>OY728145.1:862038103-862510431 GCA_963277665.1 Viscum album
TTTATAAATATATACTACACTAAGGCATGGAGTGTAATGTTATTGTTTTTATAAAGTGAATGGAATAAATGTATGATCTATTTATAATATAAAACCAACAAGACCACCTATATTTATGAAAATGATTACGAATATAGGAGATACATAACGATGAATTATGTTATTAATACTAGTGTTGACAATTTTGTTATGAATACTGGAGATTATAAGATCACTGGAAAGGAAGTCAGAACTTTTACCTTTCATGAAAATAAAGATAATCAACTATACTATATGGTATGGAATAGTCTTCTTCATTATATAACTAGGAATATATATATATATATATCCAAATAACTTATATAGAAGAAGTTAACAAAATTTGGGGAAAACATGAAGTCAGACATTTTGGAATATCAAAATTTATAGAAACTAGAAGATATATGCATTGAGATGATTATCATGGTTTTGTTTTCCCTTATGGATAACTGATAGTTAATGTTCAACAAAAATTCGTGTCTATCATAAAAATATTACAACCAATGAGATAAAAAGGTATATATGATGACATGATTGTGGATATGATTATAAATATCGTGCTTAATGGATGGTAATCCAAGAGAACTTTTATTGATAAATCAATTAATGTAAAAAAGTTACTTTTTATGAGTTATTTGAAAATCTCTTATAACGTGAGAATAAATAAAATATATATCCTGATAATATAATCAATAAAAATAATATTCTTCTTTTACTAATATAGTTAATAAAATGAAATCTAAAACTACTAATAATATGGTTATGTCAACAATGTATGTCACAAACAGTCCCATGGGGCCCAAGCTGTGACTACACCAAGCCCACCTTCTATAGGTTAGGAGCTGGTGACTTGCACCGAAAGGCATATTCCCTAAAACTGGGAATCCATTGCCTTTATAACCCATAATCACATGCACCCAAGCAAACAGTAAAATACGAACACAACTCAACTATATAGAAAAAACAGTGCTGAATTTAAAAAGGGGTCGGAATACATGCCCAACATTAATGGTACAAGTACAACTAAAACACAACTCTGAGGGTCCTACCTGAAGGGTAGGTACAGATTGCCTCCTCATCACTTCACGTCAACTGTCTCCTTTCGTACCTTCACACCATATGGTCCACCTCTAGGCCCCACATAGCCCTGCTACCCTCACCTTCGATCAGTGTTGTCCATCGTCTGCACCAAACACAACAAGGTGCAGGCATACCCCATGCAGGGGTGAGTATAAAGATACTCAGTAGGGACCTCGAGACCGTCAAGGTCTCACAAAATTCACAAAGGATAAACCAAAAAAGTATACAGCCAACGGATAATCCTACATAGCTATATACCCATACATATACCTAAGTTACCATGTATACCCATCTCAATAGGAGGGAACATAGGGTCGAACCCAAAATTCCAAAGCTCAACTGTTCTAAAATGGAAGGAATACCATGATGGTAAGTACCACACAGGAAAATCACACAGAAGAATACCACCAAGATATTTCCACGAAGTGAAGTACCACACATGTATGAACTCACCTCACACCAGGTATTTCTTAGGTAAAATATTAGAGATGATTAGATGTAACTACTAAATAATCCTACTCTATTAAGATACAGACCCACTAAATATCCCTAAACATCATTAGACCCATATAGGATCGTAGTACATCATCAGACCCACACAGGATCCTAGTACCTCGTCAGTATGTCGTCAGACCCACACAGGATCTTAGTACATCGCCAGTACGTTGTTAGACCCACATAGGATCTCTAGGTGCTGACCCACACACGATCGCTCAGTTCTGGCCCACAAAATATCGCTTAGTGTTGAACCACACATGATCACTCAGTGCTGACCCATAAAAGATCAGTAGGTGCGGACCCACACAAGATCACTCAGTATTGACCCACACATGATCGCTATTCATTCATCATGTAACAGCCAGCTATTGGGTTCCCCCACTAAGCTTGCTCATAATTGGGAGGGTTTTCTCCTCAAGCCAGTGGTCGATACTCCAACTTCCACAATTATTTAATCCAAAGGACTGCCACATCTTAGGGGTCTCAATGTTATAGATGGTGCATCAATAAGATTCTCGGTCTGTATGTTATTAGCCTTTTAGTCCCAAGGGCCCGGTTGGATTTGTGATCGATCTAGCGTGACTGTATACTAACATTATCCAAATCGCAAGTGGGTTATAAAAATATACCGCCTTGCTCGATGGTTTCCGGCACCACAGACGGTTCATCAAACAGACGTCAGGTGGCTAAGTAAGGGAAAAAAAAGCGAAAATGGGTCGATCTGGGTTCGAGACCGGTCCAACCCGGTCATGCCGACCCGGCCCGACTCGGCCTGGCCCGACCCAGTTTGGGTTGACTGGGCTGGACCCGCTGCGTTTGGCCAAGCCTACGGTGCAGCCCGGCCCGCACGGGGTGGTCCGTCCTGGAAGACCGTCCTATGTGACGTAGGGCAGCATGGAGGCTGCATGGGCTGTGAAGGATGCAGGAGCTGTGGTGGTCGTGGGGCAGTGGAGGCCATGGAGGATCCACGGAGTAGCAGGGGCCACGGAGCGGTGGGGGGCCACGGTGCAGTGGGGCACCGCAGCTGGCCGGATAGCCAGTCGTCCTCTCCTCGCGGTGTGGTCCTGTGTCACGCCTTCGTCGGCGGCCAGTTCGGCCGGCCACATTCATTCGCCGCCATGGCACAAATCCATCTTATTTCATCGCAAACAACACTCCAAAAAAGAAGAACGGTGTAGGGGTCAGGCCATGTTTGTTAGGCTCGCAACCTCTGCGTTAGAGTGCTATAAAGTGGCTCAACATAAACCTTGAATGAAGAATGTCGAACTCTACAACCCCTGGCAATGATTATTTACAAAACATGCAGAAAAAGAAAACATATTCAAATAAACTAGTTAGAGAGTTGATCCACATTTTTTGTTTATAAGGGAAGAACATGGTAATCCATAATCACACATAATAAAACCCCTACCTCGGAGATTTGTTGTTAGTGATCGTGAGGAAAGAGATGATGTCATTGGGGATAGATGGGCGTCGGTGACGTCAGTGTTTCATCGATCATCGGTTCATTTTCATTGAGTACTTTCCATGTTGGCAAGAGCGTTCTTCGTTGGGGAGTGTGTTTTTCATTAGAGAACATGTTCATCGTTAGAGAGAATAATCCCCCAATAGTTATCCTCTCCTAATTCCACCAAAATCTGAAATAGCCAACTTGTTAATTTAAGTTTATCAAAATAATTTATGTTTTCACAAAAAAAGTTTGCATAATTAATGTACTATGTTGGCACCATTAATTATCTCAATTAATTGTCACAAATAAATGGATTTGTGTTGACATATAGAATGTTGGAGGAGTTGAGAGGTTTTCTCCCATTTACGGTTATTCGGTGGTCCCCGCCTCTCAATTCAAAATAGGGGTTGTTCAGGTGATACCCACCTCTTAACATCTACATGGGATGTTTAGGATTGGGTGGTCCCTACCACCATAACTCATAATGAGGGGTTTCATAAATAAAAATGATAGACATTTTTATTTTACATTATTCTTCCATGAAAAACACAAAAAATATCTTTCAATCTCAACACACTATGATCGAATTGAAGGTCTCCTTAAGCGAATACTGGCATTGCGAGTTCAATGGTGCCCTAAGATTTCAATTCTAATCACCGGTTAAAATGTTACAAAACCTGATTTCATGTTTATTGAACGTACCCGAAAGAATGTTCAAAAATTCATTCCTGGAACACCTGGTCTCTGAATCACACGCCGTCAATTTTCACGAACTCGTTAAATTTCCATTTATTAAATAAAATAATTGGAAATTTGGGTTCTTTTCAATCTCCCCACCTCAGGGATTTGCATCCCTGAATTCCACATCATAAAACTATGAAATCATGTGGGGGTACTAAGCATAAATCTGAGCCTCCCACTCTCATGTGCTCTCCTGGAGGTTCTCGTGCTACCAGCAAAATATTACATATGGTGAATGAATAAGTGTTTTATGAAGATGGATATAAATAGAAAATTATTTGACTAATCTCATAACACCCTTGATGATCTAGAGATTCTTCGTGAAACATTTTTCAAAATAAATACAATGAGCTAAATCTATGACAAATACTAGTCATGAATAGCTTGTTCCATGAACATGAATATTCTAGATGTTTTGTTTCTCATTATGTAATATCGATCAATTGATATAATGATCAAGGATTGATGAGGATATATAGACAGACCGGTGCCAATCTCTTTCATATCAAGGGATTCTGATGTAAGGTAGACATATGTGTTGATTATCTGCTTAATCGAGGGATGTCAGGGATAGGCAGAAAGACTAAAGACAATATTTGAATCGAGGTCTTACCAAAGTGTGGGTAATACATACTTACTTTAATGTATAAATCAAGGTACCTATATCCTATATTAAAGGATACTCTTCAGTTTGGGTTAAAATAATTTAATTCCATAAAGTTCATCGATATTTTTAAAAGAAAGATAAAACTTTTATTTTTTCTTTTCTATTCATATTTCATACCATCGAAATTCCTTAAATTATAACAAATAAATTTACAGTTGTATTAGTGATTAATATTCTACAAACATTATGATAGAATCATATATTTTTGTAACACTCTAATTATCATAAACATTATAATTATGATCATTTATTCTCTACTATGATAATCGTATTCATCTAGGATACGATTGATCTTCAAATACAACGTTTGGTATACATATCATAATCAATGTGATTACGATACATATAGTACCTGACCCAGTTATGATAATCATATTCTTGGACATCATGGCCCACTGTGATCCATAGTTTTACCACATTTATAGGTATTGTGAATTGGAATAGTTTAAATTCTTTTAATATATGTTACTTTTAGGTTGGATAATGAATTTTTTAAACCAAAAATTCACCCGTTTTAGTAATGTATAATAAATATATA
Organism: Viscum album; assembly: GCA_963277665.1. Taxonomy (NCBI): domain Eukaryota; kingdom Viridiplantae; phylum Streptophyta; class Magnoliopsida; order Santalales; family Viscaceae; genus Viscum; species Viscum album. The sequence goes on from OY728145.1 coordinate 862,043,096, forward strand.
TATCTTGATCCACAAATTGGTATGAGTGTAGGTTTTTGATATACTTATATACACATTTATATTAAAATAAGATTCCACTATGATTATCTTACGTCTTTTCTCTTACAAATTTGATTTCTTTATTAATAACCTCCCTGCTTATAAATATATACTACACTAAGGCATGGAGTGGAATGTTATTGTTTTTATAAAGTGAATGGAATAAATTTATGATCTATTTATAATATAAACCCAACAAGACCACCTATATTTATGAAAATGATTACGAATATAGGAGATACATAACGATGAATTATGTTATTAATACTAGTGTTGACAATTTTGTTATGAATACTGGAGATTATAAGATCACTGGAAAGGAAGTCAGAACTTTTACCTTTCATGAAAATAAAGATAATCAACTATACTATATGGTATGGAATAGTCTTCTTCATTATATAACTAGGAATATATATATATATATATATATCCAAATAACTTATATAGAATAAGTTAACAAAATTTGGGGAAAACATGAAGTCAGACATTTTGGAATATCAAAATTTATAGAAACTAGAAGATATATGCATTGAGATGATTATCATGGTTTTGTTTTCCCTTATGGATAACTGATAGTTAATGTTCAACAAAAATTCGTGTCTATCATAAAAATATTACAGCCAATGAGATAAAAAGGTATATATGATGACATGATTGTGGATATGATTATAAATATCATGCTTAATGGATGGGAATCCAAGAGAACTTTTATTGATAAATCAATTAATGTAAAAAAAGTTACTTTTTATGAGTTATTTGAAAATCTCTTATAACGTGAGAATAAATAAAATATAGATGCTGATAATATAATCAATAAAAATAATATTCTTCTTTTACTAATATAGTGAATAAAATGAAATCCAAAAGTACTAATAATGTTGTTATGACAACAATGTATGTCACAAACAGTCCCATGGGGCCCAAGCTGTGACTACACCAAGCCCACCTTCAATAGGTCAGGAGCTGGTGACTTGCACCGAAAGGCATATTCCCTAAAACTGGGAATCCATTGCCTTTATAACCTATAATCACATGCACCCAAGCAAACAGTAAAATACGAACACAACTCAACTATATAGAAAAAATAGTGCTGAATGTAAAAAGGGGTCGGAATACATTCCCAACATTAATGGTATAAGTACAACGAAAACACAACTCTGAGGGTCCTACCTGAAGGGTAGGTACAGATTGCATCCTCATCACTTCACGTCAACTATCTCCTTTGCGTACCATCACACCATATGGTCCACCTCTAGGCCCCACATAGCCCTGCTACCCTCACCATCGATCAGTGTTCTCCATCGTCTGCACCAAACACAACAAGGTGCAGGCATACCCCATGCAGGGGTGAGTATAACGATACTAAGTAGGGACCCCGAGACCGTCAAGGTCTCACAAAATTCACAAAGGATAAACCAAAAAAGTATACAGCCAACGGACAATCCTACATAGTTATATACCCATACATATACCTAAGTTACCATGTATACCCATCTCAATAGGAGGGAACATAGGGTCGAACCCAAAAGTCCAAAGCTCAACTGTTCTAAAATGGAAGTAATACCATGATGGTAAGTACCACACAGGAAAATCACACAGAAGAATACCACCAAGTTATTTCCACGAAGTGAAGTACCACACATGTATGAACTCACCTCACACCAGGTATTTCTTAGGTAAAATATTAGAGATGATTAGATGTAACTACTAAATAATCATACTCTATTAAGATCCAGACCCTCGAAATATCCCTAAACATCATTAGACCCAAGTAGGATCGTAGTACATCATCAGACCCTCACAGGATCCTAGTACCTCATCAGTATGTCGTCAGAACCACACAGGATCGTAGTACATCGCCAGTACGTTGTTAGACCCACATAGGATCTCTAGGTGCTGACCCACACACGATCGCTCAGTTTGGGCCCACAAAATATCGGTTAGTGTTGAACCACACATGATCGCTCGGTGCTGACCCATAAAGGATCAGTAGGTGCGGACCCACACAAGATCACTCAGTATTGACCCACACATGATCGCTATTCATTCATCATGTAACAGCCAACTATTGGGTTCCCCCACTAAGCTTGCTCATAATTGGGAGGGTTTTCTCCTCAAGCCAGTGGTCGATACTCCAACTTCCACAATTATTTAATCCAAAGGACTGCCACATCTTAGGGGTCTCAATGTTACAGATGGTGCATCAATAAGATTCTCGGTCTATAAGTTGTTATCCTTTTAGTCCCAAGGGCCCGGTTGGATTTGTGATCGATCTAGCATGACTGTATACTAACATTATCCAAATCTCAAGTGGGTTATAAAAATATACCGCCTTGCTCGATGGTTTCCGGCACCACAGACGGTTCATCAAACAGACGTCCGGTGGCTAAGTTAGGTCAAAAAAAGCGAAAATGGGTCGATCTGGGTTCGAGACCGGTCCAACCCGGTCATGCCGACCCGGCCCGACTCGGCCTGGGCCGACCCAGTTTGGGTTGACTGGGCTGGACCCGCTGCGTTTGGCCAAGCCTGCGGTGCAGCCCGGCCCGCACGGGGTGGTCTGTCCTGGAAGCCCGTTCTATGTGACGCGGGGCAGCATGGAGGCCGCAGGGGCCGTGAAGGATGCATGAGCTGTGGCAGTCGTGGGGCAGTGGAGGCCATGGAGGATCCACGGAGTAGCAGGGGCCACGGAGCGGTGGGGGCCGCGGTGTAGTGGGGCACCGTAGCTGGCTGGATAGCCAGTCGTCCTCTCCTCGCAGTGTGCTCCTGTGTCACGCCTTCGTCGGCAGCCAGTTCGGCCGGCCACATTCGTTCGCCGCCATGGCACAAATCCATCTTATTTCATCGCAAACAACACTCCAAAAAAGAAGAACTGTGTATGGGTCAGGCCATGTTTGTTAGGCTTGCAACCTCTGTGTTAGAGTGCTATAAAGTGGCTCAACATAAACCTTGAATGAAGAATGTCGAACTCTACAACCCCTGACAATGATTATTTACAAAACTTGAAGAAAAAGAAAACATATGCAAATAAAATAGTTAGAGAGTTGATCCACATTTTTTGTTTATAAGGGAAGAACATGGTAATCCATAATCACCCATAATAAAACCCCTACCTCAGAGATTTGTTGTTGGTGATCGTGAGGAAAGAGATGATGTCATTGGGGATAGACGGGAGTCGGTGACGTCAGTGTATCATCGATCATCAGTTCATTTTCATTGAGTACTTTCCATGTTGGCAAGAGCGTTCTTCATTGGGGAGTGTGTTTTTCATTAGAGAACATGTTCATCGTTAGAGAGAATAATCCCCCAATAGTTATCCTGTCCTAATTCCACCAAAATCTGAAATAGCCAACTTGTAAATTTAAGTTTATCAAAATAATTTATGTTTTCACAAAAAAAGTTTGCATAATTAATGTACTATGTTGGCACCATTAATTATCTCAATTAATTGTCACAACTAAATGGATTTGTGTTGACATATAGAATGTTGGAGGAGTTGAGAGGTTTTCTCCCATTAACGGTTATTCGGTGGTCCCCGCCTCTCAATTCAAAATAGGGGTTGTTCAGGTGATACCCACCTCTTAACATCTACATGGGATGTTTAGGATTGGGTGGTCCCCACCACCATAACTCATAATGAGGGGTTTCATAAATAAAAATGATAGACATTTTTTTTAGTTTATTCTTCCGTGAAAAACACAAAAAATATCTTTCAATCTCAACACACTATGATCGAATTGAAGGTCTCCTTAAGCGAATACTGGCATTGCGAGTTCAATGGTGCCCTATGATTTCAATTCTAATCACCGGTTAAAATGTTACAAAACCTGATTTCATGTTTATTGAACGTACCCGAAAGAATGTTCAAAAATTCATTCCTGGAACACCGGGTCTCTGAATCACACGCCGTCAATTTTCACGAACTCGTTAAATTTCCATTTATTAAATAAAATAATTGGAAATTTGGGTTCTTTTCATTCTCCCCACCTCAGGGATTTGCATCCCTGAATTCCACATCATAAAACTATGACATCATGTGGGGTTACTAAGCATAAATCTGATCCTCCCACTCTCATGTGCTCTCCTGGAGGTTCTCGTGCTACCAGCAAAAGTTCACCAGAGGTTTTGACCGCCCATGAAGGAATCACTCTTGTCAATCCTCAATCTCAACTTGAAACTCATAAAACATCACCCTCGCATCAATATCCAGCTCATCATGGTCGATGATGTGGGATGGGTCGTGCACATATCTCCTCAACTCGGTTACGTGGAAAATGCCGTGAACTAGCAGCAACTGAGGGGGAATATATAAGCGGTAATCCACCTCTCTAACTAATATTAGGACCATAAAAAGTCCGATGAACCTCAGTGATAAGTTTTCACCTCATCCAAATCACCGTAAACCTCATCGGGGTGAGACCCGTAGAATGATGTGGTCTCCATCCTTGAACTCCAGAGGTCTATGACTCATGTCAGTACAAGACATCTTCTAGATGTGTGAAGTCTTCATCTGCTCCTAGATGATCAGCACTTTCTCTATGGTATCCCTTACAATCTCTGGTCTCACTAGTGCTGACTCACATTGGTCAGTCCAGCATAAAGGTGATCTAAAATGTCACCCCTTCAAAGCCTCATAATGTGTCATCCCAATGGTGGAGTGATAGCTATTTTTGTATGATAAATCCACCAAATTCAATTGATCCTCCTAGCTGCGACTGAAGTCGAGTTTGCAAGCACGTATCATGAATTCGAGGGTGTGAATGGTCTGCTCAGGCTGATCGTCCATCTAAGAATGGAAGGCGGTGCTCAAACGAAGCTACATCCTGAAAGCCTCCTCTGACCCCTTCAATAGCTGGGAAGTAAAATGTGCATCATGATCAGAGACAATTATCGAGGATACTCAATTGAGCCGCACAATCTCTTCCACATAGAGGCATCTCAAACTCTCTACTGAACCCTTCTCTCTGGTCGGCAGGAAGTGGGACGACTTGGTGAGTTAGTCAATGATCACCCAGATTGAATCATGATCTCTAGACGTATGTGGAATTCGGTTCCCACTTCCACTATGGATCCTATAAAAGCTGAACCAAGACTGTTGGTAACTGATGCTCCACCTTCACATGTAAGGCACCGAGAGACAAAATATACTACTGCATTCTTCATTCCCAGCCACCTGTGCTGTCATTGGAGATCCTGATACATCTTCACCAGTCCCGGATGTACCTCTAGAGGGGATGTGCGGAACTCCCTCAACAATTCCTCCCGAAGTGACACTGGTACCACGGTTCATCCTCGAAAAATGATGGCATTCTCCCCACCTTATAAAAATCCATCAGGTTCTTATCCCATGGATATCTTAGAATGTCGATTCTCGCAGTCAGTTTCCACATGCTGCACCTCCTTGACTCACTGAAGAAGTTGGGGAGTGACTTTAAGAGACTGAAGGAAAGCTTCTACATCCCTATCCACAAAGGATATCTTCAAAGCGGCCAGATGCTTCGTCGCCTCGCCTAGTAGCTATATACCAGAACTCTTGTTGTGTGCATCTGATACAATGTTCCCCTTCCCAGGAGAATATACTATCTACAATTAATAGTCCTGGAGAAACTCAAGCCAATGTTGTTGTCTCAGGTTCATGTTCTTCTGATAGATGATAAACCTTAGACTATTGTGTTCCGAGTAGACCGTAAAACACTAGCCCATCGTGTAATGTCGCCAAATCATTACAGCAAAGACCACTGTTGCTAACTCTAGTTCATGGGTAGTGTAGTTTTTCTCATGTTGTATCATCTTTCGGAAGCCATATGTGATCACTTCTCACCCCTGAATCTGGACATATCCAATCCTGGTCCCTGATGAGTCACAGTAAACTACGTACCTTATGCCCTCCTCCAGTATCCTTATGTTGCAGGCACCAGTCAGCCACTGCCTCCGCTCTTGAAAACTCTTCTGGAATCTCTCTGACAACATCATGGGTTTTCCCTTCATTGTTAATGAAGATAGTGGTATTGAAACTCTAGAAATATCTAGGAAAAATATCTGGTAGTATCCGGAAAAACCCAGTAAACATCATACCTTTTTCACACTCATGGGTGGCTCCTAATAAAGTACCACCTCAATCTTCGCTGGAACTACTAAAACTCCATCCTATGATATGACATGTCCAAAAAAGTGAACCTATCGTATCCAAAACCAGAATTTAGAGAGCTTACAATAAAGCTGGGGCTCTCGGAGTGTGTCTAGTTCAACCAAAAAATGATAGGCATGCTCCTCCTCAGTAGTCGAGTAGATCAGAATGTTGTCGATGAAGACTACAACAATGCGATCAAGGAATGGATGAAATATCTTATTCATGAGTCCCATGAACACTGCTGGACCGTTGTTCATGACATGTGGAAGAACCAAGTACTCATAATGGACGTACAGACATCTAAAATCTATCTTCTACACATCCTCATCTCGTACTCTGAGCTGCGGATAGCCTGATCTATATTATATCTTTGAGAAACACCATGATCCCTTCAAAAAATCAAAGAGGTCGTCAATTCTCGGGAGTGGGTACTTGTTCTTCATGGCCACCTGGTTCAGGCGATGATAGTCGACCGAAAGTCTCAAGCTCTCATCCACCTTCTTGGCGAACAAAATTGGGGCTGCATAAGGAGAAAAAATGGGCCGAATAAAACTTTTCCCCTGTAATTCCTTGAGCTATAGCTGAAGCTCACAAAGCTCCACGAGAGCCATCTGATATGCTAGTGTAGATATCAGTTCCATCCCAGAGTACAAGTCAATGTAAAATTCCACCTCTCTATGAAGAGGTAGACCCAAAAAATCATCAGGGAAGACATCCGTGTACGAGTCCACCACTACAGGATAAGGTCGACTCTCCACATCAACTGATCCAAGGGTAAGGCTAGCAAACTGATTAGTGATCAGCTACACTCTCCTCTGTGTAAGTCCATCATTTGCTTCAAAGGATCCCCTCACACCGGTTAATGTAAACCTAGTCCCATCCGCACGGACACAACACACATTGCGCCAAATACTATCAATATGATCATGAACTATAGATAACCAATCCATACCTATGATGACATCTTAAAGCATCGACACACCTACTTGGAGATCTCAGGAAAAGATCTCACCACCAAGAGTAAGTTCACACTACCGACAACAGTGCATAATCGTCGAATCTTCTCCCGTAGAAGTCCTTATCCATAAGGATTGAGCCAATGTCTCTATCAAAATCTCTGAGCTTCAAATGAGGGCAGTGGAAATAAAATAATTACTGGCACATGTGTCTATAATTAATACAGCTAAGGTGGAGTGGACACAGATCGTAACTCGTATCATCTACGGAGCGTTGTGATCATCGGCCTCAACTACCTACAACAGAGCTCGCCTCTGTACTCTTGCTCTCTATGGTTGGGGTGGACCACCTAGTGGTAGTGGTGGTAACATATCGAAACATCGTCCACCGCCAACTGCATGGCCAACTCTTCTGCCACGTCTGCCTACTCCTTATGGAATTCCTCAGTGGAACCTCAGTCTCTGCCTAGGTGGTCCTTTGATCATATGCTGATGATCTGTATATACGGTCATACAGTCACATTCCATGTGACCCTTCCAACCTCATGGGTAAAATTTCCCGATCCTAGCATGACGAGCTCCGCCACGGATGCCCCACAGAACCGACCCTGAAACCTACGGTCGTCCACCTGTAAGTCTGGTCTTCTTGAAACTCTGGGACATCTCTCTTCTTCCAGCTTCATAAGTCTCCACTACGTGACGTCCGGTGGTGGGTCTCGCTACTAGTTACAGCTCAGTAATGAAACTATCCACTAAGAGGGCTCGCTCTAACACCCATAAATTCCTTGGGATTCTAAGATAAATCATCGAAGCCCTGATCTCCCACCAGAGTCCCTACTCAATGGTCCGAGCCATGAAGAATGGGTACCGCACCATATCTGTGGAGTCACATGAGAGGTTAGTGAACCTCGCAGAGTACTAATTGACAGTCAATTTTCCCTACTGTAGATGAATAAGCTCTTGTATGAACACTTCATAAAGAGTTGCTGGAACAAACTCTACCCAAAACAAGCTCTCAAAGTCTTCCCATATAAGGGTCAACTTATTGTGAATCTGGAGCATGAAGCTCCACCATATTCCTGCTTCTTCCTATAGAAGATTGGCAGCAAGGATCATAATGAGAACGACTGGTTTCCCTACCAGTCAGAGGACTCTCACCATAGCCTCCAGCCATTCCTCAGCCACCTGTGGGTTCATCTCTCCACTGAACTTGGGTGGCCTCTAGTGTTGGAACTCGGGCAACGTGCTCAAGTGGTGTGCACCCTATGTTGGTGGGGATGGTGGATTTGGTGGCCCAATGTGTAATGGTACCACGGGTGCCTCTGCTGGATGAGGGTCCTACACCGAGGCCTCATTGCTTGGTGGGCTGTCAGTGCGTACTATATCCGGAACCCTAGCTGGTTATCTGTGTGGAGGAATCCTGAAAAGAAATAGGTGCACCACAGTTAATATTTGATACCTGGTGTGATGAATTACTAATATCACAAAAAAACTCTTCAAAACATACATGAAATCAGTGTTTTCGTGCACATAGTAAAAAATCAGAAGTTAGGTTCCTGGTGTATATATATGTCGGTCGCAGCAAGAACAATAGATTTGTTAAACTAATAACCACACTCACTACACATTACTCTATTACTATTAAAAAGATCAAAGTCCTATGTTCTACTGTATAACTGACTCCTCTGATACCAATTTTTCATGACCTATCCCCCGTGGCCCATTCTGTGACTACCCCAAGCCCGCCTTTAATAGGCCATGGGCTGGAGACTAGCACCGAAAGGTGTATTCCCAAAAAAAGGGAAGGAAATTGCATTATAACCTGTACAAACATGCAACCAATCACACATCAATATATTAACACAGGTCAATTACATATCAAAATGTGTGTTGAAGGTAATAAGCGGCTGGAATACAAGCCCAAAAGTAATGGAACAAGTTTAACTGGAATTCAATACAACTGATGAAAAAGAAAGGTATATATTGGGATGTCCTCTGAGGATCCTACATGAAGGGTAGGTATAGATCGGTTCCTCAGCACTGTAAAACCGCCCATCTTCTCTACGTACCATCATGCCGTATAGTCCACCTCCGGTCCCTATCTAGCCAAGGTACCCTCATCCTCGATCATCGTTGTTTGTCATCTACACCAAACACAACAAGTTGCGGGAATATCCCATTCACGGGTGAGTATAACAATACTTAGTAGGGATCCTGAGACCCTAAAGGTCTCAAAAAATCCACAAAGGAGAAACCAAAAAGTATCAAGTCAACGGACAACCCCACTTAGGTAAATTCCCATACATATACCTAAGTTACCATGTATATCCATCTCAATCATGAGTAAACACAGGGTCCAACCCCAAAGTCCAAAGCTCGGCTATTCCACAATGGAAGGAATTATATGAAGGTAAGTACCACACAAGTACCTCACATAGAAGAATACCACCAAGATATTACCACGAAGGGATGTACCACACAGGTAAGAAATCATATCACACTACATATTTCATAGGTACAGTAGTAGAGATGATTAGATGTAACTACTAAATCATCTTACTTTTTTAAGAGACAGACCCACGAAGGATACCTAATCATCATCAGACCCCGAAGTATCATAGTATGTCATCAGATCCACACATGATCCTAGTACCTCGTCTGTACGTCTTCAGAACCATACATGATCCTTGTACATCGCCAGTACGTCATCAGACCAATATAGAGTCTCTAGGTGCTAAGCCACATAGGATCACTCAGTGATGTCCCACACTGGATCGCTCGGTGCTGATCTACATAGGATCTCTTGGTGATGATCCACACAGGATCGCTAGGTGCTGACCCACACATGAACGCTCGGTGATGACCCACACATGATCGCTATTCATTCTTCACGTCACGTTCAGCTACTATGTTCCCACACTATGATTGCTCATAACTGGGAGGGTACGCTCTTCAAGACACTAGTTGATACTCCAACTTCCAGGATGTCCCATGAATATGTCAACTAATGGACTGCCACTTCAAAGTGGTCTTGATGCAACAGACGGTGCATTAATCAGACGCTCGTTCTATATTTTATTGGCATTTTAGTCCCAAGGGCCTAGTTGGATTCATGCTCGATCCAACCAGAACATATACCAACTTTCTTTAAATCTCATGCAGGGTATAATAAAGGGACCGCCTCACTCCATGGATTACAGCGCCATATACGGTTCATCAAACGGACGTCTGGTGGCAATGTTATAGCCAAAAGATCGAAAATTGGTCGAAGTGGGTCTGGTTCTGGATCGACCTTTTCTGACTGACTCGGCATAAGCCGACCTGATTCAACATAGTTTGGTCCGACTCAGCTCGACCTGCTGGGTCAGGACTAGCCCGCGGTGTGGCGCGGAGGCCACGTGTGCAGCGAAGGCAGCGGGGTGGCGGAGGTCGTGGAGCGGCGGAGGACGTGTAGCGGTGGCGGCCATGGAAGCCATAGAGGGGATGCAGAGGCCGTGGAGCGATATAGGCCATGGAGCAGTGTGGGATGCAGTGTAGTAGGGTGTCACGGCTAGTCGAATGGCCAGTCATCCTCTCTGCGTGGTGCGGTCGTGCGCCACGCCTTCACCGATGTCTGGTTCAGCCGACCACTCTTCATCCATCGTCGTGGCACAACGACTTCTTATTTTATAAGAAAGAACACACCAAAAAAGAAGAATGACATAGGGGGCATGCAATTATTGTTTAGCCCACATCCTCCGTATTAGAGCATTATTAAGAAACTCAACATAAACCATGAATGAAAAACGTCAAATTCTACAACCCCCGACATTGATTATTTCCAAACCCATAGAAGAAGAATACAATTGCGGATCAACTAGTTAGACAGTTGATCCGCATTCAATGTTTAGAAGGGAAGACCATTGGATCCCATAATCACACATAATAAAAACCCAACCACGATGATTTGTTGACGGAGGTCGCGAGGAAGGAGATGATGTTGTTGGGGATAGACGAACGTTGGTGACGTCGGCATTTCTATGATCATCAGTTCATTGTCATTGAATATGTTCCACGTTGGCGATATCATTCTTCCTTGGGGAGCATGTTCTTTTTTGGAGAATACGTTCTTCGTTGGAGAGAATAATCATCTAGCAGTTCTCCTCTCCCAATTCCACCAAAATGTGAAATTTCCAACTTGTTTATTTATGTTTATCAAAATAAATTAATTTGGCACAACAATGTTGGAATAATTAATGTACTACATTGACACCCTTAATTAGATCATTTAATTGGCCCAATTAAAATAGATTTGTTTTAGAATAATTTAAGATGGTGGAGTTGTGATATTTTCTCTCATTAGTGGGGTTCGGGTGGTCCCTGCCTCTCAATACAAAATGGGGGTTAGTTCAGGTGGTCCCCACCTCTTAACATCCACATGGGAGGTTTAGGCTTAGGTGGTCCCCACCACCATAACCCGTGTTGAGGGGTTTAAAAAACAAAAAAAAATAGACATTTATATTTTATTTTATTCTTCCACAAAAATAAAAAAATTATCTTTTTCTCTCGACCCACTACGATCGAGGTGAAGGTCTCCATAAGTAAATACCAGTACTGCGAGTTCAACAGTTCCCCTTAGATTTCAATTCTGAGCACCATTTCAAATGTTATAAATACCAACTCACAAATTTACTAAACGTACCTGAAAGAAAGTTCATAAATTCATTCCGGGCACACCGGACCTCAGAATCACCCATCGTCAAATTTCATGGAATCGTAACATTCCCATATATCTAAATAATAATAATTTTACATTGAAATTACTAGTCTTTAAAATGTATATGAATGTTTTTATACATTAATAATCAAGTAATGGTGAGAAATCAGAAAATTTATTATATAATCTTGCTCGAATGATGATAATTATTTTTTGGAATGAATTATTTTTAATTCAAATAACAAAAGAAAAATAAGGATAAAAATTATATGATAGATTCATAAGTGACTTGTTATGAATTTAATAGACAATAACACACAAGACTAGATGGTCCTAATCTAAACCAGAAAGGATGAAGGAATTAATATTCAAATTAAAGATAAATTTTTTTTTGGAAAAAAAGGAAAAGTAGTTGATAAATGAAAAGGAAACTTGGAGTGCTTGTGTAGGAGACACACCAAATAAATCTTCAAATATTGAATATTCATGAAAAATGAATATTGGTTTTTATGCCTAGATTCCAAAAGAAAATCATTTCTTCATAGATAAGGTACAGAATGATGAATCATTAACCAATATGTCTATAAATGATAATTATCAGGAGGAAAATTATTCAGAATCCTTACATGGAGAATACTATTTAGTTAGTGATAATAATACTTTACCTTGTTCTAAGGAAGTCTCCAATTTTTCTAAGTTACATGAAAATGAAAATTGTATGATCAATAAGAAAAACTATAAAAAAAATTAGAAATAATACTATTAAAAAAAGTATGAGATCTTTCAAAATATCTTCATGAAAAAGTTTTTCATTTGGACACTATTTCAAAAATCATTATGGACATAATGTATGGGAATGATACACATTCTACAGTTCTTGAAAATATTTTTTTTGAAAAATATCATTTCAGAAAAACAAAATTCTAAGACTAATACTTTTGAGGGTAAGAATTTAGTCATTAGAATAAAATATCATTTTTTTCATGAGGATTCCTTTTTCAAAATTTACTTCTGGTAAGGTGGGTTTCAAAAAAATGTATTCATAACTTCATCATCTTAAAAATAGTTTTGGAGTGTGCTATAATTATTCAAATCCAGTTTTTAGTCATAACTATTTTGTTCCTAATAGTTCCATTTTTTCACGAAATGTCAAAGTTGTGGAAAATGTTATAAGAAGTGTTCTTTAACCAAAGTAAAATCCTTAGGATTTCATAAATCCCACCTTTCAATGAAAATGTGGATTCCTATGATTATTCTTTATAATACTTCCAGATCCAAGAATGTTTAGATTCAAAAAATCTAATTGTATTATTTTCCTAAAAACAAAGGGAGTTTCGACAACAATTGTATTTGGTACATAGATAGTGGATGTTCTCCTCATATGACTGGAATTTAAAATTTGTTTGAAAATTTTATTGAAATGAATGGTGTAAGAGATACATTCATAGGTAATTCACATGGAAAGATCACTATAATTGGTAATGTTATTAAACTTGTAAAAACCATATTTTCAAATATTTTATTTGTTAAGGGCCTTAAGACCAACCTTATAAGAATAATTCAATTATTTGATCAAGGTTACCTTGTGAATTATACGAATGATAAATGATTAGTACACAATTACAATGATTTGATTATTCTTTCTGCTAATAGGCATGAAAATGTTTACACTATAAACATAGAAGTCCTTGTGAGTCAATACATACCTTGTCATAGTGAAATAGTGAAAACATCTTTGTTATAAAATAAAATTTAATGATAATGTAACATTACAAACATATGAAAACTATCTAAGAAAGGAAATTTTAAGGAGATACCATATCATACATTTGATTCTTCAAAAAATTACGACCCTTCTCAATATGGAAGAAAACACAATACAAACATTAAATCCATCATTGATGTCTTAAAATATGATTAATTACAGCAAGTGTAGACGATCCTTTTCGGTCCAAGAAAAACTAGACATATTGGAGAAAAATACTATGTATTTGTTTTAGTTGACGAATAAAATGGATTTACATGTGTCAATTCTCTTGCAATGAAATCTAAATCCTTTTCTTATTTTAAATCTTTTACCACCAAAGTAAGAAATGAGAAAAACATTTCATTGGTAAATATTTATTGTGATCATGGTGGATAATTTTAAAATTCATATTTGGAATCATTTCTTAGTAAAAATGTAATTAATCATAACAAATCGTCCTAAGAACTCCTTAGAAAAATGGTGTTGTTGAAAAAGGAAATAGAATTCTTCAAAAGATAAGAATAAACACGTTGAGTGAATACTCAACTGTGAAAATGTTTTGCGAAACATCATTGAGTAATTCTTGTTAAACATGAAAATTAATTTTAATAAGTCCATTTCGTAATAAAAAGCTTTATTAGTTGTAGACATGACAAAAAACTAATCTTTCATACAACACTATATTTGGATGAAATTATTCATTTTGAATAGAAAATATAACATACAAAAATTCACACCTAAATCTTATGATGGAATATTGTTAGGCTACTCCACTTCCTTTAGGTATTATACAGTCTTTAATAAAAAATAAATTTTTTTTAGGAAATAATAAATATAAAATATGATGAAAATGAGACATTTGTATCTAAACAACCCCAACATTCATACTCAGATGTTTTTAAAAAAACCAATTATCAGCCTTTGATGTAATAATCATATAATCATGATAATATTGAAGAAAATGTTTTTGAGGTATTTACTCTATATTATTTTCAACCATATATTAATGAACATGTCTTAAAAACCCAAATCAATTGTTTCTATGGTATCATCCTAGTGATAGTATCATTGGTTATAAAATTAACACGTAAGGACAAAAACTTCCTTATAGAATAAAGTAGATCATCTAGAATTTCAATACCAATTTGAAACTAAAACTACTTTTTAAGATTTAGGTGATGAAGATTGGATAAAAGCTATGCAACATGAAGTAAATATATTTTATCGTAATAATGTATTGACATTTTTTGAATGTCCTAATGAACCAACTATAATTAGAGTATAATGGGTGTTCAGAAAGAATGTGATGATAATGGAATAAAAATTTAAAATAATTAATGTTTATTTTCTAATGATTATAATTAATAAGAGGGAATATATTATGAAGAAACCTTTTCTTCAGTACATAGACATGAATCTATTCATATTCTACTAGCAATTACAACATTCATTAATTTCAATAATTTTCAAATGGATGTGAAGTGTGCATTCTATAACAGATATATTCATTAGGTAGTATTTGAAGAGCAACCTTGGGTTATGAAAATACAAAACATCTGGAATTTTATTAAAAACTAAACAAATCATTAAATGTATTTAAACAAGCCCCGAGATCCTAGTATAATACATTAAAATGATTTTTGTTACAAAAAAATTTTTTATGGTAACTAAGTATCTAACTAATTTAATAAATAATTAAAAGATTTTTTTGTGAAACTTTATGATGTTGAAATTATATTCAGATCAACTTAGCAATATTTTACATATTCATTTGTAAATTTTATGAAATTTGAGTTTGAGATGAGTATGATGGGTGAGTTAATATTTTTTTTTGGTTTTAAAATCTCCCAGAAACCTAAAAGAACCAATATATTCCAACACAATTATATTAAATATCTTCTTAAAAATTATGGATATGAAAAAAAAAATGTATAAGTACTCCAATTGGTACATAAAATACACTTGATCATGATAGAGATGATAAACTAGTAGATCAATCATATTTTAGAGGTTTGATTGGGTGTTTTCTACAAATAAATTATATTAATATGGAAATAATGTTTTCAATATGATTATGTAAAAGATATAAATCTAATCCCAAAGAATCCATTTTAAAATATATAAAAAGGATTTTTCTGTATTTGATGGAAACTATGGACATAGGTCTTGTATACACTTATAGAAATGATTTTTTAAATGCTTCTCAGATTCTTATATTATTGGGTGTATAATGGATATGAAGAGTATATATTCCGAATTTCATTTATTAGAAGACTCATTATTTTATTGGTCATGTAAGAAACAACACTCTTTAGTGCATTCTATTATGGAAGTAGAATATGTCGCAACTGGAAGTTGTTTGGATCATGTATTTTGGATGCACCACAGACTCACATATTATGGTATGAGTTTTACATAAACTCAGATATTAAGTGATAATGCAAGTTACATATCCCAAAGAAAAAACTCTACACATATCTCTCATGAAAATTACATAGATATTACGCATTGCTGCCTTTGTGGTCACACGCTTTATGGAGATATAATTATACAATCCATTAGAACACAAGAACACGATTCTGATATTTTCATAAAACCATTACCTTATGATAGATTTGAATACATTAAATAGAATCTAAGAATAATCTCTATAATCTATTAACTGACATATACTTCCTATTTAGAACTTTTCCTTACATTAAGTTACTCCTTATCAAGGGGGAGTACAAATCAGTTTCATATTTTTAATCTATTGAATGTTTTTGATCTTTTTAATGTTTTTAATTGGAGTCTCGTTTTTTATTAATTTCATGTTTTTAATTACGTTCATGGTTTAATAGATTCCATATTTTTAATCGGTATCCATTTTTTATCAACATTATAATTTTTTTTATATCATTTAAATATCAATATCAATTGTATTAAAAAATTATTTACATATCATATTTTTATTTTATTTCACTGTTTTCTATTTCTATTTCATAAGAATGATATATTGAAACCAATACATCTATAATGATACTATGATAGGTTAAATTTCCAAACTATACACTATCAATTGCGTTAAAAAAATTTAAATTTCAATTCAATCATTTTGTTTTAATACATTATCATATTCATCATTAGTACCATAATTTAATTTAAAAAACCTCAATCTAAACCATTTTCAACTATTGGATTTTATTGTTCTAATCTGAGTCATAAAATCTCAATGATCAAATTTACATCAGCTATATGTAGGGTCTCCCTTCATCATCCCATAATGATTTCTCACTTAAGTTCACCAAATATCGATATCCATTCAACTGGATAATATTGTTTATTTTTGTATCTAATTTCAATTTTCATGTCTCAATCAACCAACTCATCTCCAAAATCATTCATAACAAGGAAATCTCATCTATGACCTTTAAAGGTAAATGTGTAATCTATCTTGATTTTTATGATTTTTTTATTCTTCATTGAATTGAATAAAAGGCTACCAAGGCTAGATGTCTCATTGTATTGAAATACATGAATCTAATCAAGTGTATGTTCACTATGAAGAGGTGCTAGATTTTTATAATACTATGTAAAAATCAGATAATCTCAATCTCTCTTTTGCATTGATTGATAATAATTACAACACTTCATTAAAGAAAGATTCAAATTTTGTGGGAGTTCCAAGTGGAGGATATTATATATATCCCTCTCATAGGTTGGCCAAATAGGAATGTAATTTTGACAAAGATAAATAATAGGAATATCTTTTTTAGATTCATAATTATAAAATAATGGTGAATCATCTTTCATCTAACCGTTTAATATCCCTCTGGATGCAGTGATTTTTATTACCGGGAAGAAATTACAAGGATACCCAAAAATATTTTAAGGTTTATCCTCGACTATTTAGTGAATATGAAGAAATTCAATCCCATAGAATTGATTATTTTTTGAAATAAAAAAAATTGATGAATGGATCAATCAAATATCAGTTGATTATGTTTCCTAGAATCTTGATCATATTTTATTCTAAATGTTTGAAGCTGTGCAATGTGGAAATTTTGTTAGAGCCAAAAAAATTTGAAGTTACTATTATCATTGCGGATATGATCATGGGGTTGAAAGTTATGATTCAATTCATAATCCATGAAATTATAAAAATACCTACAAGTGGAAAAGAAAAAATAAATATGTGGAAGGATTAAGAAAGCTACAAAATAATAAAAATTGATTGATTCAAAAAGGAAGAATGATGATTCTGTACTACCATAGAAATCAAAAACCAAAAAAAATTAATTGATAGGGTTTCAACTAAATGGATAATGGAAATGGAGGAATGGAAAGGTGTGAAATCCCATTTGGACTTGATCCTACTGAGGCCCTAGAAAAAATAAATTCAAACTAAAAAACTCTAAAAAAAGTATAGACTAAAAATATCATCAATAATAGAAAGGATGAAGATATTGATACAGATTTTCATTTGAATGGAGTACATAAATCTATTTAGAGGATTTTATTAAAAGAAAATTTTGATCTAATACAGCCACAACCATCTGATCAAGGAAAAGGAAAACAACCTATTGAAAGAGAATAATATTCAAAAGAATAAGAATAATATACTGTTTTGAAATTGATTAATGAATATATTGATAATAAAAAATATAAGGATGGAATCCAAGAACAAGAAGAATAAGAATACAAAGAGGTGGAAGAGGAGGATACTAAGGAAAATGAAAATCATGATGAACCAGTTAAGACAAAAAAAATTCCCTGAAAATAGAAACCCCATGGAATCCTTAGAAGAGGCATCATCCAAATTTCCATCTCCAGTTGATCAGTTTTCAAAAGAAGTATCTCAGAATACAATACCTATTAAATTAATTCAAATCATAGATTGTGAAGAAGATAATGAATAATATAATATAAATATGAATCAAAAAAATAAGGATGTGTCAATGGGAACTCAATATGGTGAGCTTCTATATTTTTATGCAGATATTATTCAAAAAAACAGTTACAATAAAAAGAGGTAATTACATAGAGCAATCATTTCATCAACTGGAAGAGAAAATTACTTGTTTTCATAATATAAAAGAAAATTTATACATTCTTTCAAACATACATAATGAACGAACAAATCCAGTGACGATTTTAATGGGAATATGTATAATACTTGAAACCTAATTTAATTTTTTTATGAATGGGATCTCGAACGTATCACGTCTTGTAAAAATGTTATCATGTGTTCCTATAAAATTTATGAAAATGTAAACTATGATGTGGTTAATATAACACTGGCCTTCAAGAAGTCCCTGGTTAGTAGAAATTATTTCTATTTTATTAAGAGGTATTATAGATGAAGGAGAAGTCCATTTTTGGAACCATATATGATTAATCTCACCATAGATGGACTTATGTATATTTAATAACATGTGATAACATTTTCGAGGTAGAGACAGATGGAATGACCTATCATTCTATCGCATGATCTAATAACTCTTCAATAATGACAAATTCAACTTCATTTCATTAAATGAGTGATGAAGTGGATATTGTTCAAGGCATGAAAAATAGTGAGATTATACCAAAATCTAGAAATTATTTTTTCTCAGGAAAAATTCATCAAAATTAGGGAAATGATCTTGAAAACTGAAAATGTTATCCTAGTACCTTTTTTATATGATGAATCAGATGGTCCCTTAAATATTTACATATTTATGGCTTTCTGGTTGTTAAATTTCTCCAATCCTTATTTGATATCAATATCCATTAGAACATGATGTTTAGATTTCTATTCCATATCTATGTTTTCACTTCCCACCTATGTTCTCTTATTTGTAAACACAGTGATGAGTTAATTTGGGTAACTATTATGTTTCTAAATTTCCTTTTTAAAATGTCATTTTTTATTTTTTTAAGACGTGGGTTTCCGTGAAAGAATCATTCATGTAGAAGACCATTTACATCCCCATCTAATTTAGAGGGTGAAAATAATTTTAAGGGGGATAGAATGTGACCCCTTGAGAGTTTATGACAAATATTATATTAATTTTTTTGATGTCTTGTGTTGTAAACTACACTAAGAATAGCTTTCCCTATATGATACACCTGTAGTATACGCAACAATATTCTCGTCTTATGTTGGAAAAAGGATCGAGTTCTTTTGATATAATTCATTTCACACAACACTAATTAATTATATTTTTCAATTTATTAATGAATTAAATTTTATTAATGTTATAGACAACATCAATAGAAACGTTCACTACACACAACACTGACATGGCTAGCGTTATATGCAAGTGCTACCTTCCTGAATAGCTTGCATGGTACGTAATACCATGTATCACTAAAAGAAGATATATTATTAAATAATTGTATAAATTAACCAGTATGATTAATATTAACCACATTTTGAATATTATATAACATTATCATTTATCATACTCATGGTATAACAAAAATATCAATTTTTTTCACAGAAAAGAAGTATTTTTCAAAGAAATATAATGATTTACCTTCTTTTGATGGCGCACACATTTTAAATATAGGATTTTTAATTTTTATAAGATATATATGACAATATAAACTTATTATTTGGAATAAGGGAATAATAATTTACTTTGGATAAATGTTTGATATTTTTCTGGTAACTTTCATATTTTGATGAATACTGAAAATATGATAAATTTGAATTGAAAACAACTTTTTTCATTGAAATAATTTATATGATTAAAATATATTATTTAATGATTTTAAAGTATAAATAGAATATATATATATATATATATATCTTTTAAGGAAATTTAAGTCATTTTAATTAATATTACATTAAATTAATATGTAAAAACATTTCAATCTTTTGAATTGTCTAAAAACCCCATTTTTTCATCAATGAGATTAATTTTATATTAATTACTGAAAATTATAGGTTTTGAAATTGAAAAAATGGATTACATGTTTGTATTGGGAAGGTATAATTTGTGTAAATATATAGTTTTTATTTTTTGGACATTATGAATTGTAACTTCATAAATTATTTTATTTACCATTGTTAATGGTTAGATATGGTAAATAATGGTAAAAAATAAATATAATAAAAAGAAAAAATTTACCTAACCCTTTCCATAATCCAATTGGATGAGATATATGTCACTGTGGTAATTCTTGGGCCGACTTTGGACCCCTTGGATTCACATGGATATTAAAATGAAATTTTATAATAATTAATATAAAATAATGACAATTATAACCAAAACACGCATCTTTTGTCAAATTGATTTAACTATGGCGTTATATAATAGATTTATAAGTATATAAATATTCACTAGAAAGATAAAAATATTCCCTAAATTATGGTATTCTATTTATAATTTTTATACATTAGATAAATATATTTATTCATGACACAATTATGATGCTGTGATTAACTTATTAATGAAATATTCAAATAAATTAATTTATAAATATTAAAAAAAATCTAATTTGGTTATTTTTAAGTCATAAACAAAATATATGGATG
Organism: Viscum album; assembly: GCA_963277665.1. Taxonomy (NCBI): domain Eukaryota; kingdom Viridiplantae; phylum Streptophyta; class Magnoliopsida; order Santalales; family Viscaceae; genus Viscum; species Viscum album. The sequence goes on from OY728145.1 coordinate 862,064,165, forward strand.
ACATTGAAATTTTATATTTTATTTAATGATTTATTTTGTATGGAATTATTTTTTAATGAATTTTTGAAACAAAGCCATGTATGAATAGTGTCCAAAATTGACAAAATTCATAACTTAAAACATAAAATAGTTTATTAAAAAATATTAATTTCATAAAAACCTAATATTAGAAAAAATGGTTAGTATACGTTCAAATATGTCATAAATAACTTTTATGGGTCGGTTTACATGATATAATAATTACATTATCCCATAATGTTTAAATAACTTGATATCACGGTAAGATTAAGAAGGGTGAAATAAGGGTAAATAAAAAATTATAGTGATAAAAAATATTCAAAACTTTTCAAATATTTATTGTATGATATTTATTAGAACCGAAATCATCTTATGGAAGAAATTAATTTTTTTGGACCTTAATAAATAGAAATTCAATTTACAATAAAATAATATTTGTGAACATTCCTAAAGTGCCCCTATCATCTTCCTATAAAAGGGAACCTCCTCCATCACCTATTCACTCCATTTTGATCATTCAAGATCAGCCTAACCCCACCCTTTTAAATTATCAGCTTCCCTAGTCACATTCTACTACTTCTGGTCTTCTAAAAAGATAAACTCTAGTGCCCTAAGAGGAAATTTAAAGGATTCACATTGAGGAAGAGGTAATATCTTCTATTGATTAACTCAATTTTAATTATTCTTATACTTCCTATTATTAAGTTTATTCAGTATAGTTTAATTATATAAATATCACTCATATAATTATATGTTTTTATAAATAGGAAACAAAACTATTTCAACTTCTTTCCATCCTACGTAAAACAAAATCACCAGGGGTGCGAATATAGAGCTTACTGTCTCCGCGTCGTGGTGTAATCTGTTTTCACCACCACCATACTTGGATTTATATAGTGTAGTAAATAAAAAATATATATAAATATTATAACATGATACTAATTCTACTATAATATACATTATCAAATTCAGTATCATTCAATAACTATGTGAAAAATATTGTCATTTGTGTTTATATACGACGTACCATTTCCAAGACTTGATGATATTCATTCTCCATGTTATCCATTCATGATTGACTATAATGTATACAAAATAATTAATCATGAAATATGTGGAACAATAATTATACTATATTTATGAACATATATTTCATTTACATACATCCATTCAATTTAATATTGACGATAAAAACGTTCATGCGTACATACAGACTACCATCTCCATGACCGGGGTTGTCCATTCCATTTATTGATCAAATATATATATTTATATACTGATCATATATGATATATAAATAATGATTTAAATTTTTTAGGTACTTAAATTATTATCTATGAAATAATATCAAAAATAACAAGTCCAAAAACATTGTTTAAATAAAATGATTATTACCCAAAACATTGTTTTAACATGGAATTGACACATAAATGAGTAACATAAAGTCATAAGGGAATCATATATTATATCATAAATATTATTATGGTTTTGATACAATTTAATAATATTTTTAAACCCATTATACAAGAGTTTTTACACATAATGAAGAAATTGGACCTAATGTATGGGATTATTTTTCAATCACAATTTTTCCCAAGATTTCTTAATGTTAAGTATTTACTAGGGATATATTTATCATCGATGTCCACGATTTATAAATATGTTTTCATATAATGTTTAATATTTTTCCATGTATGTGTAATTTAATTTTTACACATTTTTTACTTTTACTACATGGTATTGATTGAATTGTTCTTTTGTTTACTGTACAAGGTACTTTCTGACATTCATGGTAAAAGAACAAGAAGAATGTATTTATTAACTTATACAGCGTTCACATATTTTTATACTTTCATAAAGATTTATTTCCACGAATGTTCCTTTATACATTTTCATGTTTATCATCAATTAACACATTTTTTAAAAAATTTCATGACATTTTGCGAATGGAAAATGTTTTTCAAGAAGAAAAGATATTTTCCTCAGGAACAATGTTCATGTGTTTTATCAAAATTATTTTTCATCTAAGATGACATAGGGTTACGTTTCTGTCTCTATTATTACATTTATTTGATTATGTTATGATGGAATTATTTTTTATTGTCCATTTTTCATATATGGATTATGTTATGATGGTATGATGTTTAAGAATCCCATTTTATTATATGGGTTATGCATTGTTGTAAGATTTATGATTTTTGGCACACATATGAATGGATTTATTATGAGATTGGTCCGAACTATATCTCCCTCTAATGCAATGGGTAAAGATTTATATCTTATGAGATGGACATGAATATAATGACAGGTAAATATGGTTCAGTAATACATGGCTGTAATGACAAGTAAAATCGATTCAGCAATGGATTTTGTCAACTATGATGGTCTTAGAAGAAATTCCTTAGCTACCATGGAAATCATAATATGTTTTTATTAGTATTCCATAATTACATATTTTATTACAATGCTATTATATCATTGTTAATGTTACTTTATGACATATTCCTTACATAATTCCAAGATTTATTTCATTACTCAAGATACTAATGTTTAAACGTTATGATCATGTTTTTACTTTCAAATATTTATGGTTTGTATTATCTTGTCCATGTTTACTCGTAATGAGCCATTGATCTCACCGTTTCAATGATTTTTCCCCACAATATAAAGAATGGTTTTATGCAGGAAAACAAAAAGGGGAGACCACTATAGGAGATGTTGAAGATCATTCACCATGATTAGAAGATTTTGTTCAGAGATTCCAAAGTCACTAAAATAATATGATCATTTGGAGTATATTTTGATCTTTTTTGTGTATTCCAAAAAATTAATGTAATGTCCATTTATTCGATGCTTGGGTCTCTACACGCTCTATGGTTGTTGGTTCAATTCCTGCAGCTTTGTCCAACGCGATGGGTTGTCACATGGTCTGTGTGTTTTCCTTTTTCAAAACCTGTATAATTTTATAAAAATCCGAAAATGGGATAAATTCCTAAAAAATAACCATAACATATTTTAATCTCAAATTTTATATCATAGCTCCCATTTTCCTCCAAAAAATTAATAACCTCTAATTGCCACAAATTTAAGGATCATATAAACCCAATTGGATCTTCATAACTATATCAGCAAAAGAAAAGACAATTATTCCTCAAATAAAATATTCACATAACAAACTTCAGGGTTATAAATACAAGAGAATGTTCTTCCAATGTAATTTTATCAATAATAGTTAATTAATAATGTTAAAAATTTAATCTCTCTTAGATCTAACAAAACTCTCAAATTTTTAAAATATTGACTTATTAATAATCCATCATAATTAATGATCCCTTCAAAATTTATTCCCAACTTATTCCATAATAATTCATTCCTACAAAAATAATCATGAATCATATCCTCTGATTCAATAATGTCAAAACATTAGTTAAGAAATAACCCATACAATTCATATGTCATTGTCAGTTTCCACATCCCCAATTGATATAGAATTAGGTATAAGTAAAAATATATTTGTATTGTCTGAATGGTCCCATACGAGATACTTCAATGTTGGAATAAAATTATCATAATGACAATGCCCACAACATTTAAAACATTCAATGTATCCCTTGTAAATAACTTCTTTCCCTTTCATGGAGTCAAATAAACGCTTCTTTTTTACATGAGAAGTTTTTACATTATGACCTTTATTACAGCATCTAAAACATCTTCCCATCACTTTGAATAATATTCCTCAGTGTTTCATTCCAGATTCTTGACACATTGGTTTTTGAATATACATTACTTTATGATTATTACATGATCATCCATAAAAATTCATTGCAAACATATAGTATTACATATAAAAATCTCTAAGGATCAAGTAGTAAATCATGACTCTAGAAAAAAGGTTAAGAATAACAAAAAGAGATCTCATTGTAGCTTCAATGTAATTAAATTTCTTATTCAAAAATGCACCATAGTTTCTGTCACATCCATTGTTACTTTAGTTCCTAAGAGATTGATCCATTTACTAAAACAAAAATGGTTAGTTTGTGTATATATGTAAAATCAATATATAATATCATATGAGGAGGGTAAACACTAATATATATTTATCCATGAAATCCTAAAGTCATTAAATTTATCTAAAATAACTATAAATCTTTATAATATTATAACCACTATGGTTATTAAAAACATGTTGCTAATTCTTAAATAACACCCTAAGCTCTAATGATATCTAAACTGACCTCTAATACCAATGGTAGATCCTCGACCTGAAACATTACATAATCATGACTTATGTCAAGAATTCACGTTGAATATATTTTTAGTTTTTCAATTTTAGTTAATTAAGCCATAACTATTATATTAAGTCTAAAATATTACAATGTTGACAATTCTATACTTTCCAATTTTTTTCACAATGTCAAAACACCCTATATATAAAAATAACAATTACTTTCTTGATAAAAAACCATCTAGAATTATACATTTCTCCTACCTTCCTTATACCCTCTCAAAAACATTTCAAAAAGACCGGATGAGCCAAAAAATCTCCGTAATGGATATGAAATAAGAGAAGACATCATTAGTCCATGAATATATACAAATAATTAAATCATACACTTAAATCATAAAAAACAATCTCTGAAAATACCTCATGAAATCTTAATATTTATGAATAAGACATAGATATCATAAATCATAAAGATAACTTGTGGCATCCATAACATAAATAGAATTTATCTTTCATAGGAACATATGGATTAACGTTTGGAATACCCATCATAGTATATTCCCTAAATCACTTTGGAGAAAAATTAACGTTTACCTCTGTCACGCAACCCAATGATTAGAAGAGATATCTTTTTCTCACCTACCGCCAATTTATAACATAACCACTAGTAGAAATAATTAATTCCTAATAACTATAACATAATCATAACACATAAAACAAGCATAAAGAGAACATAACATTTCCATATTTCAATCATAATATATCATTTCATGATATTAACATGATTAATTCTTTTTCAAATCCATTTTCAATACCAAAATACATAAAATGGTATATAATATAAATTTTTCATTTAAAACATTACATATTCTTAAGGAATCTGAATATGAAATAACAATTCTAGTGGTATAGATGTTATTGTCACCGCATTCCATAAAAATCTTCCTTTTTCATTTAGTAAACGCTTTATAGAAAAATATTCCCATAGAAATCAATTAAATGAAATTAAAAGTAAAAGTGGATAATTATAAACTGTATAAAATAAGGTTGGGTATAAAAAAAATATGCCTCAATTAATGGATATTGGGATAAAGTCAATTACATTAATTCCACACATAATCATGGAAAAATTTAATAAAATAAGTATGTGTAAAACCAAATGAGTGGAGATTGAGTTTAGAAATCCCATTAAAACAATTTTGCAGCCTAACGACGTCACCTGAAAATTCAAAAAAGTTGTTGATGAGCGAAAAATGAGTCTGTCGTTAGTTGGAAATAAAATGGATAATAATAAGGATATTTTAACACCCCAGGATTTCTTAGTACAAAATCTATTTTATGTAATTCAATAGCTTGCGCTACATACAATACAAAGTTCAAATTCACCATGACTTAACAAAATTGCTGTTAAAAAACATTTCATGAATATTATTAACATAATATTGCATTTGATATAATCTATATAGTTTTAACATCCATATTATGTGTTCCTTAGACATAATATAATAACAAAACCAATTTTTCTGATAAAATAATTATTTTTGAAGAACGCAATTGTTCAACCTTTTAATGGCGAGCCGTTTTTAAAAACCAATTTTTGAAACTTCTTTGTATTCAATTTTTCAAAATAAACATCTTCTTTATAATCGGGACATCATAATTTAGTTTGTATAAATTAGTTATTTTTTCTGAAAACTTGTATATTTTGATGAATAGTGAAACATACTAATTTTTTTTTGAAAACTACTTTTTTAATCAAAATTATTTATTGTGTTAAATTATAATTATAATGGGATTAATGTATATCTAGATTTTATTCTTATAATTTACAAAATATTGGTCATTGGATGTAATTTCACCTTTAAATTTCACACAATCATATATACATCTTTTGATAATTTTTACGTCTGAAATCTCTGCTTTCTGGTTTTGACAGCATGAATTAATTTTAAATTAATTAATGAAAATCCTATGACTTGAATTTCGTAAAACAGAAATTATTTTATAATTTATAATATAAAAATTATATTTGGGTGAATTGTTTGTATTTGTCTGAAAACCATCAATTTTTTATAAATAGTGAAAACACAACGTTGTAGACAAAACCAAACTTTTTCATTTAAATAATTATTTTTAAACAAAAAATTTTCTAAAAGAAACAATAGATACATAACATATGTATTTTTGAAATTTAATTCATTATAGACATTATATAATAAGATTATTCATATAAAATTTTATTGAACATTTTAATGTCTTTTACCCACCTTTAAGGCACATTTGGGAATATGCATAAAAGGTAATTTTATAGCTTCTGTGAATTGAATTTAAAAAATATCAGAGAAATTGTTTACATCCATATGTAAAATTTGGTTCAATAAGATGAAAATAATTTTTGGTGAATATAAACTTTTTAATTTTCTTTACCACAGTTAAGAATTAATAGGGTAATTATATGTAAATTTACATTATAATTACCCTAACACATGTCTTAATTATATTTGATAAGTGTATTTCGACCCCAATAAACCTTTGGAATATAATATAATCCTTTTTATCCACTTGTATTATGTTATGACATTTATTGTAACTTTATTTAATGAATAGTTTAAAGTTTAAAATTCAAATTATAATATCTAATTATTTTAATGTAGAGTTATACATAATATTAATTTGGATATATATATCAATTAGTAATATAGAAGGACTTTTTAAATCATGGAATTATATTTATATTTTTAGAAATTAAATAATTAAAATTATTTATGACACAATGATGATGCAGTAATTACCCTATTAATGATAGATTAATATAATTGATATTATTTATATACTAATAAATGAAAATTGAGACTTTTGATTCATTAAATTAATTTTTTAGGTTAATATGAGATTTCTAAATTTATTTAATATATTTTGAACTATGTAATAATGTTTTTTTCACTTTCAAAAAAATGAATTACTAAATAGTGTCAAAATTGACATAAATGAGTTCTTAAAACAAATAATATATTATTAAATGATATTATATTCCTAAAAATATAAGAATTAGCCAAAGGAATTATATAATAATATATATGTCATTTATATACCACTAGTGGTTCTATTTGAATTTTATATTATGTTTATTAACCATGTCATATAAAAATACAAGAAGACATTGTAAAAGTTAAACTATTTAACTTAGAGTTAAATATGTAAGGTAAGTTTAATTAGGTGACCAAAAATTATCTAAAACCTATTGTTTGAAATCATTTCAAACCTTCCCCACCTTCTCCTCAAAATAAATCCATTTGGATCAATTATAAACAGAAAATGATTTTATAATAAAATAATATTTAAAGCTTTTCTAAAGTGACCTCAACTCTCTTATAAAATGTCACTTCCCCTACACTAACAATCGCACCTCCAATGAAATTTGGCTTTGCCAAACCCTACTCAAATATATTCCAAAATACTCTCACTTATTCCAATATTCCTTACTTTGATCATAAAGCAACCCTATAGAGCCCTTTTGATCAAATGATTACAGAAGCACTCAATGAAGAGGTAATAATTTCATCACATCATTCATAGTTCTTATCATCTTCCACATCCTCTTTATTTGTTTTTTTCATATGAAAATAATAACTATAGTACCTTTTACATACTGTGATGTTATTATAAATATAGAACAACCATATTCATTATTCTATGCATCCTATGAATGACAAAGTCACCATACGTGCATACGTATAACTTACCATCTACACATCGTGTTGTAGTTTGTTATTCAACACTTCGTTATTTGGATGGGAATAATAATTAGTATAAATTATTTCAATAATATATATAAAATTTTAATTATTCAGCAAATATAATATATCATCCAATTAAATATGATTTCACCACTAAGAAAATTATATTTTCGCTCGTGCTTGCGTACGACTTACCATCTCCAGGACACGATGAGATTTGGTTATCGATCATAATTATTCAAGAATAATTTTCATTTGATGATTAAAAATAAATTTTTGTAAATTAATATCTGTTTGGATACTAATAAAATACATCATCTATATAATAAACATAACTTATGTAACCAAACATATAAAGAAAAACGAAACAGTTAACACCCAAACCAATGATACAAATGAAATATTATTAAAAATGCCATACTAGAATATCATATTTGATATAATACGTATGTCTGTGGATTCTTGTATAATTTATTAAGAATATTTTATCCACTATATAGGAGGTTATCCTACCCTCGACTTAGGAAAAGTGCAAGGTAAGAGTAAATTTCACAATCTCTTTATTATCTGATGTAGTTTACATGAAATTATCTACTTGGAATTATTATCATCCACATCCTTGATTCTTAAAAATATTTTTCAAAATATTTTTCCTATTTCCTATAATATTTTTTAATGTCATTGATACCTTATTTGACTTTTTATGAAAAAATTGAATGAAATCATTCTGTTGTTCTCCAATCAAGGTACATTATGACCTTTTGCACAAATTAATGTAAGAATGTTTTTTGACATATACAGCAGGTGCGGCTATTTTTTGTTGTTATAACACCTCCAAACCATCCATTTAAATATTATAAGAATATTTTCAAAATAAGTGTTTTCAATTATAATTATGTGACTTTTAAATTAATACTATGTAGAAAGAGATATTTCAATCAGATAGTTTTCAAATTGATTTTACCTATGTCGACATCCTTTGTTGGATTTTATGTTTGTTTGATGTTTATATATTATAATACAATGTTCTATATTATATTGATCTTTTTGTGATATAATTTATTGTGGATGTGTTATTCTTATACCGTTCATGGTTTATGGTTAAAGTATTAACATTTCATATGATTGTTTTAATAGGAATATTTATATTATGATTCATTATTTTCAAATGATGAATGCATTGGATGTAGTAAGTGATGGGTGGGGACCGCTATAGTCCCTCAATGCATCATTAGGTCTAATTAGACAGAATAGGGTTTTGGAAAATGGCCTTGAGAAAATCTTATTTTTAGTCTTGGCACGAGGACTTGACTATGTGGTTATGATGCTGAAATTATGCATTCCATCCTTATGAAATTATCTATTAATTTTAGATGTGATTTTTCGACTAGTAGAATTTACATGTGTACAATTAATTGGAATTATATGATTTTTCTTTGCATATTATGATGAATTTTATGCTTAAAAGGCTTGTGTTTTAGTTTTATAGGTTTCCTTAAATGTTTACGCTTATTTATAGTAGTTTTCGCTATATTTGTATCTTTACTGTGCATCTGAGCTCACCCCTTTCTTATGTTTTCTTTTTCCCATGATGTGAAGAATTATATTATAAATAACCTGTAGGGATAGACTAAAGGATATGAGTGTGTTCCAAAAGGAAGCAATTTTTTTATTATTTCATGTTGTAATATAATACTAATGTATATATCTAATACATCCAAGGCTACTAAATTAATCAGTCCTTTGAGACGTGATCTCTTGTGATCATGAAAATCAAATGTAATAATGAATTGACACTGTGTAACTAGGGTTTGGGAGTTACATATATACATGAACATATCCCAAATTCTAAAATGTCAATTATGAGACATTGCATAAAATAATTCGTTGACTAAAAGTGGACGGTGAAAGGTTCTCTAATATTGAGTGTGACTTATCTTGTTAGTTCTTTGTATTCTTGAATAATAAACATTGGATAATTTAGAATTTCATCAAAATATTGTACAATTTTTTTATTCATATTATATTACTTATCATCGTGTTATAAAAATTACATAATTATTTAACTACATATCAGTCATTTTGTTGATATTTAGTACTTGAGTATAAAATGAATATGTTATAATAATAAATTGCCCATGTGGTCAAAATTCCATTATATCTAGATTAGTATTTAGTATTTAAGTATCATATATATCTAGTATATATATATATATATATTTACTTATAATATTCCATATTATTTGGAGATAATAAAATAAATTCACCATTCATGGAGACGGTAGGTCGTATGTACACATGAACACTAGATTCATTTATTTGTATTATTAAGGAAATGAAAACTAAACGATAAATAGATAAATTATAATTTTATTAAAATATCATAAATTATATATTTTACATAATTTAATTAATTTCAACCTTTAGATGTTCCATATATGGCATGAACGATTCATATCACAATTTGGGGTGGTAGTCCTCACTTCCTCAAATTAAATAATCATATTTAAAAATTTGGGAAGGAATAATGGTAAGATATATAATAAAAATAAATAATCATAGAGATAGTATAAATATAATATATATCATGTATAAATATAGTTCCATCATAATGAACACAATAGGAGGTGGTAGGGGAAAATTGAACAATCATCGTTTCGTGAGGCTGTATTTCATCGTACACCGAAACAATATGTTCGTATACACTATATATAGGTGTGTGTATTTGTAGTTTGAATCCTTCTCAAAAAAACATCATAGTATATTTATAATAATAGCATTGTTATGTAATCAAATAATAAGGAGATCATAGGGAGTGGAGAAGCAAAATAGTGGAATTGAATTTTAGTGAAGATGCTAGCTTTAAAACGTGTAACTCCCATTAATTTGACCCAAAATGATTTCTCTAATTTCTTTCTAACCAAGGTAAGGATTATATGAGTAAATGAGTCATTTTGGGAGCTTATTTGTGATGAATTTGGATGATACAAGGGGATTTAGAGGTGTGAGTAATGTGGGTACAGGTGGTTAGTTTTTATAAAAGGGAGGATGGGAACTTTAGGAAAGTATAAAAATATTAATTTATTATAAATTATGTTTATATAAAAAATGAATATAAATTTTGTTTGTTCGAATATAATATGAATATAAGTCTAAGTAAAACCATTAAATAATAATAATACAGTATTTGGATATTTTTTAATACTTATCTTTTTATTTAACCTTTTTTACTCTTAATGTTTTATCAAACATTTAACACATTGAGAAAGACAATTGTTACACAACAAATAAAAATGTCCAATGAATGAGTCATTAAATAAAATTATACTTATCAAAACCATTTTTAGATATCACTATTTTTTTAATTTAATAATATTTTAAAAAATATTTTATATTTTAAAAAAGGAATTATGTCAATTTTACACAATTAATATCATGAATTTTTCACAAATCCATAAAAACTTGATTTCTTCAAAAAAACATCATTAAAAAAAATAAATTATGTCAATAGAATCCATAAAATTCGTGGATGGAATTATAATATTCAAATTACATTTATTTAAATATTTATTATTTCATTTATTTGAAGTCTTTATTAACAAAACAATCACTACATCACGATTGTTTCATAATTAAATTTTTTTAATGTCTAAAAATTATTTATACAATATCTTGATGTATAAAATTGTTTTAAATTTCACGTTACTATTTATAGTCAAATAGATCTCTTATATAACCCCATATATTTTTTTATTAAAAGATACATGTTTTTATTTTTTTCATTATTTTAAATTAATTATCATAAAATGTCATTATCACTCTCAAGTGGATCCATGAGGCCAAAAATAATCCCATGTATTCCCTTAGTCAGAAATATTTCATACCATAGGATTATGACATGTGTTAGGGTAGTTTTATAGAACTCTTATATTATTTGTTACCTTTATTTACCAGATTTAGCCTTTAACCATGGAAAATAAAATAATTATTGAAATTACTATTCATAAGGTAAAAAACTAAAAGGTGCTAATTAAAAATATTTGGGCCTTATAATTCCATATATGGAATCCATTTTTTCAAAATTAAAACACATAATTTTCACTATTTATTTTGATGTTAATTCTCATTGTCAAAACTAAAAAGGATTATTTTTAAGAAGTAATAACTATGAAAAGATTAACATGAGTAGATGTTCAATTTAAAAGTGAAATTACATCCAATGAAGAGAATTGTATTTAATTATTAAAACATAATCCAATTACCCTTTAACACAAATTAAATAGAATATTTATCTATATAAATAAATTAGATTAAAACACCATTTTCAATTAAAATGCAGTATTTTGCAATATTCATTAAAAATAAACATTATTAGAAAATTACAAAATTTTAACCAATGTAGAGTTTGATGTACTAATTCTATAGAAAATGTTTATTTTTTCAAATATAATATATAAAATTTACAAAAACTAAATTTAAAAATGGTTCTCTACCAAAAGTTGGTAAAGTTACCTTTTAAAAATATTAGAGTATATGATTCTTAAAATCGGATTCATTCATATTGATATCCACAAATATTCATTTGATAAATGAAAAAAGATTTAATAAATATGTAATATCATAATATAGGTATTTATTTTCATTCCCACCAATACAACAACTAGGATTTAACTATAGGGACAGTGATGTGGAAAAGGATGAGTATGGGTTTGATGCAATGTAATGATGCAGTTTGTCTATTACTTTTATCTGCAATCATTTTTCTTAATAAATTTTTGGGACCAGGCTTTCTCCTGGTTCTGAATTTCCTAGTATATTATTGTTATATTATTTTTTTGTATAACTCAATGTAGCGTGCAACATAAGATTTCAATGAAACCTATTATTGCATGATTAGTAAGATTTCAAGAAAATTAATTTACTTTAATGAAAAATATATCTTATTCATAAATATTAATATAAATATAAATATATTATTTTATAAATACCTAGGTCTTTACAATTTAATTTAAAATAATTCAATCTTTTACAATGTTTTAATTTTTAAAACACATTTTTTCATTCAGAAAATGAGTTTAATTTTAAATTAATTACGGAAAATTATCTGTTTTTTATTTTGAATAATTAATTTCATATTTGGAATTATTGGGTCAAAGTTATGTAAATACGGTTCTTTTATTTTTTTTGGGAATATTTATAGTAACACTATTAAACTTTTATTTTTCCACGGTTAATGGTAAATAAACTAATTAATAGTACAAATTACTTTAAAAATTATTATAATTACCATAACCTATATCATAATATAATTTTATAAATATTTTTTTGAAAAAAATCAACTATAATCAAAATATATGATCCTTTTTAACCAACTTGTGTTTGATTATGATATTTGTTAAATTTTATTTAAATATGAGTTTAATATGTCATACACAAATTTTAATAACTATATTATTTTTAATATAAGGTTATAAATATGAATATGTAAACTATAAAAACATGATGAAAGATAAAATTAATTTCTCTTTAATGGTAATTTATTTTTATTTTTTAGGATATAAATAATTACTTTAATGTCTTATATAGTGATGACGTTGAAGTTATTTAATAGATGAATCATAAATAAATTAATTTTAATTTAAATAATAATAACCATTAAATTACCAAATCACTTGACCAAATATTATTTGTTGAGTATTTTTCAACAATAATCATCCAAGGGTTGTTTTATTGATCATTTGGAGCCTCATATAAAATATTATGACATTTATTATATTTTAATTAAAGTAATGTTAATGCTGCCACATTAATGTTTCAATAAATATATCATATTTAATGTTTAATTTTCCAAAAGATATATTCTACACTAATTATTATTATGAAATGTTGAGAATTTATCTTCATCATATTATTTTATTTTAAATTTATAGTCAAAAGAATATGTATATTAAATAGTTACACAGAACTGATTTAGTAATTATTTTATTAATAAAAAAATAAAATTAATGTTATAAAAATATTATAATAAATATAATTTGGGATAATTAATATATACAACAATTTTTCTAGATTCACTTTACCCATTATGGGTATAATAAAATATTATTTTTTGAGAATAACAACTCATCTTATGATTTTTAGAAATTCATGAAATGACTAGTGTTAAAATTTACACTATTGATATTTTATCAAAATAATGTATTGTTAAATTATATTTATATATTTTAAATATTATAAAATTACTATTATAAGATCTCAATTATATTAATTTATTAATTTATTGAATAATTGACAAAATATATGTAAAAATTATACACTTATAATCTTGTAACGTTTCTTTCTTTTGTTAAAATTAAATAGATTAATTGTGCATTAATTAAAATGATAATGATTGAATTGATATAAAAATAGTCAAAAAATTATTCTTTTTCAGATAAAAAACTAATCTAATATAATATTTTAAATATTATATTTTGGGTGTTTTTTATGGAATTTATTTGATTATAAATTAATGGTTTTGGAGATTCAAAAAGTTCCCCTCACATCAATTATAAAGGGGAACCAAAAGCCTAGTTTAATCACAACTAAATGAGAATTAAATATCCTCTACCCTTTCCCATTTCCATTTTCAACATACCTAGATACATTAAATATGTTCTCGTATTCTCTAAATACCATCTCTTGAGCCTTTAAGATGATATTTAGAAGGGGCTCGTCGAAGAAGAGGTAGCCCCCAATACAAATTCAGTCAAACAAATTTCTTATTATACATCCTATTAATGAGTTGTATAAATTATAATTTAGAAAAATATATCACTTATATGATGATATATTATTATGATAATGGAATAACCATATTATTCTTTCTACCTATCTTTGGAAAAATGAAGTCACCACGCGTGTGTTCCTACATCCTCCCATCTCCATGGCATTGTGTAATCTGTTTAACACCCATTTACATTTTTGATTATAATGTTGGAAATAATAAACTTATATAGATATTATAACAAGATATTAATTCTTTATATATATATATATCACCCCCTTACATACCGTTTATGAATTGCAGAAATTATACCATTGCTCGTGCGTACATACGACTTAATGTCTCTACGATGTGATGGGATTCATTATCCTTGTTATCCATTTTAAAAAATTGTTATATAAATTAATATAATTAATAAATATGATATATGTTACATAATTATTATTTTTTAAAATTTTATAAAATAGAACCATGAAGAATAAAATGGATTTATAAGGGAAACAATGCAACAAATAACACCAAAAATAAGAGTAATAAAGTAATATAATTAAAATGGTGAAAATATTATCTTGTATGGTATCATAAATATAAATACGGGTCGGAAATAATTTTATAACACTATTTAATCCATTATAAAAGATTTTCTGATACATATGATGGAATCGAGACCTAAGGTAAGGGATAATATCACAATTTCATTATTATCCATGATTTTTAATATGTATGTATTGATTGGGTTATATTTATAATTCATGTACATGTTTTGTAAAATATGTATTTCAAATATTACTAATACTATTTATCCATTTTATAAATTCAATATCTCCCATTTGTCTATATTTATTAAATTTTATGAATTGAATATTTGGTCTTTTTTTATATGAGGTATTTTTTGAATTATTCGAAATAAGTTTGGGAAGAATGTTTTTTTAACTTATATAGAATGAAAGGGTTTTTATGTGCTCATAAAACCGTATTTCCATAAATATTCACATTAAAATTTTTATGATTAATTTTAAATGAATCAATTTATTCTAATATTTCATGACATTTTTAAAAAAGAAAACCTTTTTGAAGATGAAATAATATTTTCATCAAGTATTTATTCGAAGTATTATATCAAAATTATTTTTCTTCTAAGGTGAATTTTCATTATTGTCCCTATTATTTCTATTTTTAATTAGTTTTATAATGAAATTTTATTTATTCATTTCATTAATTTTCCATGTTTTATTTTATGATGGAATAATTTTTAAGAATTTCATTTAATTTAATGGGTTCCAATATATTGAATGAATAATTAATTTGTGGAACACATGTATGTATGATTTTAATATTTAGATTGATGGGACCTATATATACTTACAATGCATTAGGTTAAGAGTGATAAATCATTAGGTATATATTTTTTTGAATGAACCTAATTTTATGTTCACAACTTTATATTTGGACGTGATTTTCATGTCAATATGTTTATGCAAGGCCCAAATTTCATCTCCATTATTTAATGAGTGAACATGATACTATTTATACATGTTGACAATGTAGTATATTTATGAGTAATACACAATTTCATGTCTTATGTAATTTTTATGATTTTATGTATTATGATCGTTCATTTTCATGTGATTCCATATTACATTTGATATGTAGGGAATGGTCTTATAATGTTATGATCATGTTCTCATACTATTTTTATCATTTTTATATTAACATATCACCCTAGTTTATTAGAATTTTTCATATGAGCTCATCCTTTCTTATCTTTTCTTTTACCCAAGTTATAAATAAAGGATTTAGGTAGGATGACAGAATTGGATGATCCTTGATGGAAACATTGAAAATATTTCACAAGATTAGAATATTTTATTCCATGTTTCCAATGTATGTAAACAAATACGACCCTTGGTTATATTTTAATGTATTCTATAATAACAATGTAATCTCAATGTACTTAGTGCATGATTATTTAGTGTCATTATTAGAGTAATGGTTTAGTTATCCATTTGGAAACTTTGATGTGAAAACAATAGTAAGATACCTAAAGATATTTCTATGAATTTTTCTAGCAATGTTTTTAAGGAGAAGTCTAAGAATAGGTCACAATACTTGAATTTATGTTCATGTATTGCCTAGTTTTAAAGTTAATATGTTTTATATTAAAGGTACATTCCATTTATTATGAAATTACCTTTAATGACTAATTTTTTTACACTATTCATTCCTATTTCAATCCATGGACGGAACCCACATGATCCATGTTAATGCTGAATGAAATGAGAAATGATTGATTTTACTTATGAGAAAACAAATGATTTGAGATATTTAAAGAAAAATTGTATCTCTATACCTACATAATTTATAAATCATTATTGAATTCGAAATTAAATTATGAGGGAACAACATTCTATTGAGTCTTTCAAAAGGAAATGCCCACCATTTTTAGAGGGTCGTTTGATCCACTTGTTGCTGAAGAATGGATCAGTACCATTGAAAATATATTTTTAATGCCCTATTGTTCTAAACATAAAAAAATTTTGGTGGTTGTTTATCATCTGGAAGATGAATCCAAACTGTGGTGGACTCTTTTTAAGAACCTAGGGTATCATAAATAAATAGAATCAATGTTATGGGAAGCATTTAAAGAGGTATTTTTAGAATGTACATCCCTTGTATTCTATGATCATAGATGTAGAAGTAATTACATGAGAATAAGAAAAAGGATGATAAATCTATTGGTTCCTATGGTCATAATTTTAAAAGACATTAAATGTATAATTATGAGATAATAATTATCCCTAAAATAAAAAACAAATGATTCATTAGTGGCCTAAAACCGAGTCTCTAGAAGGCTTTATCCATAATGAAATTAAGAAGATATGAGGAATTGGTTCCTTGTGCTCTAAAGTTGTTATAGATAGTTAGTAACTATCATATTTATGGAGTTATTAAAGGGGAGATGGAGCTTAATGTAAACTCTAGTGGTTTTACACAAAGAGAGAAGAAAAATTCACAACCTCATACATGAAAGTAATATGGAATACAGTACTTAGAAGAATTTTCTAATGGAATAAGAAGATTCTTCAGGTGTGGGAAGCCTCGAAATTATGAAAAGTGTGTCAGAGTCGTGTAAAGAGGCCATTCAATGGAGAAAATGCTCAATAAAATTTACCACCGACACTTAAAGGCTACAAATGTATGGAAATGAGGAATTATGCTGACTAGTACCCTATCCCATGGGTTATTAATGATGATCGACATCAATAACCTCTTAAGGATAAATACAAAGGAAAAGTGCATGTGATTACTTTTTGTGATGTATAGTACAACACAAATTGGTGGAATTATTGAGTGTTTAATTAATTTGATTCACGAATAATTTCATTGAATCAAATTTATGATATTCTTGAATTATTCTTTCATCATGGTTTTACATATGAATTTAGGCGTATATATTGAATGGTATTGGTATCCATGAAAATTTATTCAGATGATTCTATAAAACACATGATTAATGGAGGGACAACCCTTAATATTTGAATAATATTGGGATAAATAAATAAAGAGATTTTCAACATTATTAATGATCATAGGACTAATATGATGACATAATTGATTAACTTAGAGTTTTTTATTTATGGAATTTGGAATGAAAATACTTGATGTAGTCATTCACATGTTTTGAATGAGATTAAAAAAGAGATACATTATGATATATGTGAAATTAATGTTTATCCAATTTAGTTCAAATTCCTCTAAAGTTGAGGAATTTAAGTTCAGAGAAGGATTGTAAGATGATCTATTTTTTTAGTATATGATAAACTCTAGAATAATATTGTTCGATTACTGTATTATCTCACTATTGTTAGACTTATTCAATTTTGATAATGTTTCAACACTTTTTGTTGTGATAATGATAGGTGGAATAACTCATAATTACCATGATTTACATATAAATTTGGTGTTATGAATTCAATGATATTTAATTGAAATATAGATAATGTTGAAATTAATCATGTCACAATAAAAGGGTGATATTGTGCACAAATCACGTAATTATATCTTCTAGTGCTAATAATTTGACATTAGTAAAAGGTATTATGGCATAAAAGGGTGTCCAATTATCATCATTTTTATAATATTAATGATCTATTTCATGATTTTTAGTTTGTGGTTTTTTATTATTTACATTCTCTAGATCACAAAAACTCATATGATCACTGATCATTATTTATCTCTATGATTATTTACACTTTTTGTCCATTCCCAAATCATAACTTATTTTCTCTTACATTGATACATAGTTCAGATTTACTTTTGGTAACTATTATTTTCCAATAATTCTATTTTAATAAGATGTTTAATTTTTTGTTCTTATGATATTGTTTTCTATCAACGAAACATTTAAGTGGTAATCATTTTTTAACCTAGACAAATTTCGAATGTGAAAGTCATTTTAAGGGCATACAATGTAACACCTAGACATTTTTTGTGAGATATATATAATTTACTTATTTGATATATTATGTTTTATGTCACACCATGATAATATTTAGCTACAAACAACACAGAATTTGACTGCAATATAAGAAAATCTATTCATGGATTCTTTTACACACTATTTCTAGTTCTTTTGATAAAATTATTTTCATGCAAGATTGAGTTAAAGTGGACAACTAAATATTATTTTCTTAACTTATAACATATCCATTGTAATGGAGTTAATGAATAGAATTATATATATTATTAAAATATTCTTTACATATGTATATATAATTTATTATTTTGGGATAAATTAATTATAAATGAAAATAAAGAACTATTTAAATAAAATGAATTGTTTTTTCAAAAAACTATATAAATGAAATTAATCGATTTTATAAAATAATACAAACACTCTGGATGGATTTTATTAACTAAATATATATGTAATATAATAAATTTAACATTTAAAATTAATCGTATATGTTTTTTAGACTTGATATATGAAGAAATTCAATTTTTCGGATAAAAGAATTATTATACAAAAAATCTAGTTTTGATGTTATTAGTTGGAGCACCCATTTGAACACTATTTTTTTACAAAATTTTACAATCTAATTGAAACAAATATCATTTTACATGGAAATGTGATATAAATATTTACTTTGGATGAATTTTAGAAATTTTTGTGAAAAGTTTAATGTTTGTATAAATAATATAAATATACAAAATTTTAATTGAAGAGATATTTTTTCATCAAAATAATGTATATTGTAATGTTATATTGTTTAATGGTTTTAAAATAAACATAGATTAGGTTTCTATGATTAAAAATAATTTGGTACATTATAATTAATATTACATTGAAATTTTAGGTATAAACATTTCCAAAATTGTTATTGTCTTAATATTCAAAAATCATTGTCTCATTCCAAAAATAGGATAAAAATTAATTGTAATACTGCAACATTTGTGTTTTGAATTTTTAAAAATCATTTCCATATATGGAATCAGTGTGTTCAACTTATGTAAATAGGGTTTTATTTATTGGGCATTTGAATAGTCACTGTAGTAAATTTTTCATTACATTGATAAAGGATAAATCGTGTAATTAAATGTAAAAATAATATTACACTACGAGAAAAAATAACTTTTTTGTGATGGGAAATTTGTGATGGGAATAAATCCCATTGCATATAGCTCTTACCATAGGTTATTTGCGATGGGGGATTCTACCCATCACATATACTTGGCTATTTTCGATGGGATTTGGCATCCCATCGCAAAAGTATTTGCGTGGTTTTCACGGCAAACCGCGGAAAGATTATTTACGATGGGGGGTATTCCCCCATCGCAAATAATGCGTCAGTCCATGGGTATTTGCGACAGATCCCGTTGTTAATACCCGGTGGTGGTATATAGGTTTTTGCAATGGGATTTTCTCCCATCGCAAATAGTGTATCAGCAGGTACCTTTTGTGATGGGTCCCGTCGAAAATACACTTTTACCCGCCGACCGTAATTAATGTGGGTGAAGGTTTTTTCCACAAGACCCATCGCAAAAAATTCTATTTGCGACGGGCAGCCCATCCCAAATAGTCTCGTCGCAAGTAATCTAACGTATATAAACCCCCATTTGGTTTTTCAAATCCACCTCTCATTTGTTAATCTCTCTCCCTCTGTCTAAACTCAATTTTCAGAGAGAAAATTTGAGTGAGTTTGTTTTTTTTTAACAAAAATGTTATGAAGCCATCTATATCAATTGGAGATCAAGATTAAATGTATTTATATTTTCATTAATATAGTATTTAATTAAATTTGCTGATGTTAATTTTAATTATTTTTTGTTATTTATAATTAAATTAGATTTAAATTAGTTTGTTATCATTATTTATTTGTAATAATAAATTGAAATTATTAGTATTAAATTTTAATAATTAGTAATAAATAGTAATAAATAGTAACAATTAGTAATAATTATAAATAAATAGGAATAATTAGATAAATAGGAATAATTAGCAATAAATAGAAATAAATAGAAATAAATAGGAATAATTAGCAATAAATAGGAATAATTAGGAATAATTAGGAATAATTAGCCACAAATAGGAATAATTAGCAATAAATAAGAATAATTCGCAATAAATAGGTATAACTAACAATTGATCAGAAAAAATTGCAATAAATTGGAATAATTACCATTAAATACGAATAATTAGCAATAAAAAGAAATAATTAGTAACAAATAGGAATGAATAGTAAGAAATAGTAATACATAAGAATAAATAGATATACATAGGATTAAATACGAATACTTAGGAATAAATAAAAATAAATAAGAATAAATAGGAATAAATAGGAATGAATAGAAATAATTAGGAATAAATAGAAATAATTAAGAATAAATAGCATTAATTAGAAATAAATAACAATAATTAAGAATAAATAGAAATAAATAGGAATAATTAGTAATAAATAGGAAAAATTGGTAATAAATAGAAATAATTAGTAATAAAAAATAATTATTAGTATCAAATAGGAATAATTAGTAATAAATAGGAATAATTAGTAATAAATAGGAATAATTAGGAATAAAAAGGAATAATTATACATAATTAGAAATAAATAGGAATATAGGAATAAATTGCAATAATTATCAATAATTAGAAAAAATTCACAATAAATAACAATAATTAGAAATAAATAGAAATAAATAGCAATAAATAGCAATAAATAACAATAATTAGCAATATTTTGCAATATTTTGCAATAATTTGCAATAAATAGTAATAAATAGCAACAAATAGCAATAATTCGCAATAATTAGAAATAATTAGGAATAATTAGGAATAATTAGCTATAATTAGAAATGAATAGAAATAAATCGCAATAGTTAGCCTTAATTAACAATAATTGGAAATAATTAAAAATAATTATCAATAATTATCAATAAATAGCAATAAATAGAAATAAGTAGAAATAAATAGGAATAAATAGGAATAAATAGGAATAAATAGGAATAAATAGGAATAAAGATGAATAATTAGAAATATATAGCTATAATTAGTAACAATTAATAATAATTAGAAATACTAAGTAATAAATAGTAATAATTTGGAATAATTAACAATAATTTTGAATAATTAGAAATAATTTGGAATAATTAGAAATAATATAGAATAATTACTATTAATTATAAATAAATAACAATAATTACTAATAAATAGCAATAAATCGTAATAAATAGTAATAATTTGTAATAAATTGCAATAATTAGTAATAAATAGGAATAATTCCTAATAAATGGAAATAATTCCAAATAAATTGGAATAATTCCTAATAAATTTCAATAAATATTAATAATTCGAATAAATAGTAATAATTTTCAATAAATAGGAATAATTCTCAATAAATAGAAATCATTGATAATAAATATGAATAATACGCAAAATATAGGAATTATTAGAAATAATTAGCAATAATTAGAATAATTAACAACAATTAGAAATAAATAGGAATAATTAGATATAATTAGTAATAAATAGAAATAATGAGGGATAAAAAGAAATTATTTGCAATAAATAGGAATAAATTACAATAATTTGGAATAAATAGATATAATTAGAAGTAAATAGCAATAATTAGCAATAAATTGTAATAATTGGAAATAAATAGTAATAATTAGTAATAAATTGTAATAATTAGAAATAAATAGTAATAATTAGAAATAAATAGTTATAATTAGAAATAAATATTAATAATTAGCAATAAATAGGAATGATTTTCAATAAATTGGAATAATTATTAATAATTAAGAATAATTAGCAATAATTGAGAAAAATTAGCAATAATTAGAAACAATTAACAATAATTAGCAATAATTAGCAATAATTTGAAATAATTATTAATAAGCATAAATAAATAGGAATAATAGGAATTAATAGAAATAAATACGAATAATTATTAATAGTTAGAAATAATTAGGAATAATTAGAAATAATTAGAAATAAGTGGTAATAATTAGAAATAAATTAGAATAAATAGAAATAATTGGGATTATTTAGGAATAAATAATAAAAAATTGAAAAAATTGGTAATAATTAGTAATAATTAGTAATAATTAGGAATAAATAGTAATAATTAGTAATAATTATTCTAAATTTGTAATAATTTGTAATAATAAGTAATAAGTAGGAATAATTAGATATAATATCAATTATAATAAAATGAAATAACTTGTAATAACCTGGAACGATTTCTAGTGTATTGAGTTCACTCCTTTTTCTCGATGACTCTCCTTCTTTCATCTTTCACCGACTCAAAACATTGTGAAAAACATGCTTCTACCTAGGCATATCCAATCTGGTATGCACGATTTTGAATATTCATTCGTAGGACCACATTTTTTGTTATGTATCGAGGAGGTGATAGTTGCAAGATGATGATTCGTCGACGAAAAGGAGGCTCTTTTATCCCCCCAACACATTTACTTGCATATTTCTCACATTGAAATCACAATGAAGAATCTGCTCGGAGGGACGCTTATAAATTCTCGTATTTAAGGGAATGAATATCTGTACCTCTGAGAAGATTCTTCATTGTGATTTTAGTGTGACAAATATGCATGTAAATGGGATTTCAGAAAATAGAGTAGTCCTCAATCCACTAGAAATTGTTTCGGCCAAAATTAATTGTAATTATTAAGAAGTACATGAAAATATTTATCTTATTTTTTCATATAATGTTTTTATAATATCAAGTTATTCAAAAACATTGATGATTTTATATTTTGTAAAAAAATATGGAAAAAGGAAATCGACATCAGTCATTATTAGATGATCGTTCTTGGATAAATCAGCAAAAAAATCCAAATGGATCTGATTTAAATCCTATATATATTGGGGTTATTGAAGGTTTCTTATCATTTACCTCATGAAAACTATAATCTGTTTCAGATTGAATAATTAAGTGTCCTTGTAAAAAATGTGCTCTGAGAACGTTTGACACATTTGACAATGTTGGGGGACATCTCTTGCGGTTTTATTTTCAACAAGATTATGTTTTTTCTTATCAACATGGTAAACGCAGTTCCAACAAATATACTAATTACTTTATTACGGTTTCATTTCAGTTACAAAATTTAGTACATGATGTCGCAGTTCTATCTATTACACCAACTAAAACTCAAGATGATATCAATTTAACTTCTAATTTTGAATCATCTAAATTTTATATGTTATTAAGTTCCACTGAGGATGAATTATATCCTAGTTGCATGATAAAAAATTAGATGCAGTTACAAAATTTATGAATATTAAATCAGATAATGCATTGTCAAACAACTATTTTGAGAAAATATTTTCTTTGGTTAAAATACTATTACCTGAAGGAAATGTGATGCCTACAAATTACTATAAGAGAAAGAGGTCAGTTCACAATCTAGGCCTTATTTATCATAAGATTTATGCAATTTCAAATGATTGCATCTTATATTATAGTAAAGATGAGTCATTGGATAGTTTTCCCACATGTGTACAATCGAGGTATAATGAAGCTCAACTAGGGAATTTTAGATCAATTCCTGTAAAATATTTGAGATATTTTCCCCTTACACCCAGGATACAATGTTTATTTATGTCTCAGAACAGATCTTCAATGATGTCATTGAATAAAACCAATATTTCAATCAATAAAAGCTTGAATCATCCATCTGATGGTGATTCATGGAAATATTTTGAATGCCTGCATCCGTCTTTTTCTATAGAAGCCCAAAATGGGTGAATGGGTCTTTCTACTGACAGTTTCTATCCATTTTGATTTTATAGTAGTCAGTATTCTTGTTGGCTTGTTTTTATAACTCCATACAATTTACCTCCATGGTTGTGGATAAAGGATCCTTATATCTTTTTGTACTTATTAATCCCCGGACATCCGAAAAAGAATATTGATGTTTATTTGAAACCATTTATTGAGGAGTTAAATGCATTGTGTAGTAATGGTGTTAGTATATATGATGTTAGTGTGAAACAAAATTTCATTTTAAAAGCTGCATTGATATGGATGATTAGGGAATTTCCGACATATGGAATGTTATCTGGATGGAGTACACATGGTACGTAATCATGTCCTTACTCTATGAAAGCCATCAAAGCTTTTATGCTCATCTATGGAAAAAACCAATCAATTTTGACTGTCAACCCAGATTTCTTCCAACCGATTATCCTTTTCGATGGAAAAAATCTCATTTCAGAAAAGGAACAATTGAAAGGGATGAACCTCTAAAAATGATCTCAAGTACACGGTTAAAATCAGTTGTATTTTCATTACCTACCATCACATTTGGGTCAATAGTAAACCAATAGAAAATTAATGGCTTTGGAAAAGATCATAATTGGATAAAACTGTGTTTTTTTGGGATCTTCCATATTAATCTGATTTTTTGTTCCACCACATGTTGGATGTCACGCATATTGAGAAGAACTATTTTGATAATTTATTTCATACAGTTTTGGATACACCAGGTAAGACCAAAGATACTATAAAAGCACAATTAGATCTTTCCCAAATTTACAGGTGACCAGAACTATAACTGTTTGAAAATGTCATATCATAGAGGTTAATAGAGATAAAAGAAGCTTATACACTATCCAAAGAGAGTCTATTATTAATTTTTTAGGGGATTAGAGATTTGAGACATCCCAATGGCTGTGATTCCAATTTGGGCAGATATGTTAAAAATGGTAATATTACCGGATTAAGAAGTCATGATTGTCATGTTATAATGGAAAGACTTATGCTGATTGTATAAGAGGTTTGTTGGATTCTATTATTTGAGATTCGATAACAGACGTATCATATTTTTATTTTGAAATTTCTACATTGAAAACAAACTAAGATGCACTAAGTAAACATGACGAAGATGTTTCTATAATTATATGTAAACAGGAAAAAATCATTCCTCCAGCTTTCTTTGACTCAATAGAACATATGATATTACATTTACAACATGATTCTAACTCTGGGGTCTAGTACAGTTCTGATAGATGTATCAATTTGAGATATGCACGCAGAAATTGAAGAAAAATGTACGGAACAAAGCATCAGTTTAAGTCTCAATTTCTGAAGCTTATTTGTAAGAGAAAGTTTATTTTTTCTCTCTCAATATTTTGAATATGAATATCCCAAAATGCACCACAGCATGGGACAGAACGAGGGAAATGTTAATTACAAAATAGGGAATATATTATCATTTTTTAATCAGCTAAATCTTGGCTTTGGTGGTGTTTATGGTCAATGGATTTTAGACGATGAACATGACATAGCTCATACATATGTTCTGGTCAACTATGAAGAAGTGAAATCATTTGTACTATGAGATATTCTATCACTTATTCTATAATTTATCTTAGATTATGTAAACTTATTTTATTTTTTTTGTTATATGATAATCATATAAAGAAAAAACTTCCACAAATTAAAGCAAATTCTCTGGAAGAATGTAGACAAAAAACTTTTTCTCAATGGTTACAAAAACTTGGAATATAAATTATTGATGGTTTAATATCAAATTAGTTTATTATTTATTTTATTGATAATTGTTTTAGAAATTCTCAAGTGTCTCAACATGCTGGAAAAATTGATAAGAGACTGTGTATAATGAGTTACCCACCATAAAAAATAGATATATCTTATAATTCATATGTGGTGAATGGTTTTCAATTTTATACACGTGCATATGGGGAATCCAAAAATACAATGAATTGTGGAGTTTGTTTGAGAGGATCACTTCATAGAGAAACAAAAGATGACTATTATGGAATTCTTGATAAAATTATTGAGATGTGTTATCTAGGACAGAATTACATAATGATGTTTAAATGTCGGTGGTTGGTTTCTGAGAGATGCTTTCTTATTCATATGACTCATGGAATTTTCGATATTAAATATAAAAGTCTTCTTGCAGTAAATGAACAATTTTTTCTTTCTGAACAGGTATATAAAATTTATTAAGCAAAGTATTGGAAAACATCAAGAGACTTGGGTGATTAGTGGAGCATAATAAAAATGAAATCATAGGAAAATCAGTTTACTCAAATAGAATGTTGTTCCACTGAAGTGGAAGAAATTTAAATTTTCCAAGAGACTACTCAAAATCTATCATATTCAAAAGGAGACTTTAATATCGATAATGCCACCCCATAATTTAGGGTCAATGATGAGGAAGATGATGATGATGTTACAAATGAATTTGAAATTACTAGAGATGATGAAACTAAAACTCATACAGATATTGATGATGCTGAGGAGGTATATGAAGACATTGACATCATCAGAAATAAAGAAGATGATGATAGTGAACATTAACATAATTAAATGATTGTTATAATCATAACTAATATATATCTATATATGATAGTTATTTAGAACTATCTTCTAAGAAAAATCATTTTTTAATTAAAAATGGACCATTATCTATTTCGTGAGTTACAGTAGGCTGAGCTTCCTTTGGAAGAGGGGGATTTGGGATTATCTAACTCTCAGCCTATTGTCAATTCAGGGGGTGCATGGAGGGGGTGCAGTGTTACGCAGTTGATGATTCCTGAACCTATCCCCGAGCGATATCCATCTCTTTGCTTAGATCCATTCATATAGAGGTATGGTAACCTGTATATTTTAGTTATCTTTCATTAATTTATTTTCATATATACTAATTGTTTGATTATTTATTCTTTTTTTTTCAAAATTTTCTGGATGTAGTTATTGGAAAAGAGAGCGCTATCTCGTGCAACTATTTTTCTCAGCCATGGATCACATTGGAACAAATTCCCGTTGATGTGCGGCTTGGTATGTTCAATCATTGGATGGTACGTAAATACATAATATTTATTTTGAAATTTATTTTATTAATAACATGTTATTATAAATTATCTATAGGTTTTATGGTATCCTATCGATGAGAGCATGTGTGACGCTATCCACGCAGCCTAGGAGGCATCTATGCATTACCATTTCTGTCAGTTTTTGCACAATTTGAGAAGGACGACCATTAAGAAAGAAGGAGTGACAGATTTTGATGAGTCATGTAGGGCCTACCTACCAGAGTACATTTTGTCTCACGTTTGGGATGTATTATATTTCCACTAGTTGAGTGGGAGATTTCAGAGGAGGTATTTGGTGGGTCTGTAGAACTGGGGGAGATAGTAGGTGACACATCGAGCTAGTATCTGTACATTCAATATGCATAGAAATCATCTGGTAAGTATTGTTTTTAAATATTTTATATTATTTTAAATATAAATAGTTTATTTTATATTTTTATAGGAAGTCAAGCATCCTGATATTATAGAGTACGACGTTTATCGTAGGATGTACAATGATCCAGCCAATGAAGTGATTAGAGGTGATCGTCAGCGTTAGATTGTGGTTAGTATTATTTTTTTCAGTTTGACAATTAACTACTTATAATATTTTCACAATTTTAATTTTAAATTGGAATTGATGGAGTGATATGAGGTTGTGACCTCTCAGACACAGGCTGGGAGTCAGGATGAGGCGACTGATCAGACAAGTGCCCACCATTTCGATGAGGCGACATGGATGCAGACGACTCAGTATGGCTTTGAGAAGGGCTTAGTAGTTAGTATCATCTCTTGTGTGACTCCGGGTATTATTAATGTACTGCTGTGATGTCGGCGTCTAGCTAGAGAGGCGTTCGTGGAGAAGAATCATCTTCAGTCTCACAGTATTTGGAGCAGTTGCAAACTCAGGTTGAGCATATAGATAGTTTGTAGAAGCAGCATAAAGAGATGTGTCGGCTGCAGCACCAGCATCAACAACAACATGAGGGGAAGATGCGTCGGTGGTAGTAGGAACATCAGCAATTTCATCACGAGCAGATGTAGTACATACGATGCCTGACTCATAGTTTAGGGATGTAGTTTCTTCCACCTTCTCCTATAGCTCCTCTACCTCCTCTAAAAGACGACCCCCTCTGTGAATTTTTTTATGATAAAAACATTTGAATTCAAGATTTGTTCTAATATGAACTATTTTCAATTTCTATCTTTTATATTGGTGCAAATATTGCACAATTTTTTTAATATTATATTATTTATTATTACTATTTTATTTGTTAATTTTTTTATTTTAATAATAATAATAATAATATATTATGAGTTTTTATATTTTTTTTGAATATTGAGAATTTTTATTTTTTTTATTTTAATAATATTATTATTATTTTTTCATCAGTCATAAATTTATAAAATATATTTTTTATGAATTATTTTTTTTAATGTTTTTTATTTTATAAATAATAATAATCAGAATATTTTATGAAATTTTTATATTTTTTTTGAATTTTGAGAATATTAATATATATTTTTTATTTTAAAAATATTTATATTCTTTTTTCATTAATCATAATTTTATTAAATATATTTTTTAGTATGAAATTTTTTTAATGATTCTTTATTTTATGAATAATAATAAAAATAATATTATATGAATTTTTTATACTTTTTTGAGAATTTTGAGAATATTAATTTTTTTTATTTTTTATTATTTTAAATATATTACTATTTTTTTCAATAATTATCATTTAAATAAATATTGTTTTGTTTTATTATTTGTGATGGGATCTTTTGCGATGGGATCCCGTCGAAAATAATTTAAAAATATTTTTTTAAATCACACTTGCGACGGGCCCTTGGTACCATTGCAATATGTTTATTTATTTATAATGTATATAATCGGAGAGTTAATTGCGACAGGGAAGTTTCCCGTCCAATTTTTTTTTCTGCGACATATTTTTCTGTAACAAGATTTTTGAGATGAGCCCTCGTCCCTAAAGCTTATTTGCGATGGGATCCCGTCATAAATAGTCCGTTGCAAATATAACAAATTCCAGTAGAGTTATAATATTATAAAATTACCCTATGACACGAAATAATTTAATTGGGTAAGTGTGTTTCAACCAAAATCATCCATGGGCCTAAATTATGATCCTTTTTAATCCATTTGTGTTAGATTATGAAATTTATTATATTTAATATAATAAAGAGTTAAATGTGTGTTACTCAAATTTAAATAAATATAATAATTTAAATTCATGGTTACAATAAAGATAAATTCATCTATAATTATTCATTTTAAATATAAAATTATATATATATTATTATTATTTACATAAAATTTTAAGATATATATAATTATATTAATTTCAGATACAATGATGATGTCGATACTATTTAATTTATAAAATATCAATACATTAATTTTAATTTAAATAATAATAAAAATTAAAATAGAAATAAACATTACCAAATATTATTTTTTGAGTACATATAGACCATAATAATCCAATGGTCTATTTATTGACCATTTAGAGTAATATGGAAATGATTATGACACCTATAATATTTTGTTTAATGTAATGATAATGTTGTCATACTAGTGTTTTAATAAATATATCATTTTTAATGTATGATTTTCCAAAAAATATATTTTACTATAAGAATTATGTTGAAATTTAAATAATTAATCTTAGTCGAAGTACTTTATTTTTATTTTTTATTTAAAAAATATATATTATATAATTACACTATACTTTTTCGGAAATTATTTTATTAATGGAAATCTAATATTAATGTTGTTAAAAATATTAAAATAAATATAATTTTGTGTAATCAATATATAAAAATATCTTCATAGAAACATTTATCCCCTTATGGGTGTAATAAAATATATTTTTTAGTATAAAATCTTATCGTGATATTTTTAAAATTCTATGAAATGAATAGTGAAAACATTTACACTTTATATTTTGTGAATATAATGTTTTATTAAATTATATAAAAAAATAATATATTCTGAAAATTTAAAACTAATTATGATATGACCCAAAATAACATAAAATCTATATTTATGCCCAAATTGACTTTATGTGTGTAAAAATTATATGATTTTAATATTAAAACATTTATTCACTTAGTTAAAATTAAATAGACTAACTAAAGGGTTATTTAAACGATATCTTTAAATCGATAGAAAAACATGAATAAAATTTATTTCCTAGGAAGATTGCAATTTTATCTCATCTAATATTCTAAAATTTTATATTTTGGTTGTTTTTTCTGGGATTAAATTTTATTATAAATTAATATTTTATGACATTTGAAAAGTTCCCCTCACTATAATTATAAAAGGGAACCTCCTCCGTCATTTATTCACAACTAACTGAACTTGGAATCTTGGATATCCCCTACCAATATTCCATATAATATTCCCATGTTACATTATATATGTTCTGGTCTTTAAAAAATAATCTCTCTTGTATCGTTAAGAGGATATGTTGGTGGAGCTCGTCCAAGAAGAGGTAATTCCCTTTATCAATTCTTTCAAACTTATTTCATCTTATACTTCATGTTCATGAGTTTTTTCCTTATAATATAACAATTTCAGTATAACATGTAATATATGATTTTATAATTTTTATATCCTTACCATATACCACAATCAGCAAATCCAACAAAAATGAAGACCCTACGAATGCGTACATACAGCCTACCGTCTCCACGTCATGGTGTCATCTTTTTATCACTACATTACTTTAATGATTTTAATGATGGAAATAATATAAATATATAGTGATTATAAAAATAAATTTATTTTTTATAAATATATATACCAACCCCTTCTATTCTATTTATAATTATGCAAATGATACAATTGCTGGTGCATACATACGACATATCTTCTCCACTATGCAATGTGATTCATTCTACTAGCTCTCAATTTAAATAATGATTATATAAATATATATAATGAAAATATATGATATATAATACAATATTATAATTATGTTAATGTCATAATGGAAAAAGATTAGAAATAACTTGGATTCATTTGATATAAAATTCAAGAAATAACACCCTAAAGAAGAGTAATACTAAAATAAAATTAAATATGTGATAATATTACGATGCATGATATAATAAATATAAATATGGTTATAGAATTAATTTATAACACTATTTAATAAATTATAAAATAGTTGATAATAAATATTATACAACCCAAACCTATTGTGATGGATAATTGTACAATCTCATTTTTATCATAAATAGTTTATATGCTTGTATTTACTATGGTATATTTATCTTCCATATCCATGTTTCCCAAATACATATTATAAAATAATATTCATAATATTATATAATTTTATAAATTCAATAATTATCATTGGATTATTTTTATTACAAATTATTATGTCAATATTTTATTTATTTTAATATGATGTATTTTTTGACATATCCGACAAAATTACTAGAAGGCTATTTTCATTTATCTTATACAGTATGAGTAGATTTTTACATTTTCAAAACTTCTGATTTACATGCATCAAATCTTAAAATATTTCATTTTTAATTTCAAAAATAATCTATTATTATAAAATTTCACAACATTTTATGAAGAGAAACTATTTTTGAAGAAGAAAGGATATTTTCCTAATGAATTTATTTGATGTGTTATATCAATATTATTTTCTATATAAGATGATATTTTATTATTGTAACTATTAATCATATGTTTTTTTATGTTTATGATGTAATGATATATATGATATACATTCATTTTACATGGATTGTTTTTTAATGGAATGATGTTTATGAAACAGATTTTATTTTAAGGATTCTACAATTATGAATGGTTTATCTTTTTTTTGGAACACATTTATGTATTCTTTCATTATGAGATTGATGGTACCAATATCTCCCTTCAGTTAATTGGGTAAATATGGATAACTCATGAGGTATATATGTTATGTGTGAATAAGATTTAACGTTCACAATTATAAGTGTGGAACTAAATTTAATGTCAATACATTTATGCAAGTGAATGATTTCATGTAATTAATTTATTGAGGGTACATGTTTCTATTTATACAAGTTCACAGTTTATTATTTTTATGATTATGTCACATTTTCATTGATTATGATTTTTTTGATCTTAAGTGTCATGTTAATAGATTAAAAAAAATTCAATTTCACCATTGATATAAATGGAATGATCTTATAATGTTATGATCACATTCTCATAGACATTATGGTAATGTTTATGTTAACATAGCAACATTGTTTAATCTTACTAAGAATTTGATCCCCCCATTAATTATGTTTTCTTTTCCACATGTTATAAAGAATGTTTTTAGGTATTAGTATAAAATCGAAAGATATTTGGGGAAAACATTGAATATCATTCACCAAACTAGAAGTTTGTGTTCCAGGTTCCCAAAGACACAAACTTAATATTGTCTTTGGGCATTTTTTATGTATTCCACAATAATGATGTGATATCAATGTTCACCAATCGTGGGTTATTATAATGAATATGTTTGATATATATGTCATGATTATTATTATGGGAAATCAATATATCATCCTTACCCTTTCACCCATTATTAGAATGATATCATATCTTGTATGTACGTACGACCTACTGTCTCCAAGAAGCTACGTGATTTATCTTCCATATAAATAATACATGAATGGTTCTAAAATTTTATCTAATTTTAATATGTGATATATATAACAATAATATAATAATATAGATTATGTATCTATATCATATTCCCATTAATTATACATCGATGAAAAAGATGAATGATAATGTGAAATAGTTAATACTCGAAGTAGTGGTAAATAAGAAATATTATAAATGAATGTATTGTATTATTTTTTAATAGGATCAAATGTTATATTATAAATATAAATATGTATATTTATAAATTATTTACATTATTATCACCACTATATATTATTTTAAATCATGTTCAACTTAAGGGAATCGTGATATAAGGGATTTCTTCACAATTTACACTACATTTAGTCATATATATTGTTATGCAACTATTTACATTTCTATTGTGTTTATAATATAATATTTATGTATTTTAAATGAATCAATATATATTTATGATGTTAAATGGTTCAATTTAACTATATTAAATAATTTTTCTACAGATTAAAAGTTATCAATGAAGTAAGAATATATTTTAAATACAGCTTTCATTTTTAATTTCTATTATTTTTCATGGAATGAATCATATAGTATTTTTCTCAACAGATCCAATAATATTCAAATACACTATATGTAATGGCCTGGAACTCTCTGGTTCATTACTTTGTAAAAATGTGATTTGGTCAAACGCAACGTGTTTTATAATAATATTTTTTTAAAATAATAATTGATAATGGTGGCGTGAAAATATTTGGTGTTGATTAGATTAAATGGTTTTAATTAAATCATTGTAATATAAAAGAAATAAAATTTAATGTATTTAATTAAATTAGGGGAGGTTCATGGTTTTTTTATTTATTTAAATTTAAATAAACAATAAATTATGTGTGTAATGGGCATGTAATGGGAGGTTTCTCGGTGTTGACGTAATGGTGGTCTGACATGGTCAACACATCGAACGTCAATAATAATAATAATTATTAATAATAATTGGTGAAGAGTTAATAAATTTTAATTGGTGATTTGTTATTATTATATTACTAAATAATTATAATAATAATGTTGGCTTAAATTTTGAAATATCCGTTAATAATTATTTAATGATATTAAAATTTTGAATTCAATGCAATGAGATTTGAGAAATGAGGATAGACGAGAGATGTTATTATTTATTATAATTATGTTAAAAATAATGATAAAGGTTTAAAATGAAGGTTGGGTAGTTCCACATGGAGTAAAGGAAGGGGAGGTGCCACTTTTAGGGAGTGAGTGAAAATCGTGGAAGGATTAATGATATTGGAGATAGGGAGGAGTTATAAGATATTAGTTGGGATAAAATTAAATGTGAAATAAATGATAAAGGAGAGAATTGGTGATGAATTTCCAGCATTAAAGAGACCAAATTGTGATTGATTTGGATTTTGAAAAATAAAAAAATAAGTAATTAATAATAATAATAAAATATTGTTATAATAATTTCGATGATAATAAATTGTTTTCACTATAACTTCTTCGTGCGACCTCGGTTTCACGAACCATCAGCAGTAGTGAGACCCTGACTGCAAGATCAATAATATGATTTCAATATTGGATGCTTTTTAATGGGTTTTTGGTTCGAGTACCCGAAGCGCTTGGGAAATAATAGATTTAATAATATTATTAAATCTTCGACTATCCATAACTCATGTGTGCGATGTTCGATTGACTTGCCGTCAATAGTGATATGATCTTGAAATCAATACAGTCGATTCGAGTCTAATGTTGGATACTAAATTATGGTTTATGGCTCTGGTCCACGACACACCCAATAAAAATAATAATATATTTATTATTACTGGATCTTGTATCTAACATATCTCCTTCATAAGGTATTGAAATAGTGAATCATTTGTGACGTTGCAACCCTAAATTTATGACAGTCATTTTAATACCAATGAAGAATAACTTTTTATGACTCACGTCTCGGGTCAATAAAACACCAATTATTAATTGAAGTTATTATTATCATTAAACGCATTGAAATCTGCATGATGTATCGTGTTTTGACCAGTCAAACAGTGCAATAGTTATACGGTCATGTCATGTATTCATTAATAAACTATGCATACTATTTTACCATTTTGTTTCCTATATAAGATAGGGTCACATGTTATTTATGATCCCCTCTTCTTCTCCGCACGACGACGCTCCCGGATGACCCAGAAGCCTTTCTACTATTTTCTTCATCCGAACTCCGATCGTCGATCTGTCGGAGGCTGCGGGATCATGTCGTCAAGGCGAACGTTGTGAACCTTGTTCCATTCCCACTTATTTGACTTCCTCTTGGCAGTCTCCTACTGAGGAGATTGTTGGTATTTGATGGGAACGATGCTCTTCGACAGAAATCATCTTAATGGTACGTTCTACCTCGTTCTTATTCCTTCCATGATCTCCTATTTCTATTCCTCCTTGACATGCTATGAAAATTTACACCATAAACCTTAATGGAGTATCTCTTGGTTGTTAGTGTTTTTGTGCCGCAGCATCCATGGGAGGACGTAGTCCTCAAGAGGAGTGATCGAAATCCCCATGGTAGTTGTTCTCATAGAAGGACATCAAAACCTATTCTGGTAGGGATCTTACCATCGTCTCTCTCTATTTTTTGCATCATGTGAGGTAGGTATCCTCTTGTTTTAATGAGATACGGTTGAACCAGTAAATATATATAATAACTAGTTAAAGAATGAGTTTGGGGAATATTTTTTATATTTATGTTTTATTTTCATCAATTATTATCCTCTGATTATGTTGTGAATTGAATAGGATTATGCCTACTGAAAATCACGGTCGTTGGGGGAATTTTCTTGCGCAATTAAATGTTTCCCTGTCTTTTTTGGATTGTTTTGTGGATAGAATTTCATAGAATTTGGAAATTGGATAATCATGTAATGTTGGATGATTAGATGAATACCTAGATCCCTTGTATGATCAACTTCGTTAAACTAAATTAAAGAATGAATTTGTGTTTGTTGCTTGGGGTTTCATTATGTGAAGGGCTGTTTTGTGGGTTGTTGTGGAACGGGTGAGTAGTGGGACTATGGTTGGCTTGGTTGTGGGTTGGCATGTATGATATGGTTGTGATGGGTAGCGGAGCTACGGTAAATGGTATCAAAGGAATGATGATGTGGTACGGGTATTGTTTCTTAGGTTTGTGTGGTTATGGTGGTTGGTAGCAGGGCTGTAGGGATGGGTTGTGCATCTGAATAGAAGTTGATGAATTAACTAATGAATTCTGGGGCATTGTAGTTGATTAAATACTGGAAATCAATGGAATTGATTGGATGATAAAATAAAATGGTTTTGTGTTGCTTGTGTTTTTTGTAACATTATTTGTGCTTTCTAGGGATGTGTTTTACAAACGATTGAGCTGGTTTGGTTATTGTTAGTTGCTCGGTAGTTAAGGAATTGATAAACTAAAACTATTGAAACATGAAAATCTTATTGGGGTTTGGGGATGTTTTTATGTGTGCATACATTCGAGGTAGTAGTGTCAAGGCATGTGCTCATATCTTTTGTGTAGAAGCCTTAGAATTGGTTGAGTGTCTGATATAATTATAAAAATCTTTATGTTTTATTATTCTTTACGCACCCCACCCATGTTGAGCACTATTTGCTGAACACCCATGGGATGGGGGGTGAGATTCTCAAACATCTAAAGGATTTATGGTTACTGTTCTTCCTTGTGCTCCCTCGTCCAGGTTCAATATCCCAATATCCTTCGGGCAGGTTACGATAGATGATTTCCAAGAGTCTTTAGGATGATGATGTTATATGGTTCTAGGTGTCTTTGGGATGAGATGTGATGTGGTTACTAGGTGTCTTCGGGATGATATGTGGTTATGGCTGAGGATTAAGTGCCAACGGGATACTATGATGGCTGATGATTGAATGTCAGCGAGATACTATGAGCTACATATGGCCAGGTTGCGGCACTAGCTCTAGCTTCGTATGGCTAGGTTGCGGCACTAGCTCGGGAAGAGGGGAATGTATCAGAGAGTTAGGTGTGAGGGATTGAGCAGTTTTCAGGGTGAAGGTGGTTCAGGGAACCCATATATTGATAATATTACTATACTACCCTATTGACTTGCGATATTTTGTGAGTGTGGCTTGTAATGTTGGGTAAATAGATTCCTTGCTAGACTTTGGTTCATTCTGTTTTCTCACGGGGCATTAAGATGTATCCCCTCCTATGCAAAAGAGCACTAGGTTTTCCTACTGAGTATACTTGTATGATCATCCTACGTTTACTTTCAGGTCTTCAGGAGGACTTCAGGGACCGTGCGGGACCTTGCTAGTTGGGCGTTGGAGTTTTTCTGGTCGTAGTTTTTGCGTTCTTTTTTTGGTATGTTACTTTGGAGCTTCTCTTGTACTTTTACATATGTTTCAGTATTGTATAAAACATGCATATGGGTTTTGATTTGGGTTTATTTTCATTTACATGATCCTTTTTCTTTTGGTGTTTGACTCATTCTATTTCCCGATCTTAAATAATAAAAAGGGCAATTCCTCCAATATTTGTGAACACTCATACCCTTGGTGCTAATCGTCACTCCGGGGCCTACTGGGGGCGGGACCCGTGGGTCATTATCTCCCTTTCACCATTGAAATCTCAAGAGGGTCATCTTTTGTGGGTGGGGGTCGTGATAGAATGGTATCAGATATTGATAGTTGAGATATAGGATGTAGTCTTGAGTTAGTCATAGTGAGTATTTCATGGGATGGTAGGGAAATAGTGTTGGATGATCGTGGAGCGTGACATAGGCCAAGGAAGACCGGCTAGGACACTGGATTTTAGGGCCCCTGATGATCTGAAGCAAGGACTCTGAGCTTACCGAACGACCAAGTAAGACTAGATTTATTGCCGGGTAGAGACCCTGGGAAAGGTATATGAAAAATCATGATTTTTGTTTTACTTGATTTGGGTGTTTTGGGAAAGAAATCAAAATAAAATGATAAAATGAAAACATGAGAAAATTTCATTTCTACTTGGGCTTAGGTGTTCTTTGTTTACCATATATCTATGGCACCTGTATGTCATTCCCGCGTGACTTAGGTAGTTGAGGCCCAGCAGATTCAGATGGTCGATCAGCTGAGGATTTACCAAGAGGAGGAATATGAATTATGGAAGCAAACGTTTCGTGCTTTCCAACAATAGAGCTTGAAGAAGTATGAAGGAATCACTTCAGATAAAAAATCAGAGAGTTGGTTGGAAGAACTCATGATCACCTTTGGGCTGATCAGGGCTCCATCAGAGTACTGGGATACACTAGTAGTAAGCCAGCTGCGAGGAGCAGCGCGTCAGTGGTGGATTCTTTAACTTGGGGAGAGGAAGGAGACATATGTTCTATGGGCCAACTTTTAGAAGGAGTTCCGCGAGGAATTTCTTTCCTCGACGAGGAAGGCCGAGAAGAGGAAGGAGTTTTTGTATCTCCAATATGAAAGCATGTCAGTTCGAGAACTAGGGGTCAAGTTCATGTATCTCTTCCGTTTTTTCACGAATCTCTTTCTGGATGAGGATTCCCAAGCCACACAATTAGAGGAGGAACTTCACCCCTCTATCTGGTGAGAAGTGACCCATTTCACCTTACCAACGTACCTGGATGTTCATAATAAGTCAGAGATAATAAAGAGGATGTGCTCTCATGTAGGTCCACCATGAGAGATGAGTCACCCAAGTTCGTCAAGAAGGAGGTGGTCAACAGTAGATCCCCAAAAACAGGACCTTCCATGTTTCGACCGGTAGGGAGCAGACATCAGCAGGTCCCATGCCAATCTCATGATTTCCGCCTGTTTTATATTGGTAGGGACATAGGTTCATTACATGTGGGAATCTTGGGAATCTTGGCAGATATTTCCCTTTTCATACTCAGTATGGAGGGACTGGCCAGGTTCAGCCCCAGCCCCTACAGCAGTTCCCAGCCTCACCCTTCCAGCAGCAATAGGATCCAGTCCCTCCAGGTGGGGCTAGAGCAGGTGGGGGCCAACCATAGGGAGTTCCTCATGGACCCCAACTGGGACGTGGTCGAGGAAGTGGACGTCAATAGAAAGGCAGAGTAGTGGGACACAGACAGTTGCATGCACTAGAAGTGGAAACCCTAGTTAGTCCAGAGATTGGGAGAGATGTTTTCGGTTTTACATAAATGCTCTCGTTTATATTTTTTTTAAATTCAAGAGCATATCACTCCTTTTTTGAAACTCATCCTCTCCCATGCTTGGTCCTGGACCTTCTTTTTCATGAGTATATAATGCTATGTTTTTTCCCTCTTTCCTTTAAATGTGTGTGAAGAGTCCTAACATTTGGGGAGAGGATGACCTGGTCCCTAATCAAGACGCATTAATGTGGATTTGATTAAACCTGTGCAGGTGAGTCAGTGCCGCCTAAAGAAGATAGTACCTTGACATGGGAGAAGGAATTCCCCAATCCATGTATTGGAGCAGCGTGTTGCTTGTTTTTTGCGGTGTTGGGGGTAGTATGTGTATGAGAAATCCTAAAATATGGGGGTGGGCGGACCTAATCCCTAATCGAGAGGCATTAATATCGATGTGATTAAACCCATGCAGGCAAGTCAATGCCGCCTAAAGCGGATAATATCTCGACATGGGGGAAGGAATTCCCTGACACATATAATTAGGGTAGTAGTTGGATTCCTGTTATGATGAGAGCCGTGAGAGGTATCTTGCTGTGTGGTAGTTCGGAACATTCCCCTTTTTATGGGTTGGTTTTTAATTCACGAGGATGAGAATGTTTTGAGACGTATCTGATTTAATGGCTTGGACCTCTCCAGTTCAATACATTGTAAAACATTGATGTGGTCAAACACAAAACGCGTTAGAATAATAATAATTTTTTATAATAATAATTGATAATGGTGGCCTGAAAATATTTGGTGTTAATTAGATTAAATGGTTTTAATTTAATCATTGTGAAATAAAAGAAAAAAATAGAATGTATTTAATTCAATGAGGGGAGGTACATGGTTTCTTTTTGATTTATTTAAAATTTAATAAACAAGAAATTATGTGTGTAATGGGCATGTAATGGGAGGCTGCTCGACTTTGATGTAATGGTGGTCGGATATGGTCAATGCGGCGAACATCGATAATAATAATAATTATTAATAATAATTAGTGATGAGTTAATAAATTTTAATTGTATATTTGTTATTATTATTATAATGAATAATTATAATAATAATGTTGGCTTAAATTTTGAAAGATCTGTTAATCAAGATTTAATTATATTTAAATTTTAAAATCAATGCAATTAGATTTGAGATATGCCGATATATGAGAGATGTTATTATTTATGATAATTGTGTTAAAAAAAATAATGATAAATTTTTAAAATGGAGGTTGGGGTGTGCCACATGGAGTAAAGGAAGGTGAGGCACCACTTTTGGGGAGTGAGTGAAAATCATTGAAGGATTAATGAGATTGGAGAGATGGAGGAGGTATTACATATTAGTGGGGATAAAATTAAATGTGAAATAAATGATAAAGGAGGGAATTGGTGATGAATTTCTAGCGTGAAAGAGACCAAATCATGATTTATTTGGAGTTAGAAAAATAAATAAATAAGTAATTAATAATAATAATAAAATATTGTTATTATTAATTTTTAGGATAAAACATTGTTTTCACTATAACTTCTTCGTGCGACCTCGGTTTCATGAACCATCAGTGGCAGTGAAACCCGGACTACGAGATGGAAATTATGAGTCCAATATTGGATGTTTTTTTTTCTGGTTTTTGGATCGGGTACCCAATGCACTCGGAAAATAATAGGGATAATAATATTATTAAGTCTTCGACCCGCCATAACTCATGCGTGCGATGTCCGATTGACTTTCCGTCAGTGGTGATAGGATCCTGTCATTAATATGGTCGATTAATGTATAATGTAGGATACTAAATTATGGTTTGTGGATCAGGTCCATGAAACACTCAATAATAATAATATAGTTATTATTACTAGATCTTGTATCAAACATATCTCCTTCAACCGGTGTTGGAATGGCAAACTGTCTGTGACATTGCAACCCTGAATTTATGATGGTCATTTTAAGACCAATGACGAATACATTTTTATGACTCATGTATCAGGCCAATAAAACAACTATTATTAATTGATGTTATTATTATCATTAAACGCATTGAAGCCGCGTGACGTGTCATGTGTTGGCCAGTCAAACAATGCAACAGTTGTACGGTCACATCGTGTATTCATTAATACATGTTGCGTACCATTTTACCTTTTCGTTGCCTATATAAGAGAGGGTCACTTGTTATTGATGGACCCCTATTCTTCTCTACATGGTGACGCTCCCTGATGACCCATATGCCGTCCTCCTATCTTCTTCATCTGGACTCCGATCGTCGATCTATCGGTGGCTACGTGATCGTGTCGACGAGGTGAACATCATCCACCTCATTCCATTCCCTCTTCTTCGACATCCTCTTCGCAGTTTCCTACCAAGTAGATTGATCATATTTGACGAGAACGATGCTCTTCGATGAACATCATCTTAATGGTACATTCTACCCCATTCTTATTCCTTCCTCGATCTCCTCATTCTGTTCCTCCATTCCATTCTATGAAAAGTGACACCATAAACCTTAATAGAGTCTCTCATGGTTTTTAGTACAGTTGTGCTGCAACTTCCATGGGAGGACATAGTCATCAGGAGGAGTGAAAAAAACCTCGTGGTAGTAGTTCTTGCAGAAGGACATCAAAACCTGTTCAGGTAGGGATCTTACCTTCGTCTCTTTCTCTTTTGTTCATCATGCGGGGTAGGTATCATCTTGTGTTCATGAGATATGGTTGAACTCGTAAATAAAAATAATAACAGGTTAGAAATGAGTTTGAGGAATTTTGTTGATATTTTTGGTTTATTTTCAACAATTATTATCTTTTAATTATGTTATGAATTGAATAGTCTTATGCCTACTGAAAATCATGGTCGTTGGGGGCCTTTGATTGCGCAATTAAATGTTTCCATGTTTTTTGGATTATTTTGTTGATGGAATTTCATAGAAGGTGGAAATTGGTTAATCATGTAAAGTTGGCTGATTAAATGAATACCTAGAACCCTTGTATGATCACCCTGGTTAAACTAAATGAAAGAATGAATCTCTGGGTGCTGTTTGGGGTTTAATTATGTGAAGGGGTGTTTTGTGGGTTGTTCTGGAATGGGCGAGTAGTGGGGATGCCGTTGGTGTGGTTGTGGGTTGGCGTGTATGATATGGTTGTGATGGGGAGTGGAGATGTGGTAAATGGTATCAAAATAATGATGATGTGGTACAGGTATTGTTTCTGATGAGTTTTTGGTTTTGGTGGTTGCAGCAGGGCTGTAGGGATGGGTTCTGCATATGAATAAAAGTGGAAGAACAAGCTTATGAATTGTGGGTCATGGTAGTTGATTAAATATGAAAAATATATGGAATTGATTGGATGATAAAAGAAAATGGTTTTCTGTTGCCTGTGTTTTCCCTAACTTATTTTTGGTTGGAAGGGATATGTTTTACGAATGATTGATCTGGTTTGGTTGTTGTTAGAATCTCGGTAGCTAAGGAACTGATAAACTAAAATTGTTAAAACATGAAAAGCTTAATGGGGTTTGGGGCTATTTTTGTGTGTGCATACCTTTGAGGTAGTTGTGTCGAGGAATGTGCTCAGATATTTTGTGTAGAAACCTTATGATGGGATGAGTGGTTGATATAATTATATAAATCTGTACATTTTATGTTTCTTTACGCACCCCACACATGTTGAGCACTATGTGTCGAACGCCTGTGAGATGGGGCGTGAGAGTCTCAAACATTTAAAGGATGTCTAGTTACTGTTCTTCCTTGTGCTCCCTCTTCCACGTTCTATAGCCCAAGATCCTTCGGGTAGGTTATGATAGATGTTTCCCAAGAGTCTTCGGGACGGGATTTGATATGTTCCTAGGTGTCTTTGTGATGAGATGTGATGTGGTTCCCATTTGTCTTTGGGATGATATGTGGTTATGGCTAGGGATTGAGTGTCGATGGGATACTATGATGGCCAAGGATTGAGTGTCGGTGGGATACTATGAGCTTCGTATGGCCAGGTTGTGGCACTAGCCCAATAAGAGGGGGAAGCATCAGAGCATTAGGCATGAGGGCTTGAGCAGTATTTAGTGGGAAGGTGGTGCGGGGTACCCATACTTTGATAATATTACTATACTACTCTATTGAATTTCAATATTTGGTATGTTTGGCATGTAAGGTTGGGTGGATAGATTCCTTTCTAGGCATTGGTTCCTTCTATTTTCTCGCGGGGCATTAGGATGTCTCCCCACATGTGCACAAGAGATTTAGGTTTTCCTACTGAGTATACTTGTATGCTTAACCTATGTTTACTTTTTGGTTTTCATGAGGACTTGAGGGACTGTATGGGACCTTTCTAGTTTAGCATTGGAGTGTTTCTAGTTGCAGTTTTTTCTTTCTTTTTTTGGTATCGTACTTTAGAGCTTCACTTGTACTTGTACTTTTGTTTCAGTATTGTATAAAACATGCATATGGGTTGGTTTTGGGGTAATTTTCATTTACATGTTCATTTTTCTTTTGGTGTTTGACTCATCCTATTTCCCGATCTTAAATAATAAACATGTTAATGCATGCCATATTTGTGAAAACTCATACCCTTGGTGATAGTTGCCACTCCGGGGCCTACTGGGGGCGGGACTCTGGGGTCATTATCTCCCTTTCACCATTTCCATCTCAAGAGGGTCATCTTTGGTAGGAGGGGGTCGTGAAACTATATATTTTAGGAATCTAAATAATTTATTTAAATATTTCTTATCTTTGGTTCTTTAATCAATTAAGTAAATTATTAATATAAAAACCAATTATACCCCTCTTTTAATTTGATATATATTTATTCCAATTAAATTCATTTCAAAATTATTGTAAAAAATATACTTTATTTAATCAATTATTTTTTGAGTAAATTTTATGTTATCCTCTAATTCATAAAAATGGATATAAATTTATCATTATA
Organism: Viscum album; assembly: GCA_963277665.1. Lineage (NCBI taxonomy): Eukaryota > Viridiplantae > Streptophyta > Magnoliopsida > Santalales > Viscaceae > Viscum > Viscum album. Next base: position 862,108,974 of record OY728145.1, read on the forward strand.
ATGTTCTGGGAAGTTTTATTTTCAATATTCTGTATATAAATTCAAATGGAATGTTTCTCAAATGTATACAATGATAAAAACAATCACCTCTACCATAAAATTTTTATAATGTTTATCTACCTTTATATCTTATAAATGGTTTTACTAGGAAAAATAGTTATTAAACCTTATTTTAATGTTTCACTCCCATTAACATTATTCTTTCAGAGGACATTATTTTATTAAAAATACCTATATTCCCTATGAACTGATGGTTATCTCTTATCACTAATTAATTTTTTCAGTCTACGAAATAATATTGAAACCTTCACGTTATTATAATAATTTTATATTACATACACCTAAAATACCCATATTAATTATCATTGATATGATTATTTATATATCCCAAATACCATTACTATACAATGTTTTTTTCATTAAATGTTATTTTATCAAATAGTGATATATTGATATTCTGTATTATTTATTCAATAAAATGATTTTTTTAATAAGTAATATTATTAACTAATTAAACCAATATTTTGATATATGAGAAATATATTGAGTTTTAATTAATGGGTGGGCCCTATGATTATATAGATCCTTGATTTATCAACTGGTCTTATGAGACAAATCAGTTGGCCACGTTATATAGGTTTTCACTCATAGTTTTAGACTACATTATGACAAAATTGTGGAATTATAGATATAATGATTTATAATAACATCATGTAAAATATTATAAATTACATTCATTTAGAATTTAGATATTATAATCAAAGAGAGTGTTGCTATAATATTATCGATGGATGCATTTCATGATCATGTTATTGATTATAAGACATCTAATTTATATTACTTACTATGAAATATTAGTTATTCTTTATTTACTCATGATATCATCTAATATACATAACACTTACTGAGAATTTGATCTCATCCATATTTCCCCAAATTATATAAATATTTTTTTATTTTATTTGAAGGGTTCATGGAATTTTATTAAGTTATGTAATATATATTATCCCCAATGTAAATTGGGAATCAATTAACTACTTGGTTCAAAAAGACTACTAAATAGATCAGTCCTTGAGTATTATACTAGTTTCATGTATTATAGTGTAGTAGAAAAACCACTATCAATAGATTAATAAATTTTGTTTTGGTAAAATTAAGGGGGAGAGGTGGGTTGTGGACAAATCGGGGATTATATGCTATCTAATATATCCATATTTATATTTTTAGTTCTTTCTCTGTTTATGATAACTCCTCGGGACTTGTTTTTATATTACCAGATGATGGCTCGTAGAGTGACATGAAGGAATGAAAATGGAATTTTTCATTTTGTTTCCATTATTAGATTGATGATATATTACTCTACATACATTTAGTTAAGCGTATTGGTGGATTCAATAAATACATTAGGGATATAGTGGATGAAATGGGTTTTCATATGGTGAGAGATATAAATAATGCATGATATTTAATTTTAAAATTTATTTAAATTTACTATACCATTTATTATGATAATTTACATCTAGATATGATGTTTACTTATGTGTATGTAACACCCCAAGATTTCATAGTGTGTTATTTCTTCAAAATAATTCAATAACTTGCACTACACGCAACACCGAGTTCAAGCGCACCATGACATACCAAACAAGCCGTTCAAAAGAGGTTATGAATAGTATTAACTAAATTTTAAATTTATATAATCCTTATAATTTTAGAATCCATATTATGAGTTTCTTAGACATAATGTATGAAAAAATTCATTTTCAGTATTACACTTGTACCAACTTTTAATAGTGGCCCCTTTTTAAATCCAATATTTTCAACTTTTATTCAATTTGACTAAATAAATTTACTTTTTAGAATGGGGAAATAAAAAATTTACAATGAAACATCCCAAGCTTCTATAGTACGCTTTCCTTTGAATAATATAGTAGCATGTGTTGGACGCAACTTTGAGTTCTAACACACACCACAATCAATCAAACTAGCCGTTATGAATAGTAATACCTACTATTTTAAATTTTATAAATTTTATCTTTTGAAATAGACTTCATTTTCGGATTCATAATATCGAAATTAGCTTAGGGTGAAATTTTGGTACTTTTCGGATAACTTTCATATTTTGATGAATAGTGAAAATTACTAAATTTTAATTAAAACACCTTTTTTAGTTGAAATAATTTATATTGATAAATTATGAATTTGAGTGGTTTTAAAGTATATTTAGAATATATTTTTACAATTTAATACAATGTTGTTCATTGTACATAATTTCACAATTAAACCAGACATAAACAAGTGTCGATCTTTTGATAGTTATTATCTCTTAAAAACACGCTATTTGTTTTGAAGATGGGAATTAATTTTTAAATTAATTAATGCAAATGATATGTTTTTAATTTGGTAAAATAGAAATTATTTTTGAATTCATAATATCAAATATATCTTAGGCCTAATTTTTGGTATTTTTCTGGAAACATTCATTTTTTGATGATAGTGAACCAGTAAGTGGTAGTTAAAAGGCTGAATTTTTCATAAAACGTAATTTTACCACTTTTGAGAGTGGAATATCAAAACTCCAAGTGACACAGTTAATATAATGGAGTAAAATGTGGTACAATTAGATGAAAATAATTTTTGGTGAATATTAACTTTTTACTTTTATTTACCACATTTAAAAGTAAATATGGTAATTAAGGGTAAAAACGATATTAATATTACCCTAACACATGTCTTAATTCTATTGTAAAAGTTTATCCCAACCAAAAACATCCTTAGGAGTAAAGTATTATCATTTAGGTCCACTTTTATTAGATTAGGAGATTTATTATTATTTAATTCAAAGAAGAGTTAAAAGAGTTAAAATCAAAGATTATTTACTAAAACATTTTTAATATAGAGTTATACATTAGATAAATTCGATTGTAAATATTCATTAGAAAGAAAAAACGATTTCCTATATAATGGTATTTTATTTATAATTTTTAGAAACTAAATAATTTAATTTCATTATGACACAATGGTGATGCAGTAATTACCTAATTAATGAAAAATTGGAATAATTGATATTATAAATACCCAAATAAATGTAATTTTAGAATTTTTATGAATACCAATAATTTTATAGGTTAATATGACATGTTAGTATTGATTTAATTAACTTTTTGAGAAGTAATAATTCTTTTATAATTTATAAAAAAATCAATTATTGAATAGTGTCAAAATTGACATAAATGGGTTTTTAAAAACATATTATATTATTAATTGATATTAAATTTCTAAGAATCTAAGGATCGTCCCAAAGACTTATATCATGATATGTGAATCATTAATGGACCACATGGGTGGTCTCTTGGATGTATAAACTATGTTTATTAACCATATAATATAAAAATACAAAGAGACATTATATAAGTGAAACTAATTAACTAAGAGTTAATACTTAAAGATAAGGTTAATATAATAACCCAAACCTATCTAAATTCTACTGGATGAGTGGTTTGTGACCCATCCCCACCTTAACCTTTAAATAATCCACTTTTAATCCATTATAAACAGAATATGAATTTATTATAAAATAATATTTCTAGCTTTTCCAAAGGTACCCCTCACCCCTCTTATAAAAGGGCACTCCCCCTTCTCATTAATTCACACGTTAAAAGCCTTTTGATTCGGTCAACCTCTTCCCCAATACTCTCTCAACTTCCATCACTACAACCTAGTGGCCTTAGTTTGGTTATAAATCCAACCTATGGAGCACTTTTGATCAAATCAAAAGGAAGAACCCAAAGAAGAGGTAATGATTTCACCACCCCTTTTCAAGTTCCATTCTTCTTCCACTTTTTCTATCTTTGTTATTACCATTATAAAATAATAACTCCAGTATCTTATATATAATTTTATGTTATTATAAATATGTTACAACCATATTCAGTATTAGATACATCCTTTGAATGACATGTCACCATACTTGCGTACATATGACATACCGTCTCCACGTCGTGGTGTAATTGTTATTTAATAAATTATTATTTGGATGGGTATAATAATGATGTGTAATTCTTGTAAATAATAAATATAACATGATAATGATTATGTATATATGATATTAAATCCAATTATATATTATTTTAATATCAAAAGAATGATATTTTCGCTCGTGCATACGTACGGACTACCGTCTCCAGGAACGTGATGAGATTCTTTCTCCTTCGTATCCATTCAATTCTAATTATCATTTGATGATTAATAATAAATTTTAAGGACTTAATATCATTCTAGATATGAATAATATAAAAACTATCCATAAAAAACATGGCTTACATAACAAAACATATAAAAGAAAATGAGTAAGTTAACACCCGAAACGACGATAATTCTCAAATATTATTAACATAGAAATGTTAAAAGATAATATATGATATCATATTAATATATATGATTGTTGTATAATTTAATAACAATTATTTCGCCATTATACAGGAGTTTAACCTACCCTCATTCAAGGAAAGGTACAAGGTAAGGGTTATTTCACAATCTCTTCATTATTCGAGGTTGTTTATACGTGATTATCTATTGGGATCTCTTTATCATCCACATCCGTATTTCATAAAAATGTATTTAAAACATTTTTACTAATTACTAGACAATGGATTAAAGTCATTTATAAAAATATGTGTTTTAAGGAATATTTTTGTCATTTTCCAAACAAGGTATTTTTTAACCTTTTCGACAATTTTAAGGTAATAATCTCTTTTTAACTTATACGGTGGGTGTGGTTATTTTCCACCTTTATAAAATCGCTGAAGCTTACCTTACAAGCTTATAAGAATATTTTCAAAGTAAATTTTTTATTTTATAATTATGTGACTTTTAAATGATTTCAAATTCAATATTTTAAGAATTTGTGAAAGGTACTCTTTATCAAGATCATAATTTTAAATGTTTTAATGATTTATCTTTCTAAATATTTATAATTAATGTCCATGTTTTCAAAATGATTTTAAGGATTTATTTATATGGAAATGAATGTTTTGAAATGATATTTCTTTTCAAAAGTTTCAAAGTGGTATGGGACAATTTGATTCAAAAATCTCTTTTAAATTACTTCCTTTATAAATGTGTGACTTTTCAATGATTTCAAAAGAAGAGATATTTCTCTCAAATAGTTTTCATTACATCTATGTCAACATCCTTTGATGGATTTTAAGATTATTTGAAATTGATCTATTATGATACAAAACATTCGTATTGTACTGAAGGTTTTGTGATATGTTTGACTGTGGATGTTTTATTTTTATAACATTCTTGGTTTATGGATGATGTATATACATTTCGTATGCTAGTTTTAATACGAATGTTTATGTTATGTTTAAACCTTTTCATATGGGAATGCATTGGACTTAATATGTGACGGGTGGAGCCCTCTATAGCTCCTCGATGCATCGGTAGGTCTCATGAGACAAACTAGTGTCTTGGCACGAGGCCGTGACAAAATCTTATTTGTAGTCTTGGCACGAGGCCTTGGCTATGTGGTTGTGATAGTATGGCATTATGCATTCCATCATTATGAAAGTGGTTATTGATATTTCATGTGATTATTCGATTAGTAGAATATCCATGTGAATAAGTAAATGGAATTATTTCATTTTGTTTTTTCCATACTATGTTGATGTTCATGTTTAAAAGGCTTTTGTTTTAGTCATACATTGCTTTAAATGTTTATTCTTATTTATGAATGTTTCCGCTATATTTTTATCCTTACTGGGCATTTGAACTCAACCCTTTTCTATGTTTTATTTTTCCCAGGATGTGAAGAAGTAAATTATGAATGACCTGCAGGGATAGTATGAGGGGATAAGAGTGTGTACAATGGAGACTATATTGTTGTAGTTTTCATTTTATGATGTAATGTAAACTTTATTAATGTATCTAGTTATTCCAATGCTACTAAACTAATCGGTCTTTTGAGACTTGATATTTCTTGTGATCATGCCAGTGTTATGTAATAATGCACCGACTCTGGGTAACTGGGATCATGGAATTATAGTTGGTATCAGAGAAAATTTAGTACAAAACTTGGAAGCTAGATTTAGATAAGCTCTGATTAGAGAACATAGACCTAAGATGTACTTTGAGGATTAGTAAAGAAGAACTTCCTATAATTTTGGTATTTTTGAGATTTTGTGAGTTTTCCGAGAAATACATCTCTGTCTGGATACGAGCAGGTATAGGCGGCTCTGGCACAGATGTACCTAGTGGTAAAATCAGAAAACACCGCTTTGAGCTGGACTCGAACATGAACTCGTGCACGAAAACGGGCCTTGCTGCACTCTTGGTTATGAAACTCCCGGGGGATATGCTTAGGATAATTCACATTTTCTATACAAACCATTATGAAGGGTTTATGAGTATATACATCCTCAAAGGAGACATTTTTATTATTATGGATTATATACATAAACTAGTTAATTTATGTTATGTGTTTTACAGGTTTGGGATTAGGTATTTTTATTCATAAACTAATAAAGTGTATGCCATTGTTTAGAAATGGAACCCAGTAGAGGGAATGAGAACCCCAGCAATGCACATGATCCAATGAGAAAGAAGGATCATATATTTCAAGGTCTTAAGACAGAATTGATATGAGAAATAGTATCCCATGTATTATAATCATATTAAGAAATAATATCATGTATTGATAAGATAAGTAAAGAGTTTACTGAGTCCTATGGCTTTGAAGGGAAGAAAGAGAAGAAAATGATGGAAGAGAGAAATATGGATAAAAGGAAGAGGGAAAAGAAGAATTTTCCCATATGTGATAACTGTGGGAAGAAACACCCTGGAACTATCCTGAAAGGAATGGGAGTTTGTTATAAGTGTGGAGGAAAAGGGCACAAAGTACGTGACTGCAAGGGTAAGAAAATGGTTTCAGATGTACAATGCTTAATTTGCAAGGAGTTTGGACACTACGCAAACATATGTCCCACTAATCATACTATACCACAAATGATGCTATTGGATAATAATCAAGTTATGATACTACCACAGATGAAGAGTAATGATTAGAGTTCTTATGTTGATTATGTCATTTGAGTGTTGTATCAACAATATACTTGTTATAATAATTATGGATTATATAAGGATTGTACTGTAGTACTATTTCATTAAGGACTTGAGATTGTGTGGAACTAGGAAAAGTGACTCAATAGCAGGTTAATGTTTTTGAAAATATATTGTTGAGAGAAAGATAAACCAAAATATGGTTCTGATACCGAGGTAGTGATTTTAGAATTATACACGACTGATTTGGATAATTTTTATTGGATATTCTTGACTACATTGAAACTGATTAATGATTTGTATATTCCATCATTGTTGGGGTTTACAACATTTTTGGATTAAAGGAGTATATCTATTATTCTTTAAGGAATAAGGGATCATGAATGTAAACAATAAGGATTTATGGTAATTCAGGATGTTGCAGTGTTTTAAAAGAATACATGATGAAGGTTTTTATATGTTATTACGCGGAAAAAAGGATCTTCATTGTGTTTACCCTCCTTATAGAGTTTGGACTGAAGTATTTTGGATAGTTATAGTTTGGATTATTTTGGATTATCATAAAAGGACAACCCGGAGGTCGGGCGGCAACCTGTCGCGTCCGGCAAGGCCACAAGACTTGAACCCACAACCGAAGGGCGACAAGGGTGTATCAAATACCACGCACTCACATGATGTCCTGGATTGAATAATGTTATTTTTTTAACGGTTCTATGAGATGAATTATAAACTCATTTTTTTAACCCTATACGAATAGGATAAATAGAAGATTATTTTTAAGTTGTATTATCTTTTAGAGTGAAAGATGAGTTTGTGGTAGAACTTAGTTAAAGGATGAGACTCTACTTTTCAACTATATATTTTTATTCTTCTCTTATTTAATGAAGAAATTTATTCTTATACTTTAGTGAAGTGATCTTCAAACCAAATAAAATGTGTTATCCTAATACCATATGTTTTGTTGAACCGATGGTATTTTAAATCATCATAGAATGATGAATTTAAGGCCCTAAATTTTACACTTTTTTGTGATTGATGACCTCAATCACTACCTATAAATATTTACATTTTTCCTTCAATTATATGTCTCTAATTTCCACCAATGATCTCAGAATAGAGAACATAATTTGGTGGTAACCCTTTTATTTCTCTTTTCCTCTTATTAAGACTAAATTTTATTGACCCAATTTCTGATGTGGGTTTTCCCACAATGATATTTTCTATATTCAACCCTTTATTTTCGAAGAACAATTTCAAATTGAGAGGAATTAATTTATTGAAGGAGGGGAGAATGTAACTCCCAAGATTTTATAGTGTGTTATTTCTTCAAAATAATTCAATAACTTGCACTACACGCAACACCGAGTTCAAGCGCACCATGACATACTAAACAAACTATTAAAAAGAGGTTATGAATAGTATTAACTAAATTTTAAACTTTATATAATCCTTATAATTTTAGAATCCATATTATGAGTTTCTTAGACATAATGTAAGAACAAATTCATTGTCAGTACTACACTTTTACCAACTTTTAATAGTGAACCCTTTTTAAATCCAATATTTTAAACTTTTATTCAATTTGAATAAATAAATTTACTTTTTAGAATGGGGACATCAAAAATTTACAATGAAATATCCCACGCTTCCACGGTATGCTTTCCTTTGAATAATACAGTAGCGTGTGTTATACGTAACTTCGAGTTCTAACACACACCACAACCAATCAAACTAGCCGTTATGAATAGTAATACCTAATTTTTGAAATTTTATAAATTTTATCTTTCTAAATGGACTTTATTTTTATATTCGTAATATCTAAATGTTCTTAGGGTAAAATTTTGGTACTTTTCGGATAACTTTTATATTTTGATGAATAGTGAAAATTACTAAATTTTAATTAAAAATAACTTTTTTAGTCGAAATAATTTATATTGATAAATTATGAATTTCAGTGGTTTTAAAGTTTATTTAGAATATAATTTTACCATTTAATACAATGTTGGTCATTGTACATAATTTCACAATTAAACCGGACATAAACAAGTGTCAATCTTTTGATAGTTAAAAACATGCTATTTGTTTTGAAGACGAGAATTAATTTTTAAATTAAATAATTGAAACTGATATGTTTTGAATTTGGTAAAATAGACATCATTTTTGAATTCATAATATCAAATATATCTTAGGCCTAATTTTTGGTAGTTTTCTGGAAACTTTGACTTTATGATGAATAGTGAAACCACTAAGTGGTAGTTAAAAAGATGAATTTTTCATAAAACTTAATTTTACCACTTTTGTGAGTGGAATTTAGAAACTCCGAGACACACGGTTAATATCAAGGAGTAAAATTTGGTTCAATGATATGAAAATAATTATTGGTGGATAATAACTTTTTAATTTTATTTACCACGGTTAAAAGTAAATAGGGTAATTAAGGGTAAAATTGATATTAATATTACCCTAACACATGTCCTAAATCTATTTGACAAGTGTATCTCAACTGAAAAAAATCTTATCAGTGAAATATTATCATTTAGGTCCACTTGTATTTGATTAGGACATTTATTATTCTTTAATTCAAATAATAGTTAAAAGAGTTAAAATCAAAGTTTATTTACTAAAACATTTTTAATATAGGGTTATACATAAGATAAATTTGATCGTAAATATTATTTAGAAATCTAAAAATATTTCCTACATAATAGTATTTTGTTTATATTTTTTAGACATTAAACAATTTAATATATTTATGACACAATGGCGATGGAGTAATAACCTAATTAATGAAAAATTCGAATAATTGATATTATAAATACCCAAATAAATATAATTTGAGACTTTTTATGAATAACAATAATTTTCTAGGTTACCATGACATGTTAGGATTGATTTAATTAACTTTTTTCTAAGTAATAATTCTGTTATGAGTTTTAAAAAATCAATTATTGAATAGTGTCACAATGGACATAAAATAGTTTTTAAACAAAATATTATATTATTAATTGATTTTAAATTCCTAAAAATCTAAGGTTCGGCCAAGAGACTTATATAATGATAGGTGTATCATTAATGGACATCTTGGGGGTCTCTTGGATGTATATAGTATGTTTATTAACCATATAATATAAAAATACAAAGAGACATTGTAATAGTCAAACTAATTAACTAAAAGTTAATACTAAAAGATAAGGTTAATATAATAACCCAAACCTTTCTCAATTCTATTTGTTGAGAGGTTTTCAACCCATACCCACCTTAAACTTTAAATAATCCATTTTGAATCCATTAGAAACCGAATATGAATTTATTATAAAATAATATTTCTAGCTTTTCCAAAGGTTCCCCTCACCCCTCTTATAAAAGGGAACTCCACCCTTCTCATTAATTAACACCTTTAAAGCCTTTTGGTTCTCCCAAACCCTGCCCAAATTCTCTATCAACTTCCCTCAATAAAACCTAGTTTCCTTAGTTTGATCAGAAATCCAACCTAATGATCCCTTTTGATTAAATCAAAAGGAAGAACGCGAAGAAGAGGTAATGATTTCGCCATCCCTTTTCAAGTTCCTTTCTTCTTCCACTTTTTCTATCTTTGTTATTCCAATTATAATATAATAACTCCATTATCATATATATAATTTGATGTTATTATAAATATGGTACAACCTTATTCAGTATTCTATACATCCTTTGAATGACATGTCACCATAAATGCTTACGTACGGTTTACCGTCTCCACGTCGTGGTGTAATTGTTATTCAATAAATTTGTATTTGGATGGGTATAATAATGATGTGTAATTAATGTAAATAATAAATATAACATGATAATTATTCTGTATATATGATATAAAATCCAATTATATATTATTTTAATATCAAAAGAATGATATTGTCGCTCGTACGTACATACGGACTACCGTCCCCACGAACGCGATGAGAATCATTCTCTATCGTATCCATTCAAGTATAATTCTCATTTGAAGATTAATAATAATGTTTAAGGACTTAATATCATTCTATATATGAATAAGATACAACCAATCCATAACAAACATGTCTTACATAACAAAACATATAAAAGAAAATGAGTAAGTTTACACCTGAAACGACGATAATTCTAAAATATTATTAACAAAGCAATGTCAAAAGATAATATATGATATCATATTAATATATATGATTCTTTTATAATTTAATAACAATTATTTCACCATTATACAGGAGGTTAAACTACCCTCAACCAAGGAAAAGTACAAGGTAAGGGTTATTTCACAATCTATTCGTTATCCGAGGTTGTTTATATGTGATTATCTATTGGGATCTCTTTATCATCCAAATCCATATTTCTTAAAAATGTATTTAAAAACATTTATACTATTTACTAGAGAATGTGTTATGGTCATTTATAATCATATTTATTTTAAGGAATCTTTCCTTCGTTTTCCAAACAAGGTAGGTTTTATCCTTTTCAACAATTTTAAGGTAAGAATGTATTTTTAACTTATACGGATGGTGTGGTTATTTTCCACCATTATAAAATCACTGAAGCATCCCTTACAAGATTATAAGAATATTTTCAAAGTAAATGTATTATTTTATAATTATGTTACTTTTAAATGATTTCAAAATGAATATTTTAATAATTTGTGAAAGGTACTCTATATCAAGATCATAATTTTAAATGTTTTAAAGATTTATCTTTCTAAATATTTTTAATTAATGTCCATGTTTTCAAAATGATTTTAAGGATTTATTTATATGGAAATGAATGTTTTGAAATGATATTTCTTTTCAAAAGTTTCAAAGTGGTATGGGACAATTTGATTCAAAAATCTCTTTTAAATTACTTCCTTTATAAATGTGTGACTTTTCAATGATTTCAAAAGAAGAGATATTTCTCTCAAATAGTTTTCATTACATCTATGTCAACATCCTTTGATGGATTTTAAGATTATTTGAAATTGATCTATTATGATACAAAACATTCTTATTGTACTGAAGGTTTTGTGATATGTTTGACTGTGGATGTTTTATTTTTATAACATTCTTGGTTTATGGATGATGTATATACATTTCGTATGCTAGTTTTAATACGAATGTTTATGTTATGTTTAAACCTTTTCATATGGGAATGCATTGGACTTAATATGTGACGGGTGGAGCCCTCTATAGCTCCTCGATGCATCGGTAGGTCTCATGAGACAAACTAGTGTCTTGGCACGAGGCCGTGACAAAATCTTATTTGTAGTCTTGGCACGAGGCCTTGGCTATGTGGTTGTGATAGTATGGCATTATGCATTCCATCATTATGAAAGTGGTTATTGATATTTCATGTAATTATTCGATTAGTAGAATATCCATGTGAATAAGTAAATGCCATTATTTCATTTTATTTTTGCCATACTATGTTGAAGATCAAGTTTTAAAGGCTTTTGTTTTAGTCATGCATTGCCTTAAATGTTTATTCTTATTTATGAAAGTTTCCGATATATTTTTATCCTTACTGGCCATTTGAGCTCACCCCTTTTCTATGTTTTATTTTTCTCAGGATGTGTAGAAGTAAATTATGAATGACCTGTAGGGATAATATGAGGGGATAATAGTGTAGACTATGGGAACTATATTGTTGTAGTTTTTATTTAATGAAGTAATGTAGACATTATTAATATATCTAGTTATTACAAGGCTACTAAACTAATAGGTCTTTCGAGACTTGATCTTTCTTGTGATCATGCCAATGTTATGTAATAATACACCGACTCTGGGTAACTGGGGGCAGGGCATTACATTGTTGGTCATGTTCGTGTCACTATAATTCGAACATCATATTTAGCGGAAAAATTTATTTCAAAAAGAATTATTTTATTCCCTCATACTTGTCTCTATGATGGATAGATCAAGGATGTTCCTTTGGGATACCAAAAGTTGGATCGATATTCTGATGTATAGATGTATCAAAATGGTTCATTAGTTATGATATTAACATATTCCAATAATTTTGGATAATTTTTGTGAATTATTATGAGATGAACTGAATAATATTGAATCTTTAAGTAATAAGAATTTATTTCATTATTGAGATAGGTCATTTTTTATAAAAAAAATAACAATTGTAGAAGAAGGTATGGAATTGTGGGTTTTGGGTACTCAGTTTGATTTAAGAAGAGTTTACTGATTTTTTAGATATTGTTTCTTAATAATATGTGGATGATTCCAAAAACAACCTTTCCTAAATATGAAATGACATTCAAATAACATAAATTGATATACGTTTATATGAATGTGTCCAAATTTAAGGAATATTGGGAAATATTTTCCTTTAAATATGATTAATTTCTATTAATATTTATTCTTCAAACTCATGCTATCATTTTTTTATTTATTTAATTAAAATATATGAAATAAATTAAACGGAGAATGTAATAATAAATTCTTTTATTGTACCAATGTCAAACCAAGTGGAACGGGATATGGATTGAATACATTAATTGAGAAGTTATATTTGGTCAATATCTATAAAATAAATCACCTGGTGATCCCAAACACACCATATACTGAGGAAATGCCATTGATTATTACATCCATTAAAGACCACTAACATTTAATTGATAATACATCCAATTAACTATTGTGAAATAAATATAATAATATAATAAATTTTTTCTTCAATTGTTTAAAAAATATAAATTGAATGTTATTTTTTAATTTCGAAATGTAAAGATATATTAATTATGGACATAAATAAAAAACATGAGGGAAAAGAATGAAACCAAATTTTTAAAAAGGAAGAATTTTCAAGGGGTATTTATAATAATTATATTCCCTGAATAGTTATTATAAAAATTAATGGACAATTCCTTTATTATAAAAGAAGAATCGATGAATATATTGGTACTTATATGAAAAGGAAAAAATAATTTCATTTTATTTTAATTTCTTTAACATTATTCATAATATGAAAATTGATGGTTCCATATGTTACAAAAATAGCCTCTTTAAGTCCTTTGATATATTAATCATTAGTATAGTAAATAAATTGTTAACAATTCTCTAAATGATTTAATGGAAAATAGGGAATCATATCATTTTAACAGTTTTGGGGAAAGAATAAAAAAATTTATATCTTTTTAGTAAAAATAATAAAACCCTTCAAGGGATAAAAATTTATCATAATATATATTGAATGTTACGGAATACGAATGGGGTGGTATGTGGGATGACTAAAATAAATAGGTAAACACATCACATGTTGGAGAGATGACCATATATAACATGAATGGAATATATATATATATATATAATGAAAATAATTATAAACCTTGTTCACCTTGAATCAAAAATTATTTAATTCTAATGTGTTTGGACATTAGGGAAACAAGTATAGAAATATAGGGGTTAATGATGAAATTAAAAATTGGATGCCTCTTGAGCAATATGAAAAGAGAAATATTATTCAACCACTACAACAAAAGTGGGATAGATAAATGAATTCGAGTAAGGTGTCTTTATTATCCACTCTAAAACCTAAAATTTCATTTTTCATATTCGATCTATCAAATCATCAAATGTGTAATCTCTTATAAGAGATTCATAACACAAAACTAACAATTTAATATTTAAAAAATTATTAAATGTTTAGGTTTATAATGATTTAAACCAAAACCTACAACTCTTATCTAGTTTATGATGAAAGTGTTACGCCTCCTATAAATAATATTACACTATATTCATCCAAATTGATGTAATTTGGTTGATTTTATTATATGTATCTAAATAGGGTTTATATCAATTTTTAGAATAATCAATTCATATTTTATACCCACAGTAAATATATTATAATATACCATTACATTGAAGACAATGAAATCTCTATCAAAATTATTTACATTATATGGATGTTAATTCCCATCAATCAGTCATTTATTTCTAAATTAGTTAGGGAAAAAATAATTTCCGAATTATTTCACAAATTAGTAAGTTAGATATCTTATAAGAAATATTATTTTTTTTCATTCCTATTTTATCAAAACTTTTTTTACTAATTTTATTAGCAAGATATTATTAAAATTGAGAGGTTTTAATTTATTTAGGGTAAATATAACAGCATTGGTTTTAAGACACCTTTTATTTCCCCAAACGATATTTTTCTCATATTTTTGAAATTTTCCATCTGTATAATGTAAATTTAACTACGATAAAAAAATAATTTATATAATAATTTAATCGAAATAAAAAACCATTATTCTTTGATGATGGAACATTACAATAAATGTAGTGAAACAAATTATATCATAATATATATGGTAACATATAATGTACAAAGAAATATCATAAATATGGAAGCATTAAAATAAGAAAATATGTAGAAGTTATTAATATCATTATAATAAGGATACACCCTTCATCATATTCACTCATGAGAATAATTATATGTATAACTATAAATAAAAGGAAAAAATCCTAAAAATATATTGTTTGTTATAAAATAAAAAATGGAAATTAAATTTATGTGATGTATGAATAGTAAAAATATAGTGGGATTACTTTTTATTGATCAATTATGCTAATATATCAAATTTATTTCCATTATTAAATAACATATGTCGATTGGGAAAAACGCATGTAAACATGTTACCAGTTTAGAACTACTGATATGTATTTGATTAAAAAATGATTTTTTAGATTTAAAAAATAACTTCCCATTATAAATAATTTATATAGAAATTAAATAAATTCTTCATTAATATTAAATAGTATATATTAATTAATTTTTAAAATTAAAACCATTTATAATGAAATAAATTATAAAATTACATGTTTTTATAAAAAATGTTTACTTTTATGGATAAAATCAATAAAACGTGTATAAAAATCCCAATGAAATGATTATTAATGTAAATAAAGAATATCCAAGACGTTATAATTTTTGTAATGAATAATAATTTATTAATTCAATGAAAAAATTATTTTGAAAAATATAATTTTGTTTAGAGATTATATGTTTTTATTTTAAAGATAAATTTCATTTACATAGAGTATTTAAATTTTAAAAACGTATTTTTATATATATAATCAGTAATCATATACAAATGTATTGTAAAATTTTTATAAATAATGGAGATATCATTTAATGCTAGAATACTTATGTTAATAATCCATGGCATGCTTCTCTTTAAATAATACAATAGCTTGTGTTTTACGCAACCTCAAGTTCCAACATACCACGACTAATCAAACAGGCCATTAGAAATAAAGGTATGAATAGTAATACATAAATTTCTGAAAATTTATTAATTTTACTTCTCAAAATGGACTTCATTTTTGGGTTCAAAATGTTGAAATTATCTTAGGGTGAATTTTTGGTATTTTTTCTGAATACTTTCAATTTTTTGATTAATATTGAAAAACACTGCATTGTTGTCTAAAATGAACTTTTTATATAAATAATTATTTTTAAATTTTATTTTATTTTAAAGTAAAAATATATAAATTATACTTATATTAATCCAATATATTTAATTGGATTCATTTAACAAAAATATTAGATATATAAAATTTATTTAAATTTTATCTTCTTTTACCCATTTTCAATGCACATTTTCAAATCTACATAAAATGTAATTATAGATTTTTTTTATTTTAATTTCAAAAATACAAGAGACACATTTTTCATCAGTAGGTAAAAATTTTTTAAATAAGATGAATATATTTTTAGGTGAATAATAACTTTTGAATTTTATTTACTACGATTGAAAGTTAATAGGGTAATTAAAGGTGAAAATGAAATTATAATTACACAAAAACATGTATTAATTCTATTGGATATGTGAATTTCAACCAAAATCAACAATATGAATAAAATATGATCCTTTTTATCCACTTAGATTAGATTAGTACATTTATTGTATTTTATTTATTGAAGAGTTAAAAGTGTTAAATTCAATGATAAATAACTAAAACAACATTCATATAGGGTTACACATATGATAAATTATACTATAAATATTAATTAGAAATATATAATATTTCCTACATCAATATATTTTATTTATCATTTTTAGACAATAAATAAGTAAATTTATTTATGAACCAATGACGATGCTATAATTAACTTATTAATGAGTGATTGAAATAATAAATGATATAAATATTAAAATTAAATTAAATTTAAACTTTTGATTCCACAAAAGAATTTTATAGTTTCATATGACATGATATGGTTGATTAAATGAATTTTTTAGAATTAAAAAATGTTTTATGACTTTCAGATAATCTATATACTAAATAGTGTCATAATTGAAAGAAAGGAGTTTTAAAAAAATACAATTTTATTAAATTATATAATACACCTAAAAGCATTATATTTTGCAAATGGACTTAGATAAGTTTAGATATGTAATTAAAGAATGACTTGAGGATCTCAATATAATTTTATAGTAAGATTTTTATCTATGTAATATAAACATACAAGGAGACATGGTTAATGATAAACTATTTAACCAAGAGTTAAATTGTAATGATAAGGTTTATATAGTGACCTAAACTTTTCTAAAACATATTGGTTGAGATTTTTTCAACTCATACCCACCGTATCCTAAAATAAATCCATTTGGAGAAATTAGAAACAGAAAATAATTTTATAATAAATTAATATTTCAATATTTTCCTAATGTTCCCTTATCCTCTCTTATAAAAGGGAACTTCCCATTATCTTAAATTCACATCTCCAAATCCATTTTTCTCAGCCATATATTTCTCAAAAATCATCTCAAATACCATCCCTTCATCCTAGAGTCCTTACTATGATCATAAATCTAACCTACAAAGCCATTTTGTTCAATTCAAAAGGAACCACCCGAAGAATATGTAATTATTTCATCTTCTATTTGAATGTTCATTTCTTCTTCCTTCCTCTTTCTGTTTTGGTTCCATACCAAAATTAAAACCATAATACCTTATACATACTATTATGTTATTAAAAATATTTTACAATCATATTCATTATTCTATCTATCCTATGAATTACAAAGTCACCATACGTGCGTACATACGGCTTACCGTCTCCTGGTCGTGGGGTAGTTTGTTATTCAAAAATTCATTATTTGGATGGGTATAATAATGAGTATAATTGATGTAAATAATAAATATAAAATTTTAATGATTATGTATATATAATGTACCATCCAACTACATATGATTTCGTCATTAATAAAATGTTATTATCACTTGTGCTTACGTACGACTTACCGTCACCACAATGTGATAAGATTTATGTCTCCATAGAAACCATTCAAGAATAATTTTAAGTTGATGACTAAAAATATTTTTTTGGAAATGAATATCATTCTTAATGTGAATAAAATACATTCGATCTATAATAAAGATGACTTATGTAACAAAACATAAAAAGGAGAATAAATTAATTAACACCGGAAAAAAATGATAGTTCTAAAATATTTATAAAAAAAAATATAAAAGGATCATATATTATGTCATATTTATGTATGTGGTTCATGTATAATTTAATAACAACTATTTAACCATTATACAGGAGGTTAACTTACCCTAGACTAAGGATAATTACAAGAAATTGTTAATTTTTCAATCTCTTCATTATCTGAGGTTATTTATAAATTAGTATGCATTGGGCCTCATTTATTACCCACTTTCATGTTTCTTAAAAATAATTTTCAAGATATTTTTTATATTTCCTAGACTATGGGTTTAATCCATTTGTACCATTATTTTACTTTTTATAAAAAAATTTGAATGGAAACATTCCTTTGTTTTCCAGACAAGGTCCATTATGATATTTTCGACAAAATTACGGAAATAATATTTTTTTAAACTTATATGAAAGGTGAAGATTTTATCCACCATTATAACACCTTCAATAATTCCCTTACAATTTTATAAGAATATTATCAAAATAAAAGTTTTCATTACATTTTTATTATTTCAATTATGAATGTTATTTTTCAATCAAATTGTTTTTGGAGTGATTTTATCTACGTCATCCTACATTTTATATTTTATGCTTATTTGAAGATGATTTGTTACAATACAATATTTTCATATTGTGTTGAAGGTTCTACGATATTTTTTACTATGTATGTGCAATTTTTATATCACTCATTTTTAAGGGTAATGTATTAACATTTTGTCTGTTAGTTTAAATATTAATGTTTTTGTTATGTTTCAACCTTTTAATACGAGAAATGCATTGGGGATAGTATGTGACGGGTGGGGCCTGCTATAGCCCCTCGATGCATCGGTTAGTATCATGAGACAAATTAGTGTCTTGGAATAGGGCCCTAAAAAAATATTTTTTGTTTTGGCATGATGCCTTCACTATGTGGTTATGATGTCTGACATTTTTCATTCCATCAGTATAAAATTTTCTATTGATATAACATGTGATTATTTGACTTGTAGAATATCCAGGTGAAAAATAAAATGGCACTATTTGATTTTTGTTTTCCATATTATGTATAATTTTATGTTTTAAAAAACATGTGTTTTATTCTTATTCAATGTATTCAATATTTATTCTTATTTTTGTATGTTTTCTTTATATAATTATCCTTACTAAGCATTTGAGCCCATCCCTTTCTTATGATTTATTTTTTCATGTATGTGAAGAAGTATATTATGATTGACCTATATGGATAGGCTAAGGGATATGAGTGTGTCCATAAAATACAAAATGTTGTTGTTTTTCATTTCATAATGTAATGTAAAACTTATGTATGTATCTAGTAATTCCAAGGCTACTTAATTGTTCAGTCTTTTGGGACATGAAATGTTGTGATCATTTCAATGTTACTTAATAATGCACTTACTCTATGTAACTAGGTTCAATGAATTACAGTAGATATCAGAGGATGTTTAGTATAATCCATGAAAACTAGATTTTAAAAAACACTTATTAGAGAGAATTACACAAAGATGGACATTAAGGATTTGTACAGAAGAACATCACAAAAAAATTCATTGTAGATATTATGTGGGTTTTCTATAAAAAATATCACCCTCTGGATACTTCATGTGGATGTGCCTCTGAAATAGATATAGCTAGGAGTGAAAACTCTGACAAGGAGTTTCAGGCTTGACTCAGGGTTTCCTGGTACATGACAACGGTCCTTACTGCACACCTAGTTGGACACTACGAGGGGATATGCTTAGAAAATTTCAAATTTTATTTACAAACAATTATAAAGTATTAATGAGTAAATACTTACAGAAAGAAATAATTTTTATGAGTATGGATTATATGCATATATTATTCAATTAATGTTATGTAATTTACAAGATTGAAATTATACGTTGTGATTAATAAACTAATCTATTGTATTCTATTGTTTATAAATGGTGCATATTGGATAGAATGAAAACTGTATCAATGCTCGTAATCCATGTAGGGATTTCCCTCCTGCTTAAGATAATTATAATTTAGTCGGTGATGCAACTGGTGTAGTTTATCTTATAACTATACATGGAAAGCTCATACAGGTTACAAATAATAAACTTACTCATATGGATCACCTTGATCCACAAAGAGGAGGATCAATGTTAGTCTTCTTCATGAGGAAACAATCACCAACATTCAATGGGACTACAAATCCATTTGTAGTAAACAATGAATAAGATCCTTATAAAATATATATCATGCTTTGGGGGTAGAGAAAAGGAAAACGTTTTCGTGGTATTTTATTAGCTCACATGTGATGCAGTTAAATGGTTGTCATTAGTTCAAAACAAAAAGGGAGATGAAGAACTATCAAATATAGAATGGAGGTAGTTTAAAGATATTTTCATTGAAATATATTTTTCTCGTGAACATCACGCAAATATGGAATGGTAATTTATGAGTTTGAGGAAAAAGATGAATGAGAATGTCACAATGTATGTCAGTAACCTTACTAGGTTTGAATAGAAAATTTTCAGTATATATACATAACCCAAGAATTAATATTGATCAATTCATTGATGCGTTAAACCCGTTACTCCATAGAGCATTAGTCTCTCAATCCTTCTCATTGTCCAAAGATATAGTATCATGTGCTGTCAAGATACAAACCGAATTATTTTTGCCTTATTACATTAAAGAAAACCATGATAAGAAGTGATCTGATGAAAAGTATGAAAAATTAAATTGGGGGAAGATGGGAAAATTTGACATTACACCCTATAGTAAATGTAGGAAGAAACACCACAATACATGACTAATGGGGATGGAATTTGTTGCATGTGTATAGAAAAAGGCCACCAAGATTGTGATTTCATGGGAGTGAAAGTGGCTTTCGATGTAGAATTCCACAATTGTAGAGAAATGGGGCCTTAAGAAAATGAATGTTCTAAGCGCCAAGGAAATGTACCACAAAAAAAGGAAAAGGGAGCAAGGCCAAGCTTATGCGATCACTACTACTAGGGTTGAATTTCCTAATGACATGGTGGCTAGTATATTACTCATTTCTTCAATATTCGGTAATGATTTATTTGATTTTGGATTATTTCATTCTTCCATATCATCCTATTTTTCCATGAAAATTAGATATTTCCAATAGACATAACAAGGGAGTTTTCAATCAAAAAAGATAAGGTAACTATCATTGTAATCATTTTTTGCCAATCAGTTACCACCATAGAATATAAACATACTTTATCTGATGATATTTATTTCATACCCATAATTGAATATGATATAATACTTGGTATGGATTGGATTTCATACCATGAAGGGAAATTTTATTGTATGATGAAGGAGGTTAAAAAATCTGTTGATTATAAGATATACCTTATCTTTAGGGTAGAATCATCACCATCTGATTCTCTTATAGATCCACCCCAGTAGTTATACTAAATTCAATTGTTATAGAAGAGGGGAGTGAAATAACTATGGGAAAGTAAAATATTGTTCAAATATAGGATGTACCTATTTTGAAACAATATGATGATGTGTTTCTAGAGAATTTACATAGTCATCCTCTCGAATGAGAAATTTAATTTTCCATTCAATTCATTCCATGTTCAAGACACATATCAATGACCCCTTATAAAATGGCCACGATAGAAGTAGTGGAACTAAAGAAAAAACTAGAGGAATTATGTAATAAAGTATTTATTCACCCTAGTGTTTCTCCATGGGGATCCCCTATTCTTTTTTTAAGGATAAATATTGATCTATGAGGTTGTGCATTGACTAGAGGGAGATCAATTATATAACAATAAAAAAAGTATCACCTATCAAACTTTGATGGTATGTTTGATCAACATTATAGAGCTAATTATTTTTCAATTATTGAGCTTCGATCTACATATCATCAGTTGTGATTAAAGAAGGAAGAGATTCCAAATAAAACATTTCATACTAGGTATGGGAATTACGATTTTACAGTAATGCATTTTGGGCTGACTAATGCACCCTCTGTTTTCATATATCTAATGAATAGTGTTCTACAAGAAAATATTGATAAAATTGTAGTTGTATATATTGATGAAATATTTATACACTTCAAAATCTATTAGTATCATGAAAATCATTTGGACACTATTCTAATGAATCTTATATGAAATGAATTATATTGCATGTTTAGAAAGTGTGAATTCTGGCATCAGGAAATTTCTTATCATGGAAAAATTTTCTCTAAGGATGAAATCTATATTGATATTTCTAAAATAAGGGTAGTCCAAGAATGTCTGTCACCTATGTGTATAACTGATGTACATAATTCTACTTGTTTAGAAGGTTATTATAGGAATTTTTTCAAAAATTCTTCATGATTAGCTATCCCATTAACCAAGCCCAAATGTAATGGGGTTAAATTTTTTGGGACAAATGCATGTAAAGACTGTTTTGAATAATTTAACAAATGTTACTACTATTATATTGAATATACCATCTAGGAATGATGGGTCTATTATTTATAGTGATTCTTCAAAGAAAGGACTTCGTTGTGTACTAATACAGAATGGTGGAGTTATTTCATATGAATCACAGCAACTAAAAATTCCTGAAAAAATATATCCTAACCATGATATTAAGTTAGTAACTATAATCTTTTCTCCGAATATTTGGATACACTATCTCTATGGTGAATAATGTGAGATATATACTGATTACAAGAGATTTATGTATATTTTTTCAATGAAAAAATTCAACATGAGGAAAACATGATGGATCAAACTACTCAAGGATTGTGATTACACTGTACACTACCACCTAGGAAAGGAAAATAATGTCGTAGATGCTTTGAGAAAAAATGATACTTGGGTTCTAAAAAAGATTAGAGTTCAAAGAGATCCAATTATTATGGATCTAGTAATTATGGATATAGAAATAATCCTGAATGTGAAACATAAATAGTTTTTCCAATGGTTTCCAAACCATCATTACAAGAAAGGATAAAAATTTCTCAGACTGATTATAAGGAGTTCAAAATAAAATAAAATCTGTGAATGGTGGGAGATTTATTGAATTCTTATATGAATATGGTAGTTTGAAATTTGGTAAGAGGTTTTTTGTTCCTGATACACCTGATCTAAAATCAAAATTGATGGATGATTCTCACAGCTCCAATTTCTCTATACACCCTGGTAGCACAAATATGTATAGATATTTGAAGGAATTTTTTTTGTAGGACAATATGAAGATGAAGATTAATTATTATGTGTATAGATGTTTGGTTTGTCAATAGGTGAAGGCAATAAGGAAACATCCTAGAAGATTCATGCAACCTATTACCATACCTAAGTGTAAATTGGATGATATTATAATGGAATTTGTCATGGGAATACCATAGAATCTTAGAAGGAATGATGAAATATGGGTCATTCTTTATTGTCCTGCCATGTTATCACATTTACTTGCAATAAAAGAATATTTACCACTTGAACATTTAGAATGACTATATATTAATAAAGTTATATGACTTCATTGTGTACATCTATATATTGTTTTTGATCATGATCCCAATTTTACATCAGGATTTAGAAATATTATTTAGAATGCCAGGGATACTATACTTGATTGAGAACGTCCTACCGCCTTTAAACTGATGAAAAATTAAAACAAACTATTCAATCGTTAGAAGAAATGATGAGATCTTGGTCAATTTTATTTCAAGGTATTTGTGATTAGTATTTACCTCCGGTATAATTTTCCTATAACAATGTATTTTATTCAAGTATTCAGATGGAACCATATTGAGCATTATATAGAATGAGATTTCATACAATAACTTGTTGGAATGATGTTGGTGAAATAAAACACGTAGGTCGAGAACATGTTGAGGAAACAATGGAAACGGTGAAGATAATCCAAACCTATAACAATGTAGCTCAATGTAGGCCAAAGATCTATATAGTTAATCAAAGGAAGAATTTTGAATTTCAATTAGGAGATCATGTTTTATTGAAGGTATCTTTATGTAAGGGTGTTTTAATTTTCTACAATAAGAGAAAATTAAGTCCTAAGTACATCGAACCTTTCGAAATTTTGGAACGAAATGGATTTGTTACTTACCATTGGGAAATGCCGCCAAGACTCACCAAAGTTCATGATGTGTTCCACGTATCAATGTTGAGAAAATACATGCTTGACCCAACACATGTACTCTCCTATGAAAAAAAAGAACTGGAACCTGATCTATCTTATTGTGAAGAGCATAATAGGAATGTTGATACCAGAGAAAAAGTGTTGAGAAATATGTTGACTCTTCAAGAAAAAGTTCTTCGGAGAAAACACAAAATGGAAGTGGAAACTTGGGAACCTTAGGAACATATGATGAAGAACCACCCAAATCATTTTATTTAGTAATATTCTAGAATTTTCTCTGACAAAATTATTTAAATGAGGGAATAATGTAGCACCACACAATTACATGGAACCCTTCTCTTTGAATAATACAATAGCTTGTGTTGTACGAAACATCGAGTTATAGAACCCCAAAACCAATTAAACTAGACATTTAATAAGAATTTATGAATATAAATACACTATTTTTGATATTTTACTTATTTAATATTTCAAAATGGTCTTTATTTTTGGGTTCAAAATGTCCAAATTATCACATGGTGATTTTTTGGTTTTTTTTAATATATTGAATTTTTGATAAATTGTGAAAAACACTACGTTATTATTTAAAACAGATTTTAATTTAAATAAATTTTTTTATATTGAAATTTATTTTAAACTAAAAATAAATAAATTTTACCTATATTAATCCAATGTAATTAATTATAGTAATTTTATAATAAGATCATATATATATAATTTTATTTAACTTTTTTCTTTATTTACCCACCTTCTAGGCCCATTTGCAAATCTACATAAAATCTAATTTTACCACTAATATGGAATGAATATAAAAAATCTTATATACATGTTTTAAATCATTTATTTAAATTTAGTTCCATGAGATGAAGATAATTTCAGTCAATTGTAATTTTGAATTTTATTTTCCACAATTTAAACAAAATAAGGTAATTAAGCGTAAAAATGATATTATAATTACCCCAATACATGTCCTAATTTTATTGGTTATGTGTAGTTTGATCAATATCAACGTTAGAAATAAAATATGATTGTTTTTATCCTCTTTTATTAGATTATGATATTTGTTATATTTAATATAAGGAAGATTTAGAAGTGCTAAATTAAAATTTTAATAACTTAATATAATTTAATAAAGGGTTACACGTAAGGTAAATTCGACTATAAATATTCATTAGAAATAAAAAAATATTTCATACATAATGGAATTTTATTTATAATTTTTAGATGTTAAATAATTATATTTATTTATGACACAATGATGAGGCATTAATTAACTTATTAATGAATGATTAAAATAGTAGATGTTATAAATATTAAAATAAATTTAAATCAACACATTTGATGCCAAAAACGAATTTTATAGTCGAATATTACATGTTCTGGTTTATTAAATTTATTTTCTTTTATTAATAAATATTTAATGACTTTAACAAAAACCAAATACAAAATAGTGTCAAAATTGACATAAATGAGTTTTTAAAACAAATACAATTTTATTAACTGATATAATACTCATGAAAATATATTCATAGAGAAATTGACAAGGATAAGGTTATATATGTAATTAATTAACCACTTGAGGTTATCTTGGAATATTATACTATGTTTATTAACAATGTAATTTAAAAATACAATGATACATGGTAAATGTTAAACTATTTAACCTTGAGTTGAATCTTAAACATTATGTTAATATGGTGACTTAACTAGTCTAAAACCAAATGGTTGAGATTATTTCAACCCATCCCTACCGTATCCTTGAAATAAATCTATTTTGAACTATTATAAACAAAAAATTATTTTATAATAAATTAATATTTCAAGCATTACCTAATATGCCCCTCACCTCTCATATAAAAGGGTATGTACCCATCTCTAAAATTAACACCTCCAAATCCATTTTTCGCTGTCAACCCCCTCTCCAATATCATTATAACAACCCTCAAATCATCCAAGAGGCCTTCCATATTCCAGAAATGAAAAATAAGGATCCCTTTTGTTTAAATCAAATGGAAGCACTCGAAGAAGAGGTAATTATTTTATCACCTATTTCAAAGTTCATTTTGTCTAACATATCCTATTTATTTTTTGATTCAATAATAATATAATAACACCAGTACCTTCTACACCTTTTGATTCAATTATAAATATTTTACAACCATATTAATTATTCCATCAATCATATGAAATAAAAATTCAACTAAGGTGCGTATATACAGCTTATCGTCTCCACGTCGTGGTGTAGATTGTTATTCAACACTTAGTTATTTGGATAGGAATAATAATGAGTATAATTGATGGAAGTAATATATATAACATTTTAATGATTCTATACCTATAATATACCATCCAACTACATAATATTTGACCATAAATAGAATTATATTGTCACTCATGCTTATGTACGGCTTACCATCTCCAAGACGTGATAAGATTTCATTCCCTATTGAAATCATTCCAGAATAATTTACATTTTTTGATTAAAAATAATGTTTAAGAACTAAATATAATTCTGTATATGAATCAAATACATCCTATAGATAACAAAAATGAATTAATTCACAAAACATATAATGTAAAAGGGGTCAATTAAGAACTAAATCAATGATACTACTGAAATATTTTTAAAAAAGTAATATTAATGAATCATATATGATATCATAATTATGTATGTCATTATTTTATAATTTAATAACACCGATTTAATCATTATACAAGTTTTTAACACACACTCTACTATGGAAAATTACAATTTAAGGATTAATTTTATAATCTCATCATTATCCGAGGTGGTTTATATGTACGTATCTACAAGGCCTTATTTACCATCCATATTAATGTTTCTAAAAGAAGTATTTCAAAAAAAATTATTATTTCCTAGACTATTTTTAAAATTCATTTATACAGTTGTTTTACTTTTTATTAAATTTTTTGGAAAAAAAACTTTTTTCGTTTTCCAATCACGTGTTTTTATGTCATTTTCGAAAAAATTAACGTAAGAAAGTTTTTACATATACAGCGGGTGCAGATATATTCTACCATTATAACACCTTAAAAGCATCCCTTACTAGATTATATTAATATTTTCAAAATAAATGTTTTTTTACTTTTAAATTATTCAATATATAATGATGTATTTAACTGAAATAGTTCTTGGATTGATTTCGTTGATTTAACATCTTTATTGGATTTAACGCTTGTTTGAAGCTAATTTATTATGACACAATATTTCTATATAGTATTGAAGGTTTTTTTATATGTTTTTACTATGGATATAGAATTTTATACCATTAATTGTTTATGGTTAAAGTTTTAATTTTTAAATTTTTGTTTTAATACGAATTTTTTTTATATGTTTCAAAATTTTCATATTAGAAATGCATTAGATGTAGTAAGTGACAGGTTGGGCCTCCTATAGACCCTCGATGCATCGGTAGGTCTCATGAGACAAATTTATATCTTGGGACACATCCTTAACAAATTTTTTATTTGTATTCTTTCCATGATGCCTTGACTATATAGTTATTATGTCTAACATTATGTATTCTATCATTTTGAAAATATCTATTGATATTATGTGTGATAATTTGAATAGTAGAATATCCATGTGATTATGTAAATGGATCATATATGATATCATATTTATTTATGTAGTTCTTATATAATTTAATAATAATGATTTAACCATTATACATGAGGTTACCATACCCTTGACAATGGAAAATTTCATGGTAAGGGTTAATTTAATCAACTATAATGCCCCGACCGTAGTTACCCAGACTTAGTGCATTATTTCATAACATTGGCATGATCACAATAGTTTATGCATCAAAATACTGATTAGTATAGTAGCCTTGGAAGTACTATATACATACATAAGTTTTAAATTAAATAATTAAATGTAAAAAAAACAACATTGTGTCTCCTTTGGACACACTCGTATCCCTTAGGTGATTCCTTCAAGACAATCATAATATACTTCTTCACATCCTAGGAAAAATATAACATAAGAAAGGGGTGTGATCGGATTCTCAATAAGGAAAAAATATAGTGGAAACATTCATAAATAAGAATAAACATTGAAGGAATGGTATAATACCAAAACCCAATCCTTTTAAACATAATAATCATCATAATATGGCATAGATAAATGAAATAATTCCATTCAATTATTCACAAGAATATTCAACTAGTTGAATAATCACATGAAATATCAAGAGCTAATTTCATATTGATGGAATGCATAATGTCGTACATCATAACCACATAGTAAAGGCCTATATCCAAGACTACAAATAAAAATTTTGTCAAGGCCTTTTGAAAAGACACTAGTAGGTCTAATGAGACCTACCGATGCATCAAGGGAATATAACAGGCCCCGCCCATCACTCACTCCATCCAATGAATTTCAAGATTTGTACTAAACTTCCTTTAATACATATTGTAACACCTAGACCCTAGTTACCTATATTAGGTTCATTATTACCTAACATTGGCATGATCACAAGAGATCATGACCTGAAAGATCGATCAGTTAGGTAGCCTTAGAAGTACTTTATATCTACAAATGGTTTACATTACACTGTGAAATAAAAAAACAATATACTGTCTCATTTGGATAGACTCGTATCCCTTAGAATATCCATTCAATTCAATACTAGTATACTTCTTCACATGCTGGGAAAAATAAAACATAATAAATAGTTGAACTCAGAAGCTCAGTAAGGATAAAAATATAGAAGAAACTTTCATAAATAAGCATAACTATTGAAGGCAATGTATAAGACTAAAAAACAATCATTTTAATCATAAGATTCTTCAAAATATAAAAATGATAATCCTACTAATTACATTTACCCACTCACATGGATATTCTACTAGTCTAATATTCAAAAGTAATATTAATAACTAATTTTATAATGTTGGAATGCATATTTCCAGACATCATAGCAACATAGTCAAGGCCTCGTGCAAAGTCTACCAAATAAATTTTTTTCAAGGACTTGTGCCAATTAACTAATTTCTCTCATGAGACCTACCAATGCATCGAGTTGCTATAGAGGGCCCCACCCATCACATACTATGTCAAATATATTCCTCATATGAAAAGGTTAAAACATAACATAAACATTTGAATTAAAAATAACATATGACATGTTAATACTTTAACCACAAACCATGAATCGTATGAAAAGTGCACATCCATTGTCAATGATATCACAAAACCCTTTATACAATATGGAAATATTTTATCATAATAAATAAACATCAGACAATCACAAAATCAAAAAAGGATGATGACATAGATGAAATCAATCCAAAAGCTATTTGAGTGAAATATCTATTTCTTCATTGAAATCATTTAAATTTAAAGAAAACATTTATTTTAAAAATTTTCTTATAACTGTGAAAGGTATTCATAAACGGGTTTATAATGGTGGAAAATAGCCACACCAACCATTTATATTAAAAAAACATTCATTCCATAATTTTTTCAAAAAGGTCAGAAATGACCTTATTTGGAAAATGATGGAAATATTCCATTCAAAAAAATTTAGAAAAATTCAAAAAAGGGTATAAATAAATTTAAAATAGTCTAGGAAATAGTAAAAATGTTATGAATTACATTTTTTATAAACATGAATATAGATTATAGTGAAGTCCCAGTAGATACTTTCGTACAAACAACCTCATATAATGAAGAGAGTGTAAAATTAACCCTTACCATGTAATTTTACATAGTCAAGGGTACGTTAAATTTATTTATAATGGATAAATAATTTTTATTAAATTATAAAAGAACCACATACATATATATGTTATCAAATATGATCCCATAATACTGCTTTTTTAGAAATATTTTAGTAGTATCACTCTTTTGGTTGATAATTGATTCGTTTTCTGTTATACGTTTTGTTACGTAAGTCAAGTTTGTTATGGATATGATGTATTGAATTAAAATAAAGAATCATATTGAGTTCTAAATCATTATTTTTAATCATTAAATGAAAATTAATCTTTAATGGTTGTGATGGGGGATGAAATCTTATCACGTCATGGTGACGGTAAGCCGTATGTACCAACAAGTGACAATATCATTATATTGATGGTGAAATAATATGTAGATTGACGTTATATTATATATAAATAATTATTAATATGATATATTTATTATTTATATCAATTATACTCATTATTATACCTATAAAAATAATGAAGAGTTGAATAACAAACTACACCATGACGTTGAGACAGTAAGCCGTACGGACGCACATATAGTGACTTTGACATTCATAGGATGGATATAAAAATGAATATGGTAGTACCATATTTATAATTACATCAAATTATTTATAAGGTACCAGGGTTATTTTTTTTGGTATTCAATCATAAAAGAAAGGGTATGTTGAAGAAGAAATGAACATCAAAAGAGGTGACAAATAATTACCTCTTCTTCATGTGCTTCCTTTTTATTTGAACAAAATGGATCCGTATATTGAATTTAGGATTGAGTTATGGCCTCTAGGATGAAGTGAGGGTAGTTTATATGATATTTGATCTCGGTTAGTCAAATCCAAATGGATTTCTAGGTGTTAATTTGAGAGAAAGGGGAGTAAGCTTTTATAAGAGAGGTGATGTGTACTTTAAGAAAATCTTGAAATATTAATTAATTATAAAATATTTTTTTGGTTTTCAATATCATGAAATGGATATCTTTCGAGTATAAGGTTGTTCTTGGTCTAAATACTATCATCCAATTGGTTTTTTTCATTTTTAGGTTATCATATTAACCATATCTTTTAGATTTACCTCTTTGTTAAATAGTTTAACATTTACCATGTCTCCTTGAATTTTTATATTAAATTGTTAATAAAATAACTATAAATTTCTGATAGAGAATCATATGGGTCTTTAATGAAATATATAAAAAAATATCTATTTTTCTGGGCGAATCTTAGATTTTTATGAGTATTTTATCATTTAATAAAACTGTATTTGTTTTAAAAACTCATTTACATCAATTCTGACTCTATGTAGTATTTGGTTTTTGTGAAAGTCATAAAAATTTTATTACATAAAAAAACCCATTTAATAAACTCTGTCATATCATATTCAACTATTATATTTTTGGGTAGCATAAAGATATTCAGTTTATATTTATCTTAATACCTATATCATAATTTATTTTAGTATTTCATTAATAAGATAATTATGACAACATAATTTTGTCATAAATAAATGTTGTTATTTAATTTCTAAAA
Organism: Viscum album; assembly: GCA_963277665.1. Classification (NCBI taxonomy): domain Eukaryota; kingdom Viridiplantae; phylum Streptophyta; class Magnoliopsida; order Santalales; family Viscaceae; genus Viscum; species Viscum album. Next base: position 862,140,857 of record OY728145.1, read on the forward strand.
ACAATAACTAAAATACAATGATGTAAAAATAATTTTTGGTTTCTAACGAATATTAATATTCTAATTTATCTTATTATTAAGCTTATTTTATAAATGTTTTAGTTATTAAACTTTGAATTTAATACTTTTAAATCTTCATTAAATAAAATATAATAAATGTCGTAATCTAATAAAAGTTGATAAAAAGGATCATATTTCATTCCTATGGTTTATTTTGGATGAAATAAACTTATCCAATAGAATTCATAAATGTGTTCGGGTAATTATAATATCATTATTACATTTAATTACACTATTTACATTTAAGTGTGGTAAAAAAATTCAAAAGTTTTATATTCACCAAAAATTATTTTAATCCTATGGAAACCAATTTTACATTCTATTGTCAACCATGTGTCTATGATTTTTGAAATTCAATTCACAGAAGTGGTAAAATTATGTTTATGTAGATTTGCAAATTTTCCTTTAAGGTGGGTAAAATACTTCAAAAGTTCAATAATATTTTTTATACCTACTCATATTATAAAATGAATCCAATGAATGAAAATGGATTAATATATGTATTATTTATATATTATTAATTTACCCAAAAATTTAATTTAAGAAAAAATTTAATTTCAAAATAATTATTTAAATAAAAAGTCAGTTTTAAACAATAACTCGATATTTTTCAGAGTTCATCATAAATTGAAATTTTTTAGAAAAATACCAAAAATTCACCCTAAGCTAATTTTGACTTTAAAAACACAATAACGAATTATGATGTGAAAAATAAAATTAGTAAAATTTCAAAAAGTGGGTATTACTATTAATAACTACTATCTAAATGGCTAGTTTGATAGGACGTGGTGTGATAGAACTTGAAGTTGTGTACAACACAAGCTGTTGTCTTATCAAAATAGAATTGTACCATGAATGTATGAGGTGTTACATTCATCCACCATTCAAATAATTTTATCCTCTAAATTTCATTAATTTTACTACATTAAAATATTCATGTGGTTCTTCATCAGAATTTCCTCAGGTTCCTATATTGCCTCTTAAATTTTAAGGTTTGTAAAAAAAATTAGAAGGGTCATTTGGTTTCTCAACACCTGTTTTCTAGTATCTTGGAATCCTCATAGGCCCTCCAAAATAAGACAAATATGGTTACAGTGCAATTGTTTTAGAGGTGAGTACTTGCGTTGGGACATGTAAGTATGTTCTCAACCATGATACGTGGAACACATCATGAACATTGGAGAGAATTAGCGGAATTCTCAAAAGGTAAGATATAACTATTATTCGTTATAGGATATCAAAAGGTCAAATTTACCTAGGAAATAGTATACCCTTCTTAGAATAAATTATAACACCAATCCATGGATGTACCTTCATGAAAACAGGATATCCAACATGAAATTCCAAATCCTTCCTTCAGTTATCGGCATAAACCTTTTTCCTACTTTGAGATACTTTGATGTGGGTTTGTATAATATTCTCATTTTCTATTGTTTCCTCAACATCTATTGGGCATTTGAGGTTTATTTCACCAACATCATCCCAATAAGTTGGTGTGAAACATCTATTTTCTTTATAACTCTTTATATTGTTCCATCTGAATACTTGAATGGAAGCTATTGTTATAGGAAAAATATACTAGAGTTAAATATTGGTCTCACATAACATTAAATTCAAGTGAGAAGTAAATCAACATGTCTTCTATGTTTTTAATAGTCCGTTAGGATTGTCCATCAGTTTGAGGGATATTGGTAGTGCTAAAACAAAGTTTAATATCCAAGGATTTGTGAATACTTTTCCAAAATTGTGATGTAAAATGAGGATCATGATAAAAAAATTGATAGGGGTACACCATGAAGTCTTAAAAATTCATTAATATATAGTCTTACTAAATGTTCATGTGGTAAATCTTATATTATATAATGAAAATGTGCTGACTTGGTTAGATGATCAATAATAACCCAAATTGCATCATTCCTTTTAGAAGTCTTTGGTATCCCATGACATAGTCTGTTTTAACATCATCCCATTTCCACTCAAGTATAAGAAGAGGTTTCATGACTCCTATAGGATGTTTTATTCTTTCCTTTAATTGTTGAAAAACTATACATCTTTATCCATAATCATAAAACTCCCACATCACAACGTCCCACCAAAAATGTTCCTCAAAATCTCAATACATATTAGGGAGACATGGGTGTATATAGAAATTGGAGCTATGAGAATCATCCAAAAATTACCTATTTAGACCAGGTAGGATAGTTTTGTTTAAGAATATTTAGATGGAATGATTCATAGTTAATATTTAAATAATTCTACATAACGATAGAACTAGGTACATTCTTTGAAGAAACACTATAAATAACAAACCCATCATTCTTTGTCGGTAGAGTCAAGATAAGAGTATTCAATAATCTAAACATAAGTAAATCAAAACATTATTCTCACTATTTTGTCCTAACAAATTTATCCACATTACGTGTGAGCTAGGTTAATGGGTTAGCCAATCGGTTAAAATTATTGATGAAACACTGACAATAACCTGCTAATCAAATAAAACTGTGTACCTCAGTTATATAATTTGGTGCTTTCCATTCATGGATTTCCATTGTCTTGGAATGATCAATAAGGATTCCATAATTAAGACAATATGTCCATGAAAATAAATATCCTGAAGAAAAAATTCACACTTGTTAAACATCCCATATAATTCATTTCTTCATAGAGTCTTTAAAATCATGTGCATGTGATTTTAATATTTTTTTGTAGCATTTTGAGTATACAATGATATCATTAATAAATACAACTAAAAATTCATCAAGATATTTTTTGAAAAAAATATTCATTAGATCTATGAAAACAGAGCTTTCATTAGTCAGTCAAAAGGGAATTACTATAAACTCGTAATGACCATACCTGGTATGAAATGTTGTCTCTGGAATTTATTCCTTCTCTATGCACAACTGATTATATCCAGATCAATGGTCAATCTTTGAGAAATATTGAGCACCATGAATTTGATCATATAAATCATCAATGAGAGGTAGGGGATACTTGTTCTTTATTGCTATAACATTTATCACCCTGTAGTTAATGCACAAACTCATAGATCTATATTTCTTCTAAAAAATGGATTGGGGCTCCCCATGGAGAAACACTAGGGAAGTTAAATCATTTATTACTCAATTCGTATATTTTTTTTCTTATGTTCCACTAATTCTATAGAGTCCATTCTATAAGTGGTCTTTGATATGGGCCTCGATCCCAGAATTAAGTCAATAAAAATTAAATTTCACATACTAGACGATGTAGAGGTAAATCATCTATAAAAAAAATCAAAATATTATTGTACAATAGGTACATCCTCTATTTTAACATTCTATTCCACACCCATAGTTATTTCACACCCTTCCACCCCAATAATTGAATTTTATAGAGCTATTGGGGGTGGATCTAGAATTTATTTAGATGGTGATGTTTCTGCTCTAAAGATAAGGTATTCCTTATCATCTTTAGAAATTGTAACCTTCTTCATACAATAAATTTTCGCATAATTGTTCGAAATCCAATCCATATTGACGATTATGTAAAATTCAATCATGGTTATGACAATCCGATTAATAGATAAATAAAATTTATATGCCATAAAGGTAACTTATTGACAAAATGTTGTTTCTATGATTCTTCCCTTACGAGTTTTGACTGACAACTCCCTTGTAATGTGAATTTGTAAATATATAATTTTCATGTAAAAATGAGAAGTTATGAATGAATGTGATGATCTATATTCAAATAAATAATTCAATAATTTTGAAGAAATTAATAATTTACCTTCCACCAAATCATTAGAGACATCAACCTCAATGGTAGTGATCGCATAAGCGTGGTCATTCTTCCTTGGCCTTTCTTAAGTTAATATTCTTTGGCTCTTAGGAAACTCATATGCATAATGACCCATTCCACTACAATTGTAGTAGTAAAAATTGAAATCCTCCTTTTTTCCCTTGTAATCACGAGCTTGGTAACCTTATTCTCCATAATTGCAACAAATTCTCATACCATTTTGGCAAGTACCAGGGTGTCTCTTCAGATATTTACTGTAGGATGTAAAATTGAATTATCCCTTATTCCCTTTGTTTCCTTTTTCAGATTGTTTAATAGTTATCTTCTTATATAGCTTCTATTTAAAGTCATAATACATAGATAATTCATTTTCTTTCTTGATAGAACATGAGACTATAGCTTCATATAATGGTATGAATTGAGAGACTAATGCTTGATGGAGAAATGGGTTTCCCCAATCAAATAATCGATCAATCTTAGTTCTTGGGTTACGTAAGTAATTTTCATAATTCTTTTCTATCCTTGTAAATATAGCCTCCTTATTTGTGAAATTATCATCCTCCTTTTCAATAGACTCGGAAATTACCTTTCCATATCAGCTCGATGTTCACAAAGAAAGTATTTTTCTATAACAATCTATTCAAAATCCCCCAATACATATTTGATACTTCTTTATTATCTTTTTGGGTTTGAACTAATGACCACTATTGATCTATATCTCTTGTGAGTTGATAAACTTGCATGAAATATTTTTCCCTATTTCCACTCCCATAGAATGAATTATTTTCTCTAAGGAACATATTTGTTGCAAAGCTACAAAGGAATTTTTATTCCCATTGAATTTTTGTGTTTTTTACCTCATGAAGTGGTTTATCATTGATCAAATTCATTGTGGATTAGTGTGCTCTTTACATGTAAGGTTATTATTCATAACCTGAGTGAGATATCCCAATATGGTTATAATATGTTCAGTATCAATTGCATTGTGAGATCTACTATAATTATATTGAGTATGAGGAAAATCCATACATGGATTACGTGCATTGATACATATTCCATTCCTTCTACTAGGTTCAATTTCTAAATAATGGAATGCACTAGATTTGTTTAAGAATCACAATGCATAATTCCAAACATGAATAATAATTAACATAAATTGAATAGTGTATGAATATAATCCATAATCATAAAAATGTTTTCTTTGGGGATGTATTTACCCATAAATCCCTCATAAGGGTTTGTAAATAAATAGATATTTATCCTAAGAATATTCCCAGGAGCGTCAAAACAATATCACAGTAAGTCCCATTTTCATACTAGTATACCCCAGGTCAAGCCCGAAACTCATTCTTAGAGTTTTCACTCCTAGGAGGATCTGTGCTAAAACCACGAATACATGTAGTATCTAGATAGGGATTATTTTCTTGTGAAACCCACATAATGTCTACATTACAAATTTATTTTGGATTTTCTTCTATACTAATCTTCAAAGTCTATCATAAGGTAATGTTCTCTAATTAGTGTTTTTCTAAATGTAGTTTCCATGGATTGTACTAAAATTTATCTAATACCAACTATAACACCCTGATCCTAGTTTTCCAGAATCGGTGCATTAATACATAACTTTCACATGATCATGAGAGTTCATGTCCCAAAACACTGATAGGTTTATTTGCCTTAGAAGTACCAGATACATACATAAGTTTAAAACTACAACATGAAATTAAATATATTATTGTGTATCATTTGTACATACTCATATCTCATAGCCTATCCCTGTAGGTCAATCATAATTTGCATCCCCCCATATAGGGAGAAATAAAACAAAATAAATGGGTGAGCTCAGATGACCATTAAGGATAACAATATAAATTAAACTTTCATATATAAGAATAAACATTGAAGACAATGTATATGACTAATACACAATCATTTTAATCATAAAATTCATCTTAATAGGGAAAATAAAAATCAAATAATTCAATTTAATTATTCACTACGATATTATACTAGTAGAATAATCACATGTAATATGAATAGATAATTTCATGATGATAGTATGCATAATATCGGACATTTTAACCACATAGTCAAGGCCTCGTGCCAAGACTAAAAATAATTTTTTTTTCATTGGATTGTTCCAAGATACTAATTTATCTCACGAGAACTACAAATGCATCGAGGGGATATAGCAAGCCCCACCTGTGACTAACTACGTCCAATGCATTCCAAAGAAGAAAATGTTGAAACATAATATAAACATTCATATTAAATCAAAAATTAGTAATGTTAATATGTTATCCAAAAACCATGAATGGTATAAAAATTTCATATACATAGTCGTACATGTAAAAAATCCTTCAATACAATATAGAAATAGTGTATCAAAATAAATCAACACCAAATGAGCACAAAATCCAAAAATGATATTGACATAGATGAAATAAATCTAAAAACTATTGGAGTTAAATATCTCTTTCTACTTTGAAATAATTTTAAATTATTGAATAAATTTATTTTGAAAATATTCATATAATATTTAAAAGGAATATTCAATGGTTATATAATAGAATAGAATAGTCATACCCTCTATGTTAATTAAAAAAACATTATTTCCTTAAAATTTTTTTTTCAAAAGTCCATGAAAGACGTTGTTTGGAAAAAGACAGAAAAATTCAATTCAAAACATTTAATTAAAATTAAAAACAATTTATGAATTAAATTAACCCGTAGTCTAGTAAATAGTAAAAAACGTTTTAAATACATTTTTAAGAAACATGAATGTGGATGATAAAGAAGCCCCAATATATACTTATGTATAAACAACATCGGATAAAGAAGATATTGTAAAATTAATTATTACCATGTAAGTTTCCATAGCTATGGGTACCTTTCCCTCCATTATAATCATTAAATTATTTTTATTATATTATAAAAGAACCACATACATAAATATGATATCATATATGATCCTTCAATATTTCATTGTGAAAAATATTTAAGTGGTATCATTGTTTCATGTGTTAATTATTTGATTTTCATTTATATGTTTTTTTATGTAAGACAGGTTTGTTATGGATAGAATGAATTTTATTCATATAAAAATGATATTCAGTACATAAACATTATTTTTAATCATGAAATGAAAATTATTATTTAACAGTTACGATCTGTAATGAAATCTTATTGCGTTGTGGACACGGTAAGACATAAACATGCATGAGTGGAAATATCATTCTATTGATGGTAAAATTATATGTAGTTGGATGGTATATTATATGTAAATAATCATTAAAATGTTATATATATTATTTACATAAATTATACTCATTGTTATACCCATCCAAATAATGAAGTGTTGAATAACAAACTACCCCCTCGACGTGGAGACAGTTAGACGTACGTATGCACGTATGATGTATCTTTCATTCTTAGAATAGATAGAAAAATGAATATGGTTGATCCATATTTATAATAATATCACAGTTTATAGAAGATACTTGATTTTTTAATTTTGAATTGAAAAAAAGTGGAAGCGGATGAAGAAATGAACATTGAAACGGGTGATGAAATAATTACCTCTTCTTCAGGTGATTCTTATTTATTTTAACAAAAAGGCTCTTTAGGATGGATTTGTGAATGAAGGAAGGCCTCTAAGATAATTTGAGGCTAGTTGGGAGATGATTTGATCAAGGGAAGGACAGGCCAAATGGATTTGGTGGAGTGAATTTGAGCGAAGGGGAAGTACTCTTTTATAAAAGTGGTGAGGGGAACTTTCGGAAAAGATTGAAATATTAATATATTATAAAATGTTTTTCAGTTTATAATACCCACAAATGGATTTATTTCAAGGCTAAGGTGTTTATGGGTAGAAATACTCTCAACCAATAGGTATTATGTATGATTAGGTCACCGTACTAACCGTAATTTGTTTATTTAACTTTTGGTTAAATAGTTTATCATTTAACATGCCTCCTTGTATTTTTATATTACATGGATAATAATATTACTATAAAATTAAAAGAGAACCTCAGGTGGTTCATTAATGACATATCCAATCTTATATAAGTCTATTGGAATAATCATAGACATGTAGGAGTATTATATCATTTAATAAAATAGTATTGGTTTTAAAAACTCATTTTTGTCAATTTGACACAATTTAATATTTAGTTTTTTTTGAAATTCATAAAAACATTATAAAATTGAAAAAAAATAGATTTAGTATACTCGAACATGTCATATTCAACATGAAAATTCTTGGCTAGAATCAAAAGCTTCAATTTACCTTTATTATAATATTTTTAACATCAATAATTTTAAGCATTCATTAATAAGGTAATAAATTTATCTTCCTTTTTTCATAAATAACATAATTCATTTAATTTCTAAAAAGTATTAATAAATCACCACGATGTGGGAAATAATTTTATATTTCTAATTAATATTTATGGTTGAATTAATCTTATGTGTAATCCTATAATAAAAATTTTTTAGTTATTAAACATTGAATTTAACAATTTTAACTCTTCTTTAAATGAATTATATTAAAGTTACTATTCTAATACAAGTTGATAAAAAAGGTTAATATTGTATTCCTATGTTTTATTTTGTTTGAAATACACTTATCCAATAGAATTAGAACATGTTATGGGGAAATTATAATATCATTTTTTCTTTTAATTAGCCTATTTACATCTAACCATGGGAAATAAAATTCAAAAGTTACTATTCACTAATTTTTTTCAACATATTGAACCAAATTTTAATTTCTTTTATCAACAGTGTCTCTCGGATTTTTGAAATTCAATTCATAGAAGTTATAAAATTATGTTTTATGTAGAATTGCAAATGTGTCTAGAAGGTGGGTAAAAGACGCTAAATCTTTAGTAAACTTTTATATGTCTATTATTATTTTAAAATGAATCCAATGAATTACATTGTATTAACATAGATATTATGTATCTATTTTGACATTAAAATAATATAAATTTAAAAATAATTATTTCAATAAAAAGTCTTTTTAAAACAATAAAGCTGTGTTTTTCACTATTCATCATATATTGATTTTATTTTAGAAAAATCCCAAAAGGTTGAAATATGCTAAATCTGATTTTTTAACCTAAAAATCCATCCGAATTTGAAAAATAAATTTAATAAAATTTTAAAAAGTGGGTATTACTATTCATATGTGCTTTTTAAAATGACTAGTTTGATTGGTTGTTGTGTGATGGCACACAAAGTTGTATGCAACACAAACTGTGGTAATATTCAAAGAGAAGCATATTTTGGATGTTTGGGGTGTTACATAATGTATATTTTCTCTACCATATTTTTATTATTATCAATAAATAATGGATTTAAAAAATTATATTGAAAATATTAAAAATATAATATATTAATATTTATGCCATTTTAATTAAATTGAATGTTATGAAAATAAATTCATTCTATTATTCAAAATGTGTTGTCATTCTAAAATCACATGAGTCTCATACTAGTTGGCACGGACACTTATGTGTGTCTAGGATAACATGGATCAAATCCAAGTGGAGGCACAATTTCCGGAGTACTTTGGAAGGCACTATTTGGAACTCTAGTGGCCGGGAATTTTCCCTTGTTTGGGCCTTCGGGCCTCCGATTTGGTCCCCATGTCCTTTAAAACAATCGGGCCACCCAAGCCTTCAGGCTAGTAAGGCCTTCGGGACACCTCAAAGCCTTTGGGACACCATTAGTGCAGATCAAAACTAGACAAACTACAAATAACAAGCTCTATAGGAGGATGAGCAAGGAGCTTTCACCACAGCATATGCTACACAGATTGCAAGAATGAGAGGGTATGACACCTACCATCAGGACAAGCCTGTGCATGCATGGGATAGCCTAGCCGAACAACCATGCGAATGTGGAGAGATGATTTCACGATGAAGATATTGGGAAGAGCAATTCCAAGTAGTTAGTCAGGGTTGTATTTAATGTTTGAAACCTACGAGCAATGAATTCCCTTAAGGCCAACAGGGGCATATAATACATTAAACTATGGGAATTGTAAGGGTTCCACCTCACCCATTGAAAGGTGGATTATCAAAAAACAATAAAAATGAAGGCCTTTGAGCCATTGGATGGATTTTTTCATTCAAAAAAATATTTTTTATCTTTCATACATTACAATATTAATACCATGTTATCCCACCACTAAATATTTAATGAGAAAAAAGTTCATAATACTTGGAATTAGGATGCAATTTTTTTTATATGGGTGACTTTATTTTTAGGCATGAAACATCATAATAGGACAAAAACTAATATACCAGAATAATGGTTACACAATGTAAAAGGGGGATAACTGAGTTTTTAATACAAAAAATATTAGAAAAAATATCTAAATAAATTTATGAAGGGCTAATCGACCAAAATTTACCCACATTGATTATTTCATAATTTTAATAAATTCTACATTGAAGCGTAATTCCTAACAAATTAAGGATTGTGTATCTAAAATACTTGTACCAATAATAAATTAAAAAAGGACCCACACCACCCCTTCCATGAAAGACATAAAATTTTAATTCCACCATATATGCTGACATATTTTCTTCCCTAATAATACTCTTCAGTGTTCGTAAACAATCTATCCCAATGGAATGATCTAATTCTATCAATGTTAAGAATTATTTTTAGAGGAGATGTAGAATCTTATTTATGGTTAACGATCTTTAACTGAATTTTGGAATAAATATAATAGTTCGCAAGTATCCATTATCTTTAATTGACATATTCTCTATATAAATATCATTCATTAATTATGTGTTGTATATATTACCCCATGCTTATATTTACCATATTTTTCATGTAATTAATTTGATTTATAAATTATTTATCTATTCTTTAAATTAATGTTTTTTCATTCAAACTCTATAACATCCATAAGGGGTTCTTTTATATTATAGTTTATAATCACAATTTTATATATTATAATTCATATTTGGAGAAAAAAACTTTCATTTATCTATTAAAACACATTATTTTTATTTTACCCTTTTTATATCTAGGGTATGTCTAACTCATTACCATTTCACGGTCGTTTGGTTCTCTGTTGTACTGAAATTATTTTCATAGGTACATTATATCTTACATATAAATTATTATTATGAATATTTATCCTCGATTAAAATAATATTTATATTATTTTATATATTTTGTTAACCGTTCTTTTATTATTACTTATGGTTACATTATATTGTTATTGACACCCTTTCTAAAAAAGATTAATGAAATTTATTCTAAAAATTTCATTACAATTATATTCAATTTAATTTGTACATCATTAAAAAATTAAAACACATATTATATATTACCATTTTATTCAGAAATTATTTTTTCCAAATTATTCATTATTATTTTTATACTAATTTCATTTCATGTTTTTATGAAATTACAATTTAATTTCAAAACTAATTTTTAAAAAATATATATATTTTAAAATAAATGTCTTTAAAATTAAAAACATATTTCCTCTAATATTTTAAATAAATTATCTAATTCTCTTATAATCATGATTTCCATTGATGCCGAGACACTAAAAGTTTACTAAGGATTCACAATAGATATTATATAATTAAACAAACCACTTCCTTTCCCTTATTCAATTTTGATAATGAATTATGGATTATTTCATGAAACACCTTCCACTACTATAAGTTAATAAGATTTTATTTGTTTATAAATATGTTCATGTATTTGGAGAATAAATATATATTGTACGTTATTGAGTGTTGGGTGGGATCATTAAAGCAATAAAATGAACATAGTAACGTGTTATATCTCTCGAGATAATGTGTCAGTTAGATTGTGTTTTATTAAATCATAATGTGCATACACTATAGGGGTTTTTATAAAAAAATGTTTAAGTATATTTTTTTTTGTCAAAAATGATATTTTGGAATTAGTGGGATTAATCAAAACTAAATGTTTGGGAATTATTGTTACTCTTAAAATGTTGTGATTTCCTATTCTTATTATTGTTCCCACTATATCTTTGATTCCTCATGAATTTGTTTTTCATTATGTATCATGATTATATACAATACTTTTAAAATTTAAATTTATGATTTATAATTTATGTAAATAATAGATTCTCCACCACTTTTTATTTTATGAAGTATTTATTATTGGGAATTTTTAAGTTATGTGATCTTTATGTGGTTTGATTATGTTCTCATACCCACATACTCATCTATTGTTCATTTATTAACATTATTTGGTTACACTTATATATAACTATATTGAAAAACGAAGCTCAATAAATTCTCTGATTTCAATTTCATAGGATGATAAGAAGTGTATTATTTTGTATTTTATGAAAACAATATCAGATTAAGGGACTTATAGATGGATATAATGAAATTTGTTTTGTAATAATTTTTTACATAAGTATTCTCTAAATTTTAAAATCCTTTTAGGTTTTAGTATTTTCTATATTATTATATTAAATTAATTATCATTGAAAATGATATAATAAGTATTTATATTTTACTCTATATGCAGTATTTTATATCAATGAATATATATTATTTCATTAGATATAATATTTTTCATTTGAAGAAATACATAAAAACAATGAGCATGAGAGGTAAGCTTACTCTACAAAAGAGACTGTTTTCTAGTCAAGAACTCTCTTATAGATGTATTATTTTTTTGAAATACATCATTGTAAAAGTGCCAACTACCATTCATTGAAAAAAAATTGATTTAAGTTGATTTATTTTAAATAATATTATACAAATATTTTTTTATCCTTTAATTATTAATCAATTTTAAGATAATTATAAAATAATGAATAACTTAATGAAATATAAAATAGAATATAATTTGGTTTTATTCCACCCCTAAAATTGGGATATTTTATATTGATATATTATATTCCACTATAAAGGGACTTTAATTATAGAGGGATTAAAACATATCCTTAATAAATGAGTTAAATGGTTTATTGATTATTTCCACAATTTCAATCCATATTACATAGTACGAAAGATGTCTGGACAATTATTATAAAATATGGATTAAAATGAAAAATTATAAAAAATTTAAATATATTAAAACTAGTTTACTTTAATTTAATTTATGATAATGTGATGACAATTAATGCAATATCATTTAGACTTGTAGATCCATAACCGATGTGATACCTTTTTATTTATTTTTATCTCCTCCAAAAGGCAATGATATTCATTTTATGGTTATAAAATCACTAATAACTTTCTTCCATATATATTTCTTCTATGTGTACCAATTTTTTTTTAATTTATAGTCAACTGACTAGAATAAAATTATATAGGATCTCATAAATGGTTTATGTATCGGAGTAATGCCTAACAAGTTCAAATAATTTCAATATATAGTTTAGTTAGGTGAAGGTGTATGATTTTCCATTCAGAACGGTATCCAATATGTTAGAACCTTCCTCCAGTAGAGGATGTACTGTGAAAAGAATATTAGACACATTTTAAGTAAGAAATATTTGGAATGGAAAAAGAGGAAATCTTTAGAGGTAGCTTGAAAATTTAATAGTCTCCCATAATAGTTATTCATAAATATAGAGATAAACAATATGTCACTAAATACACTTGAAGAATGTTTATCACCATAAAATGAATGTATTATTTATACGACATCATGGATCTATGATAGAATAAAAATAACATAGTGGGAGTTTTTTTAAGATAAAGTGTTCCCATTATCAAAGAGATTTAAAATCATAAAATTCATTTGAATATGACAAGATATTTAGTCTTGGATGATGAGTAAAATTGTAGCTAGTTTTCCAATTCGTTAATTTTAGGGGATATTCTAGATATAAATGACTCCCCTGTGGATCAAGAGGACAATTGTGTGAATGTTATGTACATATTTTAGGTAGATTACAAGGGTGAGTACTATTCATTGATTGCAAATAAGGGTCTCATAAAATCTGGATTTAAATTAGAGGGATATAGTGTCAAAGATATTGTATATTCCTATTATGAAATCATTATCCATGGGCCTCCTTTACCTAGTCCAAAATTAATACCAGTGAAAAAGTGATATTTTAAAAAGGATCTACGAATGAGACTATATAATGACACATTATTACCTATTTTCCGTATTTTTTCCATTGATTTTGATTAATAAATAACCAGTGGGATTCCATAGAGTCTAAATTAGATTGAATTTGAATATTAGTTCACTGTATTTGATCTTCTTCTCATTTATCATTTTTTTAGGTTTATGTGGTATAATAACTTGTGAATGAAAATCAATCAAAAAACCTTTATCATGTATCATGTGTTTTTATTTGAACAGGGAACACATGAATATCATGAATTCATGAAAAGACACTATTATGAATATAGTTCTAAAAGAATACATCAAAAAAGAATAGGATCAACCTTTAGCATAAAATTCTGTTAACATTGATATGAATTCCCAATTTAAAATTATCCTTTTGAATATTTCTTATATAATTTTTTATGAAATCATCATAAAAATTCTACTTCATGAAACTATAGATTTTGATTTTAATTCTTGTATTACATTCACGATCTATGATATAAAATATAATAATTTTTTTTAAAAACCAAATAATAGGTATAGCTATAACCAATGTTTTAACTTCAACCAATTTATGAAATATTATAAAAAACATTATCTTGATATTTAGAGGACCTTATCTTGAATAATATATATAATCTACGACAAAATATTGATAGTTTTTTTCCACCACCACATTATTATATTGTGAATGTTTTTCTAGAAACTCTATCATTGGTAAATGAGAATATATAATGTAGTGACCCCAATTATCTATTAGGGAATACATAACTCATTGTTGAACCCTAGGGTATAGAACATTTAAATTGGTTGAATTCAATATATACTATAATATATAATCTTGGAATTATATTTTTTTTCTTTAAAAAATCTATATTTTTCTATTGGAATAATATTTTTAATGTTTCAATATTGTTATTAAGTGATATTTAACAATTAATTATCTAATAAATTTATATATAGTATATAATAATGAAAATATGTATTAAAAGTAAAAACAGATATAAACTATAAAACTAAAATTGTTCCTACAAATTTTATTTTGGAGTGGATTAGTTTTTGTTATTGGATTCTCAGCTCTACATAAATCAATTTTCAGGTCATGATGAAATAAATAGTTTTCAATGTTTAAAGGTTATACATATCTTTAATATATTTTTTATATTGCTGTTTTATATAGTTTAACCTTATAGGGTTATAGATTTTAGAAAGCACATTATGTTAAATAAATATAACACTGGATTATAATGTAGAGGCAAATTAGCATGGAAATGAAGATTAAATATTTTGGAATTTATGAATTAATATTGGATGTTATTTAATTTCTATGTGGTTGAAAATTTTATATAACTTTTTTCAAAAAAAATTATGAAACTCTAATAAATAGAAATATTCCATAAATGTCATTTATTATAGATATTCAACAAATTAACCATTTATGCTAATTCATTTAAATTACTTAATAATTGTTTGTCATCAACGAGTATTAATTCAATTGTGAATTTAGGAATTTTTTTCAGGTTGAATATATTGAACCATTAGATTATATATATTCCTTGATGATAACAATGTGATCAAAATGATGGGTTCCATAAATTAAATT
The DNA here is from genome assembly GCA_963277665.1 of Viscum album. NCBI lineage: Eukaryota > Viridiplantae > Streptophyta > Magnoliopsida > Santalales > Viscaceae > Viscum > Viscum album. The sequence goes on from OY728145.1 coordinate 862,156,395, forward strand.
GACCACTAATTCCATTTTATCCTTCATTCTCCCCTTACCCTCTTTTGAAAAACATAATTTTATGGACACCATAACGGATTACCATTTAATGGAGTTGAATATAATCATACTATTACTGAAAATATTGGATATTAGACCTAACATTGTTAAAACATGGTGTAATGGAATATATATTAAGGTTCAGTAATGGGAGTCATAAAATAGACGTCCATGTGTATTGACCAAGAGAGAAGATGCAATGGGTAGTGATGATAAGGAATATAGTTTTTGGAATACTATAAAAACCAGCTTCTATATCCATGGGGTGTCCTAGGTATACATAATAGTTATTGTTAAAATGATTAAAGATTCTCCAAAACATTTTATGTATGTCATTTCATTATGATCTTATTCCATACAAATTCAATATGAACACTACTTCAGGTTCTCCCAGCTATTCTCAATGATATAACTAAATATTATAAAACTCCTCTCATCGGACCTTGTGGATTATGCAGTCTAGCTATGGTGAAATCACTTTTTTCATCAGAATAATTCCTTTCTTATGTAAAATTCACTCTATGAAAAAATATCTCACATAATTCAATCTAATCCCTTTACTATAATCATAACTTCACAACAAGAATATATGTGTAATGGTTCATATTACATTAGATTTGTTTATCTCATATGAAGGTAATTCTTGGACACTATGTTGTCACATAAGGGACATTCCCATATCATAAGATCTATACTCAATGAGACTTCCACATTATCACAATTCTTCACATCATGTTATTTATGGGAATATTACATTTAACTCATCCACATAAACAACATTGTCTTACTAATAAAAAACAAATGATGTACCTATGTATTATTATACTCTTCTTCTAGTCGAACATGTCATGGTGCCGCTACCTCCCTCACATCATGATGATATCCAATTAAGACAATTCATTGAGTTTAAGACACCACATCATCTCGAGAATAATAAATCATATATAATTTTGAATAATAACTATTTGTATATTACAGAACCATCCAAATATATGTTATTCACCTAGATCCATACAGAGTTACTTCATTATGTTTCTCCATGTTAGAATATGTGTTATATACCATGATCAATTACATTCACTAAGAAATATTCTGAAGAGTAACTATAAGTGAGAATTACTCAATACATATATATGAGATATATTAACATATAATATATTACTCATAAATCTTTTGTATTTAGTAGAACAATTTAGTTGAAGGATTATGCACAACACTACCTTTTTTGATAATGTTTATGAGATATGCCCATCCATAAGTGATATGAATATCAAGAAATTTATGGAATCATCTTTTATTAGCAAAATAAAACATAAATATATCATTCAATTAGTAATAAATATAATTTTCAATTATTTTGAGAGTTATTAATTACTTATTTAGGTTTTTTGATCATTAATTTATATTATCCAAAAATTATATGTATACCACTTCATGATTCTTCATAATGAGGTATCCTTTGTATCATTTAGACAACAAGATTCATTGATCATTTGGGATAACATTCAGTGTCATCCCATAGTCATCCCAGAATATATTTTATAATTTTTAATGATGATAATCTTAGGTTGAAGACATATGACAATTGGCTCAAACAAATCATATAATTATTATCTTTAATCATCATCTTCCATGAAAATTACAACACAAAAAACTCACATGATGTTATCACATTTATTAAATTCGTGTAAATATATTAAATTGTAATTAATAAATTTTTAATGGTTTCATGAAATTTTGTTAAATCCAAAAAAATTATAAATTTTATTTATGCATGGAATTTATTTTTATAAATTTAAATGGCCCATAAATTTTCATAATGTTATTTTTTAAAAGTAAAACCATCATGAACCCTCTATGAATAAAAAAATAAATTTACTTATGAATCATAAGTCAAACACTGGACAGAATCATAGCTTCACAATGGAATCAACCTCACTCAACTCAATAATTTCATCTTTAATTTATGTTTTTCCTCTACCATTTTTATAAGATAATCTTAAAAAATGTATAGTTAAATAGAATGATTGATCACTATTATATATCATTAATAGGACTTATATTTTTATCCCATATTTAATTTGGGTGTCCCTTTGAACATCCCATGGATTATTTAATTTTTACCACTTATATATTTACAGAGTAGTGATGAGTAGTAAGCTATCTCATGAACAACCTTTGATAAATTATAATTATGTATATACTTTTAAAAATATATGATTGATTCCAAAAAAATCAAATACTTTAAAATATAATATTCAATCAATTTTTATAGAAAACACATTATAGGAAATAGTAAATATTAAAAAACATTAATTTTTTTGTGAATAAATGATTAGGTCATTAAACTTTTTCATTATATAGGAATCTTTAATTTTCAAAGCAATAAACCATTTTCATAATAAAGTATCATTATGTAAATTAATAATAAATTATAAAATATTTTTTATCAAATAACATCATTGTTTTAAAAAGGTGGAGGCCATGTAATGTGTTTCTATTTTGGAACTGAAATATTTCTATATTTATATTTATGTATCCTCACTATTTTTTTCATAAAGTTTTTACAAGAATTTTACATTGATTCTGTAAGAATATAAATATCATTTTGGTGTTCACATTTGATCGTTAAATCTATTATGTTTATATTACTTATTCCCTAATAATTTTGAGAGGGACTAATAAAACTAAAAATATTATTTGTGGGGTTAACACCATGTTAAATATTTTGAAATAATCAGTCACTTTAAAAAATTATTTATTTTAATCATTAATGTGGAATGAACAGGTTGAATCATAAGACAAGTTTCAATTAATATTTTAGCGATAGAATTCATCTTCTACTTGAGATACACCTTGTTATTTATAGTATCCTATTTCTTTTCTTCAACCTATGTTTTATGTCTATCATTATAACCGCACTACTTGTTATTATTGGATTCGTCATATAATCTGAAATACACTGGAATTCATTTGATAAATATTTTAGTAGTGTTTCCCCATATATGTCACTATCCAAGAATCTAATCAAAGAAACCATAATGGGAAAAAAATATCTATATCCATAATGAAATTCATGGTTCATATTATTTTATTCCTCTAATGGAATATAGTACTAACAATTCCTTAGTTTTTATCCAATTAATCTAATATAAAAGAAATATAATTGATTCATTGATTCCTCTATAAAATATATAATCATATATATATTAGATGGTTCTTAACTTATTTTAATTCACCAATATAGAAACAAATTTTTTTCTAATGAGGAATCTGAGAGAATATTTTCAACATAATAGATTATTGACACAAAATATCACTCTATACATTTTAAAAGAATGTTTTTACACTATTCTCCCTGTTTTTTCCAACTCTATATAGAAATATACAAGTATTACTAATGATTATATCCTATTTTTTTCAAAAATTTCATTTTTGGGTTTCTTAATTTATATAATTTTTCTATTATAATAACTCCAAAAATACATTAAAATCATTCCACTACTTTGAGAAATAAATTTATAACAAAGAATTTAAATTTTAGATGTATTTTTATTCCTATATCTAGTGATCCAGTTGGTCTTAAAAACAATCAATCACATTTTATTCTTGATTTAGGATTCTCCAGTGGATCTCTCTATAATAAAAACATAAAATGTCAATGGTTATTTGCTTCCATAAATTTATAATTCATCCCATTTATCTATATATAATTTGAGATCCTGTATTTTGAAATATATTATACGGATGCATGTAAACCCCTATATCCCTATGATCTCATCTTGTAAATCTTAAATAATGAATTTTTATTTAACTAGTTTAGGATTATAGAACCGATATTATCCAAGATTTGTATATTGAATATATTCATGAAATATATAATATATTAGTTTAAATAAAAAACACAAATGAATTTGGATTACAATTTCGTGAATCATAATTTATCTTTAACGATATAAATACTTTTTTGACGAAACATCAAGCATCCATTAATCATAAATTATAATATTTATTAACATATCAAGCTTTTATTCATTGATTTCTCAATAGATTTATATTCTTAGACTCTACATATACATTGGAATATCTTCTGATACACTAGTTAAAATATCATCAGAATCTATCTTCATAATTAAGGGGTAATGTAAGATTCATCATCAATATATAAAATAAAAAAATTAAGGAAAAAATATCCATTCATTGAAATTACATACAAAATTCTATAGTGAAAATACCAGCTATAAAGTCATATTTTATTTTCCAATTACTCAGGTGAAATCGTATAATAATTATTGGATGTAATGAAATGATCCATATATAAAGAATTTAATCACTATTGGATTTAAAAACTAATGATCCCCCAAGAGTAGATATTGAAACATTTCATTTAAGACTATAAGGGATTTCAATATATGTAGTAATAGAATATTTGTCATCATTTTTATAGTATTAGAAATGTGGGGATTTATTATTATGTTGGGAATCTAGCTACGATACCACTATCCAGGACCTAAAAAGAGATATTCCCATCCACTGAGAGGGGATATGTGAATTTTAGGTAGATGTATTGTATGTATTTTACCACATTTTCTACTTTATTTAAAATGATTATGATATAAAATGTGAAATGTAGAATTGTAATGGACACAAGGGATTACTTGGTTTGTAATTGTATTTTCATCAATTGAATATTAACATAATGAAAAACCAATTATAATTCTAATGAAAACATCATTATCTTATTTTGGATTGATGAATGGTGAAAAAATATACCAATGAGATACCCTTTGAGATAAAAACAATATAATATAAAATTAAATTGAAAATATATTACAAAAAACATGGGTTCCCTGACATGTATGATCCCACTTCCTTTTTAGTTTATCCCTTCTCTAATGTTGATGTTGTGTGTTACAATTTTTTTACTTAGGGCTAACCAATATGGGATTACCTAGTCTTGATATTCCTAATAAACATAGGTTTAAATTTTTATCATCTATTAAATGAAAAACATGGACAATTCTTTTATATACTTATTCTTTATATTTATATGAACAATAATAATAACAATATATCTATAATTTACATATCTCATTATCCCTAATGTTATCTAGTTTTTTACAGGATTTATCATAACTCGTTGTACTTTTTTCCATTAAATAATTTGAATATGAATATTAGATATCTTCTAATTAATATAATTTTGTACTTATGCATCCAATCATGTCACAATTCATGTTATTTTTACACGATGTTTTACTTCTTGGTACCAAAACTAAATAATCTAATGATATTTAAATTTTACCATAAATCTCATATCCCCAATAAAACATATTCATAAAATTTACTCAATTGTTATAGTGTGATACTATAACAGACAATATTAAATTTTTATCACACCGTGTTTCTAAAAAATGTTGATTTATGATCCATCCATCGTGTCACAATGAGTATATAAATTATAAATCCAAAATTTCAAAAGATTCTATTATCATATGGAGGGGTGAGATCAATACGGTTCTTTCAGTTCAAATTCCTTTAACCAGTATAATTCATCAAATGTAAGAATGTTATTTGTGACATGGGGCCACTTGAATTATAGATCAATGAAACAATAGATTCTCATATAATGTCTTCATAATATATTGACTCTTTAAGACATCAATGGATAAAAAATATTTAACACTAGTCCACATACATACATAACATTCGACCATCATAATTCATCCTTCCACTGGATAGATTTACCATGTGACATGATTTTACATGTAAAAAACAATAATTACTTATCCACATCATCATAAAACGTGTAAAATTTATTATTTTTTTCAATATTTTATAATTTTTAAATTAATTCATTTATTTGGATATTTATTCAAATGAGAATCTTTATCAATTAAGATTCATTTCATTTTCTTGTGAGATAAAATCAATATGGTAGTGACTGATCAATTTTATTTAATTCATGGTTTTATAAACATAGGTGAAAATTATCTCAAAAAGATATCATACATGGTGTGAGAAATTAAATTGAAGCAAGAGGTGGTTATAATCGATTGAAAAAATCCCCTATATTTACTGATCAAAATAGGATTATCCTATTTATTCCATTATATTACTTAATTTAGAAAATTATTTGAGTCCAAGACATCAAATAATAACCCATTTATTATAGTTTTTATTATATTCACAAATCTCACCCATGACCCAACAAAATTATATCAAACTTTTATATTCCACATGATATCTAAATACACTTTTGATCTACATTTTCCAAGTAAAAATATATGTTATATTTTAGTATTCATTCTAGTTACAAGGTTATCTACACAATCATACCTATATGAAGAACTAATATATATATATATATATATATTAGTTCTCCAATTATACTTTCTCAATCACGTTGATATAATAACAATAATGCTTTGATTTTAATATCACCACAAAACCATTAACAATTTTGTTCTTGAGTGATATCTATCTCTATGTGAACATCAAATCATGTAGCCAATTGAAAAATACTTGATAATCACAAGTAGTAACTTGATAAATATTTTACATCATTATCCATGTGATATTCCATTCATCAAAGATTTTAATCATGAGGTATTCATGTCATTTAATCTATAGGAATAGTATATCATACATTATTAGAGGTATTTAATAAAAATATTAGTGTTATGTTGTATACATTAGGATGAAGATCTCATGATAAAACCTTTGTGAAAAATATAATATAAGAAAAAGTATTGGTAGTAATATTAATTTAATTTTTACCTCATAGAGGGTGAGATACTATAACGTCCCTGAACTATTATCTGGAATATAAAAATGTGAAATTAGGAAATTTTGTGATATCTAATCCACATTGAGGATATCCATAGACGAGGATTGGAAAAATTGTCAAGTTCTTCTCATAACCTAGAAGATGGAGGAAGATAGAAGATTCAATATTATATTACATGATATTAAATTGTATGGGTAAATATCCAATATTATGAAATGGGGATAGATCATACCCAATATACTTTTTGGAATATAAGGAAACTCCATGAAGGAATGTAGATAAAAATAGAAATAACATAAAAATGATGTAAAAATTATGATATTTTAACATAATATAATACTTCTCTTCAAAATAGAATAATACATTCTAGAGTAGTCATGTTTTAAGAAATTTTTATATAGTATTTATTTGACATGATGAATTCTTGAATATTATGTGAAAAGGTGATTATTATAAATAGAAAAATATTATTATTTTAATTATTATAGTAAATTTCTAATATATCCCTAGACTATGGGGAGGTATTATTAATTCTATATATTTGGATAATTATAGATCATAAACCACATTCCTTAGTTGATCATGTAAACTTTCCAAAGGAACTATGATCATAGCCAGTGGAGTGAAGGATGTAAAGCAATAAAATATGACAGAAACATTCATGGTAATTATTGTAATAGTAAAATATGTTGAGTATTCAATACAATGGAATTAATGGATATGAATCATGAGTGATAAATGGGAGAAGGTGATTGAATAATAAATAAATACAACTAGATGTAAATAAATTAGAATATATTATATATTGAGATTATATATTTGGAATACCAAATAATTTATCTTTTGAAAAAGGATATTGAAAAACAAAATTATAGGAATATAAACATAGAGAAACATAATGTTTAGTGGATTTAACTTATAAATTCAATTTTAAGATCATAATATTATGTGACATTTAACGATTACTAAATAATGAAGACTTTTTGTTTGATACTAAATAGAAAACACAATATATTTATAATGAATTAGAAAAATAAATACATTTTGGAGAATGAGTTACTATCAATGTTGAAATTCTTGTGGTTTTATAATTGATGAGTATATGAAAATAATAGTATCATGAATTTCATGTTAACAATGGAATATAGTAGGAGAAGAGTCTTCATGGTATATAACAATATATTATAATGAATAAAAGATTTTATAATAAATTGAATGAATGTTCTTGGTGTGTGAGGATACACATTATATTTCCCAATAAACATTGGGAAGAGGATGTGAATATGGAAATATTATTCATCAATCAAATTCCATATAGGAAAACTTGAAAATTTATACTAATTAATTGTAGTTAATAATGGAGGTAAAAAACTTTCATTTATATATCAATGGTTGAAGGTAATATGTACATTTAGATGGAGATGCTAAGGAAACACATGAGGCTATATCAAAATAATATTTCATTAATTATAATTGTTTTTAGGAGACTAGATATGTCTTCTTTGATGAAGAGAACCATAATATTATTAGAAGATAGAATGTTACATTTAATGATGTAGTCATATATAAGGATTATCACAAACATGGTGTTTATAGTGGAAATAAATACTCATGCTATTATGTTAAATTATATCATGAAGTTGTACTTCAGCATGTTACACCAGAACACATAGAACCAAATCCTTAATATGAGATGAAGAGATAAATAAAGGTGATAATTTCTATTCATGAATATTCATTATCCATTCAATTTTTTATTGATGGTGGAAAGATTGAATGTTTTGAGTTGGAAATGTAGTAAAATTAGTGTAGAATGTTGGAGTTATATTTGATAGAAAATACGACTAAATTATATAATAGAAATACATGGGATATGATTAATTTTTCACATAAAAATAATGAATTACATAGAAATGGCTATAACATTCCCAGAAATAACATTATAGTAAGAGGAGATAAATGTAACGACTAGTGGTGAAAGGATTACAATAGAAGGATGTGGCAGATTTAAAAGGAAATATTCTCTCTATTAGTAAATCAAACCACCCTTAAAGCGGTAATTAATATTGAAAAATTAGTGGATTCACATCATGATTTTCTTTATTTGATGACTAATTTACATCATGAATATTTTATAGATGATATTTATATAGACCAAGAAGAAGTATTTTCTATTTTTATAAGGAGAGGATTAATATATAAACTATTGAGAAATTTATATTTTCTAAATAATTTAGATAAATATTGAAGGTATTTTTTTTGAATTCATGAGTGAAAATACAAAAATTTGATGTGTGAAGGATTAGTGTAACATTTTTGTGTCTTTTGTTTAAGAATAAATTATATTTCTTATTTATGTTGATGACATTCTAATTTCATGATCATGTTTTCTGAAAACATTGTCCCACACTAGTATAAAAATATAATGGTGGTTGATAAATAATATTTGTTGGGATACTCCTCATGTCACCAATTGGTATTAGGATGGATCCCAAAATGTATTATGTTTTGGTTCTATATGATACTATATATTTTATCCTAATATCTAATAAATACATCCTTAAACAGTAACACTATGAAATTTTTATTATATCTTCATTATATGAATAAGAATTATTTTTCCAAGATGTTTATTAAAATAAATATCCCAAAATTTGATACATTTAACTCAATTGAAAATATATCATTTTATTATTTATGATGTCAAAATAATTTTATCAATATTTCTTTTTAAAAAATTTATCTTTATGAATTTTGAGTGATTAGTAAAATATGGTTTTTTAAGTACTGAGTATTTTATGACAACTACATGATATTATATTAAAACAAAAATATAAGAAAACATTTAAATAAATAATTTTTTTATTAATGTGACATATTGAATCTCAAAATATTTTGTTTAAATTAGAAATATATGATGGATATATTGAAACCTATGATATATTATTTGTTCATATCATTTCATAAATTATTTACAAGGTAACATTAAATCTCATTATATTAAATGTTAAATAAATAAAATTAATTTACAAATAAACCAATTATTTTCAAGGTAGTTATGGGAAATTAAAATTAGTTCTAAAATTCATTTTTATACTGAAAAAAAATTCTCAAAAATATTATTTCTTTTTGGTGTAGTTTTTCTAAAACTAATTATTTCTAAATTTAAAAATTGAATCTAAATAAATGTATTTCATAATATTATTCAACTAATTCTAATTTTTAATGATGTTTAATATCATTTTTCAAATTCAAAATGAGTTACCAGAGTTAATTTTTTTCACCATGGTCAGTTATAAAGTGGTTAATGAGGTGGTTATGTTAATGGATAAGACATTAGATATCACAAATGAATATAGATAATTTATATTTAAAGAGAATAATTTTCCTAAATTATCATATATTTGATATTTGTATAATTATTTCATCCATTTTGATAAATTATATTTATTTTATTTTATTTTAAATATTTTTAAAATAGATTCAACACATCTGAATTATAAAATAATCACATAACAACCTCTCATTTCCATAAAACATGAGAATAATTGATCAAATATTACCTAGAAAGTAACTCCCCAACACATTTTCCCCACAAATGAGTGGTTTTGTTCTTATAAAAAGAAAAATATATGAAAACATACAGAGACATATAAGAAAAATACCCCAAAAATGGGTGACTATTTCCATAGAGTTTTTTTCTTATTACATTTCACATCCTCACCCCCAAAATCAATTACATGTATAATAATATAATGAAATTATTATAATGAAATTTTATGATGATGATGATATTACCATAATCTATCTTCCCATCTATCCATTAGTCAAATAGAAACATCTCTGCATTTCTTGCATACTACAGCCTCTATGGATAATGCGTTTTATTATTCCTTAATGGAATAAATTAATAATTATGGAAATATATTTAATAAATTAATAGTATTATATTAATATAAATAAAAAATTGTAAGAACACTATTTTTTGTTTTAATACTTTTGAATATTTTATGTTATATTTTTTGGAATGAGAATCTGAGACAACATGAGATTCCATGGTTCAGAGAGGGTTAGTTTTGATATCATTAAAACATTAAATATATTATATCACATATGTATAAGTTTTAATAAAAAATTGATTAAATCATGATTGGGGACCCTGATGTTAATTTCTAGACCACTATGGGGTACGGAATGTGTGTTTTACCCTAGGAATGACATAACCATTTTTGGTGATGGACATTTTGATAATTTATAATCACAAGAACAAATAAAAAAATTATTAATTTTTTGATGTAGTGACCCAATAGACCCTATAAATAAATGATTACAATAAAACTATATGGTTATACCCCAAACACTAGGGTTTGTATTGGAGCATTTTGAAGAGCGTTTTCGATGATTGACATCATATATCAATTATCACTACTAAAAATATTGCTTTTATCAGTGCTTGAAAAGTGAAATAACGGTGCTAAAAAATCACGGCTAATCAAGGGGAAGATAAATGGGGTTTCCTTTTATTAGCACTCAAAAAAACCCTGATAAAATCCCATTTTATCAGTTCTAAAAAAGCACTGATAAAAGGGACCCCTTTATCAGCGTTAAAAAGGTGCTTATAAAAGGGGTATATTGTTAGGGCTTTTTTAGCGCTTATAAAGGAATCCTGTTATTAGTGCTTTTTGTAAGCACTGATAAAAGAACAAAAAATTTAAAAAAGTTAAAAGAATATATAATGCGGTTGGGGGGGATCTTTTAACAGCACTTTCCCCCGCTTTATCATCACTAAGAGGACCCCCCCTGTGACTCTCCCATGCTCTGCCCTTGTCCGTGCAATCCCAGACATGCTTGCGGGCCCCTCCTTTCTTCCACCCGAAATTAAACCCACGACCTCCCCCCTTTCAAGCCTTCACTTTTACCACTAAAACATTTCATTTTTTTTCTCTTTTTAATGATATATCTATACATATAATTATATTTATTCGTATATTAATATAGATTTATATAAATATATTAATATTTATTTATATTAATAAATATATATTTATTCATTTATTAATATATATATTTATTCATATATTAATATATATATATTTATATATATATATATATTGTTATATTTATTTATATATTAATATAGATTAATATTAATGTAAAAAAGTTTATTTATATTTAAACGTTTATATATATTCATATATAAGTATATATATATATATATATTCATTCGTATATTAATTTATATTTATATTTATTTTTATATATATATATTTTAGTTATAATTTTTTATCCAAACACATATTTGTATATTAATATATAATTATAAGATTATTTATAATTACATTTAAAATTATCTTTTTTATGTGTGTTTATATATAAATAAATACATGCATACATACATACATACATACATAAATACATATATAAAACACAGGCACAGACACACAAATATTTATATATATATATACAAATAAATACATATATATGTGTATTTGAAATTCCATAGAATGTTAAAATGACCATAACATCTAATCCACCTATCCGTTTCAATTCTAGAACTAGTAAATTCGAATAAAATGAATCAATATTTGATATGATATGTAATACGGGCCTATAAGACATACGGATCAGAAGTTATAACTGTTTGAATGTGAAAACATCGATTTATCTCAATTGAAAACATAGTTTTGACAGCCTTCTAGGCCTTTTTGTGCCTTGAATGTTTTTATGGAAGGTTTCAGTTTATCACTAAATCATAGAACTCATCAGAAGCACCGATTGGATATGGGGTAGAGCTCAAAGAGACTCCCGGATCCAAAGTTATGGTCGTTTGAAGTTTTAGTTACATTTTTCAAATTATTTTAGATCATTTATTTAATTTATTGATTTTTTTGTGTCTTCATATTGTTATTTAATGATCCTTAATCTATGAGAATTAAGAAATTTTAAATTTATAATTTTTTTAAAATAGTTTAAATCCATTTTCACTAAATTTCCTATTTATTATATGTAATAGTTTATATATACTTATCTAAAACGTATTTAAAAAATATATATTATATTTTTATCAATATAAATACACATATATAACAATATATTAATTTTCATGATTTCTTTAAATATAAATTTCATTATCACTAGGAAAAACTACTGATAAAGCCCCCCATAATCTGAGCTACTAAAAACAATTGTAGATAAAGGGGTCCCCATGATTAGCGACAAAAAAATAGATGATAAAGTCCCCCCATTTATCAGTGCCTTTTTTAGCACTAATAATGGGTAGCGCTTCCCTTTCCCATTTTTGTAGTAGTGTATCATACTACTATAAGGATCGCCAACAACTAGAAAGTACATGATTCTCACAAAATATGATTATATCAAACATCAACCAACTAATGATTGACGCATACTAATGGTATAACATTTTTATTATTTATATCCCATTTTAATATCCTATGTTAAACATGAACAAATTCATCTAACAAAATTGGTAGACCGATCAATGGTAAATATCATTTGGTGATTCATCTTCTAATGGTTATGAATTGATTTGATTATTTTTTATTTGTGGATTTTCATTCATCGTTATAATGAAAATTCATGAAGGAAAACATAGAAAAAAATATTTTTTTGTATATTTTTCATATGTATTTTTCTACCTCATTTTATTACTTGTTTATGACCAAAATATCCATTAGGATATAGTTTTACAAATACTATTTATTTAATCAGTGAGTGATCACTATTTGGTTCAATGGATTAATATAATGGGTCCGGGGTTCAGATAGATGATTCGATTGAGGTGTATGTTGATGATATTGATTGGGATCAGACCAAGGGTGTGGTTTTCTTTGATTGATATACCATATCAGTGTGGTGTGATAATGGGAATTTTTTGAGTGGTGTATATGTCCATAATATTGTTGTCAGAAGTGAATAATGTTTTATTAACCTTTATCAATGATTCTATGATATAATATTGGATCAGTTAAATATGGTTGAGGTTCTAGTATAAAATCATTGTAACCCTAGATTTTGTAAATTCCAAACTACATGACATGAAGTTCAGTAACACATACTATGTAGTCCCCTCAGTGAGGTGGGTTGGTTTCCCATATAGGAGGTAATTATCAAATATTGTGTTGTGGTCCCACATGATGTGTGATGTTTAGTCATCCAACACATTGTTTACAGGGAGTATGCACATATGAATCATTGTGGCACTACATATCTTGTTTTACATGTCACACATCGTGTATCCATTAGTGGATGGCTCAACATGTACATGGGTTCATTCTAGGGATCCCATGTGGATCCATATTCCATGTATTTAGGATCACAAGTTGATTACTTCAATGATACATAGACTCAGATAGGATGGCTTACCATGTGCTGGAAAACATTTTACATGACATGTACCCTTATGGGTCACACCATGTATTTTGATGAAATGCCTGAATTTCGAGTACAAGATACTAGTAGTGGTAGGACTAGGGATACTTCTCATGTACCGTAATGTTACATGCCATGTACTCCAAAAATGATAGATTTGGGCCTTTTTACTTCATAATATATATATATATATATTGATCATGTTTGATTGTCCCTTGGATGTGTTAGTGTATACCAGTATTATGTGAGTATATTCATTAGAGAATACATATTTTGGTAAAGAGTGTCATTAATTCATTGGCATTAATCTTTCATAGATACTCACTACGCGCTTGATGGACTGGTTGAACTCTGTTTCAGATATCAACTTCATCGTCACTCATATGTATCGTTAAGAAAATAGGATCGCTGATGGGATTTCTAATATGGGTGTTTCTCATGACATTATTTGGAGGGATAAACTTACTCTTGACCTACTCCTGTATTATGTTTGGGATTTAAAACATATTTTTTATTTCACACTTGTGTAACGATTAGTTTTTATCCTTGGAATTGGATTTTAATCAACTCTATAGTATTTATATAAGATAGAGTTTTCAAGAATCCATCAGGGAGGCGTGCGGGGTATCCTCTATCATATTCCATCACAAGGTGTTATTTTTTGAATCATCATGGCCATCTTACATGGGAATATGATACTCTACCTAGAATGTAATTCCAAATTGGATTTTTGGTGTCCTCAAATATACCATAGTGTCATCACCAATATGTGTATCGATCTCCTTGAAGTGATATGTTTTAATACTGGTTTGGGTTTCTCGTGTCCCTTGTGAGAACAATGTGTGATCCTTATTTGAATATTAAAGAATTAGAGATCAATAAATTTATTATTTAGTGATTCATGATGATTATGAACTATTGTAAAAGATTTAATAGTGTTATTGTAACTCATGGTCTTATTTCTCCCATAGAGTAATTACCTCAAATCCTCAAGAAAAGTCATCTATGTAGAAGTATCATTGATACCACTTGACTTATAGTGTCTTTTTTAAGTATATATAGGTATTATTATGGTTCTTAGTGCCTTCATCATATCATTATATATTTCCTTATGATATTGATCTTACAACTCTCTTGATTCTTATGTTTTGTGATTTTGGTGTTCCCAATTTGGTATTCTTATATTCACATTTGAATGGGATATAACTACACATGTCATGAAATATGAAAATGAATTTACATATTATATCTTTATTTTATGACTAAGAGAATGTATAATAATTTTTTTGTTGGATAGAAAGATTATTTACGCATTTATTAATTAGAAAAATTTCCAATTCCTCTTAATAGGTCGACATATTTTTATATTTTTGGGGGTATTTAATTTGGCCTTTTATTGGATTGTAATGATTTTGTTATAATATTATATATATTATATATTATGATTTAAAAATTGAGTCAATTATACCTTAACAGTAAACATTTTATGTGTCTTTGTAGTTGTGTGCATTTGTACAGGTACATAGGGTTTGGCATCCCCTATGTGGTATTTTCCTACATAGTTCTGTACACTATCCCCTAGTATTGGATGAGGGATTCGAGTGTCAACCATTTCTTATCACTAGAATAATAGGAACTGGTGGTTTGGAACATGATATATTTTTATAGTATGAGTTTCATCATAGGTCCATATTTTAGAGATTATATATTTGTTAGTTGGTTTGATATTTATCAAAGGAGTTTTAAATTACTTTGTTTTTGGATTTTAGAATATTGTTTACAGTTTTGATTTGACATCTAAAATTTTTGTTCCACAGGATCCTTGAAAATATCTTGTTAACTCAATACATTTAGGCACTGGTTTAATGAAATAAATTAGATAATGAATCATATATGAATGGGTTATTTTTCCATATCCTACCAGATTCATATCACTATATATTATACATGATCGTGATGCATCTTGTCTTATATCATGAACATCCATGATTACCACTAGTGTGGATTTCATAGAATAGTTTATTTTATGGTCCTATGGTGGATGATTCATCCTATAGGTTCCCATATGTGAGTCATTATTCCATCTGAGTTGATAACATGTGATTATTTCACCCATTTAACAGTACATAGATCCACGATTGGTGGTTCAACTTTATTAATCATATAATACTATGATTTTTATGGATATGTTATTATTGAATGATTATGTTCCATGATCAATTGAATATCTTGAGATTCTATTTAATAAATCACTTAGGATAGAGGGTGATAAGAACCTAATAATGTCAGGTATGTGAAAAAGGAGATATCATAGGATCATACTTCATTAACGTGTACCTCAAGGAAAAATATGTTCACCAAGATAGAGGTGATTCTATTATTTTGGTTGAAGTTTAAATAACCTATAATATTTTCCTACATATAGAAATGAAGATAGATAGACTATTAATAACCATCCCAATAAAATACATCAGTTGAAATATAGAGGTATGTAGGGCGAAAATGGTGACAAGGGATCTTAGAGAGAAGTGGGTGGTGGATAGTTCATTGATATGATGCCAACACCATCTCCCTCGGGAGTTCTATGATAGTTTATTGTAGTTGGTTAACATTAAATGTTAAAGGGTGTTATGGTATTATCAATTCAAGGCTTTGAATTTTATTTGATGTAAAGTCTTCATATCTTCAACAGTGATTACATTTTTAATATATGTACCTAAAATCCACTCTTTAATTAGAACATCCCTGGCTCAAGACCTATAAATTCTTTTGGTTCTATTGGAATAATCATTATTTTATAGCCTATAGTATAGAGGATGTATGATCACAAAATACTATTAGTATATTTACCTAATTGTAGAGGACATAGTGACAAGTATACATGGATCCTTTCTGTAGAGTCAGTGGGACCTAAAAATATTTATGCAGTAGAAACTAGTAATATACATTCCATTATGACTTGATTGTTACTTATGAGGGTTGTAGTGATATTGAGTTATGGGATGTAGTTTTCCTTTTTTGGTAAGGATTCATCCTAGCCAATGTAATATGGGATTATTTGATGGAGGATCAATCGAGTTTGTTGTAAGATGGATTGTATGAAACATAGTGAAGTTGGTGATATAATCTTCTAATTCCTATGATATGGGTGAGGTATAATGTTGTCATCTCTGAGGATTTTACAATAATACCAACAAATTAAATGTTTGTTATTTGTATTGACATAAACCTAGAGATTACACAATTCTTTCCCTAGAATATCAAAAGAACCTACGTAACTGTTTGAGCTGAAGGTGTGGATGGAGAAATTTGGAGAGTAGGGAATTATTAGACCAAGAGTGTTCACTAGGGAAGCAATATGTTGTTCTCCAAGAAGGTGAATTTGATATTGATGTTATTTTTTGATTGATACCACATAAACCGAGTGACTATAAGAGTGAATTCTGCAAACTCACTAATTAAGGAATTCTTTACCAATAGGGTAGGGATAAATTAGTTTTCATAGATGTAAATATAGACATGTTTTCACCAGTTCAATGCTCGAGAAGTGGTTTCACCAAAGGTGTCTATAAAAAGTCACTATGGTTTATTTTAGTTATTTGGGATACCATTCTATGTGTTCGATTCCCATATAGTGTTTCTCTGACATATTAATTGGGTCCGTCGTGTTGGATATGTAAACGGAAATCCTCCTAGTTGAAATATATAAGTACTCGATATTAGTGAATGAACCCACCAAAAACTTTTTTATGATTCTACACATGCTAAGATAGTACTAGATTTACATGATGCTATGAATGTATTGGCTCTAGATTCAAGAGGTCCGCTTATTAGGATATGTATTCTCAAGAATGGGTGTCAAAATTTACGATGCATAGGTTACGGTAATCCTATATCGATATCCACTCAAGGTCATGGCCATAGTAGCGTATCTTCAAAGAGTATATTTTCATTGGATGTTTTGTGTGTGTTGATGGAGTAGTTGTCCAATTTTTAGTGGACCCTTTTGGAAAATGATATTGGTTCCTATATTTAGTTGGTGGTTCTTACCACCCAATATTATTGGAAATTCTGGGAGGTACAACTTAAATATATCAATTATGTGGTCTTGTATAAACAGTTATCAACTATAAATATTAATTATTGATTGTATGATGAATGTTTGTATGTCATTCTACCATGGATAGAAAATGAAATCTATAATTATTTTATAGGTGGTGATGAGGGGGTTTCATTGAATTATTTAATACATCTATGATATAGTATTATGTACCATAATTCGTCGGAATCATTTTTGGAGGATATGTATGCTGTATATTTTTGATGAGTTTAAATAATTACATCTCACCTATCATTATGTGATGTTCCAGTTGAAAAAATGAAAGTATAAATGTTATTTTTTTCTCTTGGGCCATTAATAAAGTTCTTCCATGTGTAGTGATATGCCATCAATCCATCTTAATTATCACCAACCATGTCATTTTGTCAGTCTACTTCATAACTATTCAAGAGAAAATATTTGTTAAGAGTTTAGAATATCAAGATGTGCCAAATATACTTTGTCATCAAGGTATTACCTTAATGTTTATTTCATGTCATGATCATTTCCTCATTTCATGATTTTGGGGATTGCGTAGAAGTTATTTGGGACTCGTTATTAGTTGAGAGCTATTTTTCTTCCATATATAGAGAGATATATAAAGAGGTTTTTTCCGGATCTAGAGAATAGGTTGTAAGATTTCATGTATGATCGGTTCCATTTCTTGGTATATCTTCTATCATTAGTGGTGATTTTGTATCATAATAGAGACCTATCTACAAACAGTGTAATAACATTTTTTTACATGTATGGGAGAACATATAGGTAACCACGACACATATCATTGCCAGAGGTAGAGGGAATGTTATGGCCTAGAGTTAGTTAAAGTGTTGATTATAAAGGGTTCATTTCATATACAGTTTGGTGAGGAGTACCCATTAATTTTATAGGTTAATTGAGGGCTTAGGAAAATTAACATTTGATTCAATGAGGGGATACCCTATGACTATATATCTCTCCATTCAAATGATTGAAGATATTTGTCAATGAAAATTGGCTACTTATGGGATTAATTGGACATTTTTTATGTTCCTTTGTTTGATGGTAAATATAGAAGATATGAAAACCATGTGACTATTGTTTTATAGGGTTCTTCATTTTTTCCCATATATGCAGCTAAAGAGACATGTGTACGACTAATTGTGGGATTTCTATAAGGATACGATTGAGATTTAGGTTTTATTTACTTTTTAATAGGGCTTTAGAATCCCATTAGTGATTGAGTAATGACTACAAATTACCCTTCATGGGAAAGTGTTTCCCTTGGGTGAATATTTTTTACTGAATGAGGACATTCAAGGGAACCATGGGAGTGGTAATCCTTGTTAACAGGTTAGTATCCTCACTTGTGAGTGCGTTAAATTTCAGGGAAGAAATTAATAAGGGTGGGCAGATGGTAACATTCTTGATTTATCTTTCAAAGTCATTAGCAATATAAAAGGAATGGTGTTTGAGTCAACCAGTGAGAAGGTTCTTGATTTTGGGGCATAAGGATACTCAATTATGATATAATAAAAATAATAAATATATTATATCCCACATATTGTTATTATTAAATAATAAAATTACTATTAAATTTTGAAACATATAGGAAATATTAGTGCAATGTTGAGTTTGGAATTAGGTCTTTACCCTTGGAAAGTCTTATCCTTTTCCAAAACCATATGTTTTGTTAATGTTCAGTCACATGAAAATATTACAAAACAAATAAATAAATAAATTATTTAGTTATGTTAAATATAGAGATCTAATCAACCCTTTCATTAAGACATTTTTCAAAAATAATAGGATTATCTCTGTATCCCTATATTTTGAGTGGATATCATAGAGGATTTTTTGCAGGAATCTGGATCAAGAATTAAAGATCATACAATCATAATGATTTTCCATAATAATTTATTTTTTGGATGTTACCAATGGTGATGTAATGAATAATATATTAACTAATTATTGATAAAAAATCATGTAATGGATTTTTCATTAATTGGATATATCTCCTTCTGATATCCCATGTCTAATGTCAACCAATTCAGCTAATGAATTGGGGGTTTAGATAAATAGTTGAATTTGGTTGATGATATATATTCCTATAATTTTGGAATAGATGTACTTATTTACTATTTCTAGATCATCCTTCATAATTGAAATGGGTTTTAGTACTCGACAACTTTAAAAATGGTCTAGGTTTCTCATTTTTGTGTTCTTTTTATTTCATCCATGTTTTTTGCATGTTAATACCCAATAATTACTTTAGTTGTTGGTTGAATAAATAATTTTTATTAAATCATTGGGAGGGAATTATTTTGCAGAAATAAATGATACCATGGGGTAGAGTTTGAGATCAATGATGCTATCATGGTGCATAGTGATCTTGATGGATCAGGATCAGATCAGAGGAACACGTTTCACAATTTTATATGTAGTGGTAGCATGGTGAGATAATATACACTTCATGAGGAGAATATTTTTCAAAAAAAACATTCTATCAGTGGAACAAAAGTTTCATTCAACCTAGATCGATGATTATAGTAGGGAATCATGGTGGAACTAGTGGTGGTTCAAATGGATCTATTTGAAGAATTAGGGATTCATTATAATCCAAAACAAAATGCATGTAGTTTAGTAACACAATCATTGTAGTCCATTTACCATGAGGGTTAGTGTTTCAATATAACTTATAAAAATCACATTTCTTGGGTTGGTCTCATGGGACCTATGACCCTTAGTTAACTTGATTAGTGTGTATAGGGAGTATATTCCTTGGAATATATGTGGACCCACATAGTGTGTTTTCCATGTAACACACCGTGTGACCTTTTTTGGTTGACATGGCATGTACAGTTGGTATACTCCTTGGAGCCCATGTGGCCCCACAAATCATGTATTTTAGGGAACACACCATTTACTTGGAATGGGAAATATGATCATATAAGAGTACCAATCTGCTTACAAATGGATGTATATAGATAGTGTATCCTATGAGAAATATAGTTCATTTTCAAGGAATAAAATCCATTTAAGAGAGAGACATGAGAAATTGCAGGTTAAGTTAGAAAATTCATGTATCCATATAGAGAATTCTATGTCCTCCTAAAACTGATTGGTTGGATCCCCCTTTCTACATTGTAATACACTGGTATGAGAGTTGGTGATTGGCCCTCATATGTTATAATGTAGACTAACATCATTTTATTTTATTATCTTTATCTATAACTATATGTGAAAAATGATTCAGTATGTCTTCAATATAGTATTTGGAACCTCTATATGGATTTAGACTCATATAGATTTTTCATGAATCCTGCTGGGAGGCCTAGGGTGGGTTCCCATATCACATGTATTTCCCTAAAAAGAGTTTTTAGTATGGCCATGATCGAAAAAAATTAGAATATGGTCCTTTATATAGTAGGTAATATCATATTGAGTCTTCAGTGTCCCCCATGAGACATCGGTGTGATCCCATACAGGTTTATCATTACACATGATGTTTTACTAGGATATTGTTGTTTGGGTTTTTAGTTTCCCCCTTGGGTATTGGGTGAACTCCCCCATCATTTTATTGATGTCTTGGAGATATAGTGTGAACTATTTTGGAAATACCTTATGGTCATGATATTTTAGAAGAGTGTAATCATTATTGGCTTATCTCATGGAGTGAGTTATCCTTGATGAGTGTCACCTTGAAGCCATGAAAAGAATCATGGTGCTAGTTGTATAGTAGATACCACAAGATAAATGGAGAATGTCATCATTATATTTTGGTTATTTATTGAACATATTCTTATGTATCATATCACTTTTAAATACCCTTTTTTATGATCAAGATGCACTCTTATGATTTAAGGGTGTCCAATTGGGTTTTGGTGTACTCTCTCATTCATTAGATCTTCCTTCACTAGTTGTGTATTATGTAGTAGAAAATAATTTTAATGAGGTATTTGGTGGACTAAGAGTAGGGATATCATAGATTGGCCGAGTCAGACAATTTTTGTACCATGTGTCTCATTAAATATCCTTCCTCTCCCACTTTTTTTATTTGCTTCTTTTTCATAGTTTTTGGAATGGTATAAAGTTAGAAAATTTAATACATTCCAGTAAATTTTAATAACTAAGATGTGGGATAGATTTAATTCTTGAATTATGGTATCATTTTTATTTATAATTCATCATTATATTCTTGTGTAGAGTGGTATGTGTTTGATCATGTACTTAGAATAATTCCTGGCATGTGTGATATTTGGAAACTCGATACAGGTCACCCACCCTAGACCAATTGAATGCTGAAATGGGTTGTCACACATGTCATATATTTGACCAAGGGGTCCCTAGATTGTGGGGTTTAAAAATATATCATCATAAATATGGAATGTTGATATGTAGATGTATATTTTTTAAAATAGTCGATTCATTTTGTGAAAAAAAACTACATGAAAAGATATTTATATGAATTCCATGTAAACCATCCCCACATGTTCTATGAAATGGCAATATGACACTATAAAAATATCAAAAACTCCTCAAACAATTTTCAATTTCTTTAAATAATTATACAGATTAATAATCCTTGACCATGGGGAATGGAGAAAAATCTCTGAATTGGAAATGGGTGTTCAAAAGAGAAGAGTTGCCAAAAAAATATTTCTTAAAATAGTGATTTAAAAATAAATTCATAACTATTAATTTTATTTTAATCATTTATAATATCATATATAAAAATATGATACTGGTAAATATTTTTTAAAAATAAAGTAATTATAAATGAGGTCAGAGCATTTTCGGCCAAGAGAAAATATTATGAAAGGGTTTATCTTTTCAGTTCATAGTTTATCAAGACTATTTATGTTTCAATTTCTATTAAGGGAATAATACTTTTTCCATCCAAAAAGGATTATATTTTCTTCTCCTTCTGTTATTTAAAATATTTTGATGTATTAAATTCACATTTTTTTATTGATACTCATATCAAATAAGATAATGTTTTTAAGAAAAGATATCCTTATTTATAATTTTATATATGTAATATTTTTCTTCAAATATATTATATTTATATTTCATCAATATTTTTCTATTAAACATATCAATGATTACTAAATGGATGTTTTGGTTTCCTATGAAATTCTATTTAATAGTTTGAAATAAATATATTTAACATTCCAGTGATGAGTAATTTTTTATTTTCATTTTAATATTGTTAAAAAATATGTTTTTAACAACATTTTAGTAAAACCAATTTTCTCACCATCAAGAAAATTCAAAATTATTTTTCAACCTTTTTTTGTTTTTATGGTTTTCAAAAAAAATACCTATGGCAGTTATTGTTTTATAATCACTTTGATCTTTTTTACCATTTTTATGTTGTTCATGTTTAGTCATAAAGTTGTTATAAGTAGTATTGAATTTGTTTTTGATGTTTTGTGAGGTTTTATAGTTAGTAAAACATGTGTTTGGATAGGTGTAACTATATATATATATATATATCATTGGTATCAATGATAAATTTTTTGGGTTATAATGTGTAGGGTAATGTTTGTTATATTATTTGGATAATCAATTCATTAACATTGTGTCCTTAGGATTTTTGGGATATTAACAACTCACACACTTTTCCAAACCATGAAGAAAAACCATGAATGATTGTGATGAATCTATTAAAATTCAACTTGTTGCAACATTGGTTTCCACACAATGCGATCAGTAAGGAAATGTAATTGTATTCCACTAATCTATAATCAAAACTGGTCTAGGACTATAATGAAGGTCGTTTGTGACCCCCATTGGCAAGAAACTATTTCAAGGGAATTGAAAAATATACATTGGGAATGATTTTACCATTATAAAACCAAAATTGTTACCCAGGTATCCACTATAAAATATAGAGATAAATATACATAAGTTTGACCCCAAATAATAATAACAATCATTTAAAATAACTTCACATTTAGAGAGAATATGAAACATGAAGAAATTAATTACGTCATTAAATAAAAAAATCCCAATAAGAAAAAATATCTAAAATATATGAATGTTAAGATATAGGCTAGTATGGATGATATAATAACATCAATTAATGAAAGATGATTAGCACCCAAACACTACCAAGGATATTAACATTTCCCATTAGTCACTAATGATGTCCCAAACAACCTCCAGTGAACATCATGATCACCCAATAATTTTTTGACTGGATCCAAGTCATTGAAAAGAAAAGGTTAATCAATTGTACACCAATCATGTATGTTGGATATGATATAAATCAAGATTATTAGGATGCCACCATTTATTTATTGAAATTAATTAAATATAAATATTATATCATACTATATTTATATATAGTTATAAAATAATTTTCTTCGTATTACATTTCCAAAACAAATATCACTCCAAAAATTTTTTATTAATTAATCACCCCTTTTTGGGAATTAAAAAACTTTATGACACAAAATGTAATATTATACCCTGATTACAATATAAACATTTCAACCAATCTATTAAAATACATTTTAATAGTACAATTTATTAAAAAAATTCAACATCCGTATCTTTTTAATAATAAAAAATTAACAGAAATAAAAATATAAACATAAAATAATCACAATAATAAATCTGTATAAAAAATCAGAAAGAAAATGTGAAAACCACTGGGATAATGTTGGATAATAAAACTAGTGTATACAAGGAATAGGCATTTCCCTTAATACATTATCATCTATAATGTGAAAAAACCTAGGATCTAAAATGAGTGAAACAATAATTAATCCAGCAGAAAACACTCTATATTGGGGTCCTATAGTGAAACTATATAAATTTTCATTTGACTACATGTCAAGATTTATCAAGTATAAGATATGCGCATTAGAGGGAATAAAATCCTTGGGACCTAGTTGACATGAAAACAATGGGATATCATAACAATAATGATAACATTTTACAAAGCTACATAGTTTCTCATGATAAATCACAATAGAGGTGAGAAACTAAAATCTATGAAACAACGAGTATCGAATGAATTAATGACCATAAATTTCATCTCTCCACCTATAATTTATGAAGAAAACCCCTTTTTTCAATAAAATAAAATCAAATAAAATTTAATATACTATCCTACAGGTGAAATCTAAATCAAACACAGTGGAATAACGGGGATCCAATGAGGTTCACAGACATATTATGAAATAAAATTTAAACATATTGAAAATTATTATATCCTCAGAATATAAAAATAAATTTAATATAGAATGCATGAAAAAATGAGTCTTTGTGAACCAAAATTTTTTTATAACTTTTCCAATAAATATAAACTTCTAGATTCTATGATTTTAATTTCAAAAAACTTACACACACAGTTGCATTCACTAAGATATTTATAGTCTAATAAGATTAACATTATTTTTGGTTATTAGTAACATGTCCCTTTTGAATAGTAATGTAAACTTCTGAGTAGTAATGATACCCTTATCAATAGTAATTTTACCCTTATAAATAGTATCTATCCCATGAAAGTATAATAAAATTTATGCACCTTATAAATGAAATTGAATTAAAAATAATGTGTTGGCATTTTTTTGCAAGTAATAAATATTTAATAGGAAATTAAAATTAATAAAAAAATTTAAATAAAATTATTTTTTTACAAAATGTATCACTTAATAAATATTCTGTTTTCTTATAAATTTGGGAAAATTAATTAAGACCGTAGTTAATTTTTTAGGGAATTATAAAAGAATTTTTTATTTTGAAAACTATATTTCTCAATTAAATTATTCTTATATTTTAACAAAACATCCACATATATAGTAATTTTTTTTATTAAAACTATTTCTATATTTGAATTTGACATGTGAAAAAATTGTTGGTTTAATTATTTGGGATTTTTCAAAAATACAAGAATTTTTGGTGAATTTTAAAATATTAAAATTTATGATAAATGATAAATATATGATTTATTGAGTCATAGGTGATGTATGGATGATTTAAGAAAACTTGGTTAGAACTCACATAAACATATTACTATTTCAGGTCACATTAATCAACACTATAGCTTTAATTAATCAAAATAATAAAATAATGTATATGATATTCAAAAGTCACCCCTCCCCTCCACCATAAAACTACCCCTCACCCCCTCTTACCTTCCCTCATCTAAGACATGAAACTTATAAATGTTTTTCCCAATTATTTTAGTCCCTACCCACATCCAAGAGTTATTTTTCATTCCAAAATACTTTAACCCCTTCCCCTAATGAGGTTCTTAAGGTGTACTCAAGAGGTAAAATCGTATATATTTTTCCTTTTAATTTATTTTATGTTCATTGTTTTATTATTATATCATCAACTCACCTATAAAAATTATCATGATAAATATAGTATCATATATATACAAGAATTAATTATTTTTTAACATAATATCCATAATTAATATCCTTATTATTTCTCATCTATTTTAAAAAATAAATCATCATATGAGAGATATAGATTTACAACCTCCTTAGACGATAACGTTCATTATTCAATTTCTTCTTAAATAATATCCATGAAACACTTCTTATGGTAAAAAATATATAATATATGAATTATAACCTATTTAATATTATATAACATGTATATGTACAAAATATTAATACATTTGACAAAACTAAATCGTAATAAATACAATATCGTCAAAATGATCATCATTACTATTTCATCTAATAATTCATCCTCATACCCTATAAAAAATTAATTATATGACCATTAAATATTTTTAATGTCTATTAGTATCATATAAAACCAATTATATTGAATTATATCCACTCTACATGAACTCAATTACTAATAAATAAGCAAACCAATTATGAAAACCACGAAAACAAACATTGTAGAACGATAGAATTCAATGTAATAACATATCAATAAGGACATAAATGAACATAAAAAATAATCCATGAATAAAATATATATTTATATTGTCATTCATTAACTAATTATTGGATTTAATTTGATTATCCCATACATTATGTTCAGGATCAGAATACATTCAGATATAATGTAAGGGGTTTCTCATCTCACTTTTATTTCCCAGAGATTTCCATTATTCAAAAATTATTTCGTTTATGTTGTGTATGTATAAAGATATTTGATATATAATATAATATATAACTTTATCTACATGTTATTATATTATTCATTGGTTTATTATTAATTTGTTTTACATAATATTCAATTTATTACAATGTAGTAAGGGTTTCCTCATCTCACAACCATTTTTTCAGATATTAATTATTCAATACTATTTATTATGTATGGTGTGTGTATACATAACATCGATGTATCATAACATGAATATATTTATTTTCAAGGTATCAAATTTATCATTTGTTGATTATTAATTTTGGGGCATATGATTCGATTGATTACAATGTGGAAATGGATTCCATAGAAAACATCATTTTTTCCCTTCATGTGATTATTTCACTATCCTTGACCAAAGGTATTTCTTTTCTATTTCTATGTACATATTAAATATTCATTTTTTTCAAAAATAATATTTTCAGATCATTTCATCTATAGTTTATGGTGACAATATGTTACAAAATCGATCCCTTCATAATTATTCCTCATAAACTAGCTCGATTTAAGGAAGCTTCTCGAATTATTACCCCTATTCAAGTGAAATATATATTCTATTTCAAGAATAAATTATTATTTTTAAATCATAAATTTTATCATGAAAAATAACATAGCTCATTTCAATTTTCATGTAATCAAACATGCCCTTTTTCTTTATAATCTAATTACGATTTCCCTTAAACTACTATATATGGATTTATTTATAAATGTTATTTGAAAATTATTATTAAATCATTTCTCATCTATGGCACAAAATTTGTGCCTAAAATATAATTTGAATTTATTTCCATTTTATTTTATGGGATATGAACGTTTACAATCTGATTCCATGAAAAATACAATTTATTATTGAAATGAACTCTTCTTTCCAAAGTAAAAATGATTTTTCTCGTATCACTTTAACATTTATAAAATATATGCATTTTTTCCACTTATTACTTGATTTTGGTGCATGTACGACCCATTGGGATATCATATGAAGAGTCTCCTATATATCATGATATTATAAAGGATTATGATTTTAATTTTTCAAGGATGTGTGGGACAATTTATAATATTTAAGAATTATTTCCTCCTTAATTTTTAATGGTCTCATTTAAAAGTATCTTGAGATTTTTCAATACAATTTTTTGAATCTAGAAATTAGTTGAGGATTATCTCTTATTATACTGTCTAATTTTTTAAAGGGTTTATGATTATTTTGCCTATGGATGTGATATCTTGATACCATTAAGCATATTACTCTGAATGGTTACTATTGATGTTTAATGACTGGAGAAAGTTATTTACATTTCATATTGTAGTTTTAATATGAATGTATATATATATTTTCATTACCCTTTCTTAATATGAATGAATTAGACTTAGTAAGTGTTGTGTGGGACACACTATATCCCCTAAATGCCTCAGTAAGTATCATTAGAAAAACTAGTTTGTGTTTTTACTCTTTTGTGTTTTAACCGGGCATGAGACCTTGGGGGAATGATTATGATGTCTAACATTATGCATTACCTAATTATGAAACTAGTGATTGATAAGCCATGGGATTATTGTAATAGTACAATATTCAGGGTTGTGACTTATAGAATTGTTTAGTCAATTTTTATTCCTTCCATATTATGGTAATATTTATTTTTAAAGGAATGTATTTTAGTTATTCATCCTTCTAGTCTATATGTTTATGATTACTTATGTTGTGTTACTTAACATTACTAAATATATGAGATCACCAATTTCATATGTTTTCATTTTATCCAGGATGTGTAGAAGTGTATTGTGAATCCCTTGTGGGGAGAATCTAAGAGTCATTGGAGTTACTAATGGATCTTCTAAATTGTATTTAATTTTATATTATAATGTTGAACATCTGAATGTATTTGGATTTCCAAAACAATTAATCAACCCAGACCATTAGGATACTAATTTAATTTATGTATTCATGTTTTATAAAGTAATACACTCACATCAGGTATCTACAGTCATGGTGTTATAGTTGGTAGTGGAGGGAGTTTCTTAGAATACTTGGAAACTAGATTTGTGAAATGTTGATTAGTGAAATAACCCTATAATAGACATTTAGGATAATAATACAAGAATATCCTATAATTTTGGTAAGGAATATTTTATATTGATATTACTTTAAAATGCATCCCTCTTAGGATAAAATATGTTGATGTGTTTCTTGCATAAATATGCCAATGATTAATAACATTAGAATGGTTTTTTGAGCTTGACTCAGTTTAACCTGGTGCATGAAAATGAGAACATTCATATTTAATTTACCCACCATTATGATGAATTTATGCCACTAAAGTAACAAATGTATATAGTTCAGGGATTAAGTATGCATAAATTTATGATATGTGTTATACCATGTTTAGAGTTATAGAATGTTCATAATTTTATGAGCTGGTACTATATATTGAATTTATTGGAAATGAAACATATCAGAAGGAATGATAAATTCACCAATGAACATGATACAATGTGTAATAAGGATCATATATCTCATGGACTTAAGCAATCATTTTGAATTGAGATATTATCCCAAGTTTCCTCATCACATGAATAAATAGTATCATGTGAAAACAAGAATTGTAAAGAATTATTTCAGTCCTATGTCTTCAAAGGGATGTAAGAGATGAAGTGTGTGGAATATAAAATGGTGGATATTGAGATGAAGGGTTTTCCCACAATTGATATTTGGTAAATGAATCCCCATGGTAAATGATTAATGGTAATGGGAGTTTGTTATAAGTTTGGTGAAAAAGGACACCATGTTTATAATTTCAAGGTGCAGAAAAAGGTTTCCAATATAAAATGATTCAACTTTAAGGAGATTGGATATTATGTGTATCAATGTCACCTGCGTCAAATGAATATATCCCAAATTATGTTACTGGATAATGATCAAGTTATAATACTACAAAAGGTGAAGTGGAATGGCTAATATTCCCATTGATGAATAATTTCATTTTATTATTTTATCACTAATGTACTAGTTATAAAAATTAGGGAATATATGAGGATAATAATACAATATTTTTTCATTAATGGTTTGGTACTATAAGTTGAAATATTCAAAGAAAATATATTTAGTGGGAGTTAAATTTCGTTATAAAACTTTTGATTTATGGAAAAAAAACACTAAATATATTCCCGATGTTGAGATAATGATGAAAAAAAATTGATTTTGATTAGTGATTATTATATTTGAAATGATTAAAGACTTGTTGAAAAGTGGTTTATGCTATCATTGACTAGATTTATTGGATGATTCCCACATTTAATATTTCCCAAAAAAACCTTGTGGCACTAAATGTATAGACATTTGGAGGAACATTTCTGGTGGGACAACATGAAATGGGATATTTATGACATTGTATTATGATGTTTAGTCGTTAAATAGGTGAATGCTGGAAGGAAACATCCTAGAGGAGTCTTAAAACTTCAACCTATTCTTACATGGAAATGGGATGAAATCATTATGGGTTTTTCACTAGATTACCAAATAATCCAAGGAAGAATGATGAAATATGGATTATTATTGATTGAATAACCAAATATGATTAGTTCCTTACAATATGGGAATATTTTCCACTAAAGTGCTTTGATTAGATCAATATTAATGAAGCTTTATAACTTAATGCAGCACCTCACTCAATAGTGTCTAATCATGATCCATGATTTACATCGAAATTCTAGAAAATTATTTGGAAATTTTTTAATAACTATAAATGATTGAGTACTACTTAAGACCCATACAGTAAGGGGAAATTATAACAGATGATCCAAACATTTGATTACATATTGGGATCCTACTCACTTTATTTTCAAGGTTCGTCGGATTAGTATTTATCTTTTGTGGAGTTTTCCACTATTAATATTTCCATTAATGAATCCAAATGGTACCATTTGTTAAATGGTATAGAAGGAGATGTCATAAAAAAAATTTGGGATGATGTTGGTGAAATGAAACTTGTTGGCATAAATTATGTGTGGGAATCAATAGAAATGGTAAAGATTATTCAAACCATTAATAAAAGTATCTCAATGTGGGGAAAAGGTATATATTAACAATCCAGGGAAGGATTGGTAATTTAAACTGGGAGATAATGTTTCCTTGAAAGTGTATCTATGGATGTGTTTTATAAAATTTGTGAAGAAATGGAAAATGATCTGATGTATGTTGTTCCTTTTGGTATTCTGGAGATAATTGGAGTTGTGGGTTATTTTTTGGAAATTCCACCTTTCTTGTATAAATGACACAACATGTTCCGTGTCTCATTATTGGGAAAATACATTCTAGTCACAATTCATGTCTTCACATATGATGGTATATAATTGTAACCTAACATTATCTTACAAAGAAGAACCTATTAGGATTATGTAAAAAATAACAGGCATTGAGGAATCAGATGATGTGACTGGTGAATGTAATTTAAAAAAATTGTAAAATTAATGAGGTAACATGGGATCCTAAGGAACTTATGATGAAGAACTACCAAACACTTTTTAGAAAGTAAAATTCTATAATTTCAAGGATGAAATTTTTTAAGGTGTGGAGAATGTAAAAACCTAAGAAATTAAAAATAAATTTATAATAAAATGCCTGGAATAATGAGTCTCTATGAAATAACACTTTGTTGTATGATAGGAAATAAAAGTAATTTTTCGGCTGTAGGGATTTGAATTCTGAAAAATTGACATACACATTTACATTTAGTATGATATTTGGAGACTAATATGATTGGAATACATTTTTTCAAATAGTAACTTGACCCTTTTGAATAGTAATGTACACTTATTAATATTAATTCTACCATTATGAATAGTAATGTGACCATAATGAATAATACACTTACCCATGAAAGTATAAATATAATTTAGGCGCCTTATAAATGAAATAGAATAAATAATTAAGTGTTAGTATTTTCTATATGTAATAAATATTTAATTAAAATTTAAAATTAATAAATTTATTTTAAATAAAATTCATTTCAATATTATTTATTCTTTAATAAATATATATATTTTTCTTATGATTTTGGGATAATTTAATATGACCATATTAAATTTTCCTATTTATTATAAAAGAATTATTAATTTTAAAATCTGTATTTTTTTAGTAAATGATAATTTAGTTTAAAATCTAAATTTCCTATAATTAGTATTTTTTTGATAAAATTAAATCCCTATTTTAAATCTACACATAAAGGATTTGTAGGGGTGATTTTTTGGTATTTTTCTAGAATACATGATTTTATTGAATAATGAAATATAATACTTTATACTAATGGATAAATACATGATTTATTGAGTTATAGGTAATGTAAGTCTTATTTATGCACACATGGTTCGAAATCATGTGCAATTATTAATAATCATGGTAAGAAGAATCAACATTATTTCTTGTATTAAGTAAAATAATAAAATAATGAATGGAATATTCAAAAATCACTTATCTCCTCCACAATAAAAACATACCCTCACTCCCACTTCTCTTAAATCCCCTATGCCATGATTCTTATCAATTATTTCCTGAATATTCTTCCATAGTCCCTCCCCACATCCAAGAGCTCTAGGCCCGTCGAAAAGTCAAAAAACATTTCCTTTAAGGCGGTGTTCAAGGAGGAGTACTCAAGAGGTAAAATCATATTCCTTTCCCTCTATTATTATTATCTCCTCACATCCTCCTTGAAAATGATCATAATAACTCCATTATCATATATATATTGGAATTAGGTCATGTTAATGGAACATAAATCATCCACATCTATACTATCCTGCTTTTTTTAAATGAAATCATTATCTAGGGGTGCTGATTTACAATGTTCATGGATGACGAACCATCGTTCATCAATTTAACCTTAATGTATGGATCTGACACAATTTTTATGGATGAAAAAATCTAGAATATATGTATTATAACCTATTAAATAATCTATAACCTTTATATATACATAATATTAATTGATAGGACAAAACAATTTAGTAATAATCGAAATGTCGCCAAAATGATATTTTTTAATGTTTTATCTAATAGCTCATCCTTATACAATATATCCAAATTAATTGTATTACCATTTAGTCTTATGAATTTTTATTTGTGCCATAGAAAATAAATTACGTGGAATTATATCAATTAAACATGAATTTTATTACTTATAAACAAGCAGACCAATTATAAAAACCAAGAAAAAACACTCTGGAACGACATAATTCAACATTATAACATATCAATAAAAACATAAATGCACATAAAAAATCTATAATGTTTAAAATATAGGCAGATATGATTATGAATTAATTAATTAATTAATTTAAATTGATTATATAGGACATTAAGTTCATGACATGAATACATTTGATCATCAGGTAAGGGGTTTCACCTATCAAATTTATTTCTGTGAGATTTAAATTATCCACCACTTGTTTATTATATGTGTTATATGTATATAGATTTTGGATATATAACATCATCAATCTATTTATACTAATTGTATTAAATTATTCATTGGATGATTTTTAATGTGTGTACATAATATTCAATTGTATACAATGTAGTAAGGGTTTCTTCATCTAACTATCAATTTTTCAGGGACTCCATATTCACTACTATTTCTTACATATAGGGTATCTATTCTGCCCATTTATGTGTCATAACATGAATCCATTTATATTAATGTTGTTGAATTTATCATTTGTTTATTATTAATTTTGGTTCATGTGATTCGATTGATTACAAATTGGTAATGTATTCCACTTGAACCTTAATTTTTTCTATCTGGTTATTCCTTCACTATCATTACCCAAATGTAACGAATATTTTCATTATTTAAATATAATATATTCTGTTTATATATTCCAAAATCATATATATATATATATATCATTTCATCTTTCTTTTACTGTGATTATATGTTTTCAAATTTTCCCCTTTTTAATTATTCCATATTAACTAGCATTATTCAAGAGAAATTCTCGAACTCATACACATTTTCAAGTGCACTATTTATTATATTTTAAGAAATTACTTTTTAAAACCCACACAATTTATCATGAAAAATTATGGTGGTTAATTTATGGTTTTATGAAAACAATCATTCTCTTCCACCATAAAATCTATTTTCCATTTTCAAAAAACAAAACTAAAAAGTATTATTTCAAGAGATTCTCTAAAATCTCCTTTTACATGGTTTTACTTCACTGGGACAGAATATATGCCTCAAATAAAATTTCAATTTCCTTAAATTTTCATTTCTATGATATACAACTTTACAATATTATTTTATTAAAAATACAAACGAATTTCCAAAATAACTCGAATTTCCAAATTAAAAAAGGAATTTTCTAGCATAACATTTACTTTGATGTGATGTATACATTGTTAAACAATTTTTAAATGAATGTGGTGTTTGAAATACCCTTTGGTATATCTTCTAATGAGTCTCCATATTCTCTTGATATTTTAGTATAATATTATTTTAAATTTTGGACGACATTTAAGAAACTTTTGAATTTTTATGGATTATTTCGACATGAATTTTTCAACGCTCACATTTAAAATTATCTTTGTATTTATCAAAATACAAAGCTGAATGTTGTACTTAATTAAGTATTATGTCTTATGATATCATAAAAATTTTGATTTTGGAGGATTAATGGTTAGTTTGAATGGGAATGTGTTATCATGTTACCATTCACCATATTACTCTTAATGGTTAGTGTTTATGTTTAATAATTGGGGAATGTTATTGATTTTTCTCATGTTAGTTTCAATATTAATGTATATGTAGATCATGTTCTGGTATTTCTATATTAGGATGCATTGGAATTATTATGTAATAGGTGGTGCCCACTACAGTCCCTTGAGGAATTGATAGGTCGCATGAGACAAACTAGTTTATATTTTTACCTGTTTATATACGGTCTTGGCATGAGACCTTAATAGAATGATTATGATTTCTGATATTATGAATTAACTCGTTATGAAAATAGATCTAAATAGTCCATGTGAATATTTTATTAATATAATATCTTAATTTATTTTTTATTGAATTATCTAATCATTTTTTATTCATTCTATATTATGACATAGTTTATTTTTATTGGCATTCTCTTTTAGTTATATCAGGCGTAGTTTTTATGTTTATAATTACTTCCAATATATTATTTGTCCTTACTAAATATCATTGATCAAACATTTAATATATTTTATATTTCCTTAGGATATGAATAAGTGTGTTATTAATTACTTATAGGGGTATTCTAGGAGTTATTAGAGTTACAAATGGATATGCTATATTGTAGTTCATTTAGAGTTGTAATTATTTTCTTATATGTGTATCTCATTTTAGAAAACTACTAATCTACTCTATCATTTGGGTTATAAATTTCTTGTAACCATGTCAATTTCATAAAATAATCCACCTACTTATGGAAACTATGCTCTAGGTATAATAAACAGTCTATACCAAAAACTCAGCTCATGATTCTAAGGCAGTTTCTATGAATTTGAAATTATTTGAAATTACTATTTACATCCAAATATTTATAAATAAAATTTTATGCCATTTAATTGTTTATAAGACACTATAATTCATTAATTATTTTTTTATAAATGGTAAAATAAAAATATAAAAAATTTATTTGAAAACATTCTATTAAAACATTTAATGTCACCTGAAATGAAATATTCACAT
This sequence comes from Viscum album, assembly GCA_963277665.1. Lineage (NCBI taxonomy): Eukaryota > Viridiplantae > Streptophyta > Magnoliopsida > Santalales > Viscaceae > Viscum > Viscum album. The sequence continues at coordinate 862,192,522 of OY728145.1, forward strand.
TCAAAATTAGAAAGCACCATAACAACACTTTATAATTTTGAATGAAAATATAAAATAAACCATAAAACACTATAGAAACTCAAAAATACCATCCCATTTTGTTTCAATTGAATAAAAAAATAATAAACTTTCAACCTGACCTAGATAGCTCATTTCAAAAAATCACATATATTATGCATAATGTAATTAATCCATGAAAAGTTTCAATGTGTCACCTTTATTTGAAAATGACCAACAATGAAAATAAATAACCTCAATGTTCCATAGAAACCAAAAACCAAAAAACAAATAACAATCAACAAACCATAAATCAACCCAATCAACACCAAGGGGTTCTACGATAGAGAATACCATGATATAAATGATGATGAAGAAAATATAGAAGAAAATAGGGTGATAAGGGTGGAATATAATGAGACAACTCATTAAAAATAATGCAGGAGTCCAAAATTGATTGAGAATATTAGGGGAATAATCCATGTTGCATAATCTAGGATTCTTTAAACACATGGGGAATTAATAGAGGGATTACAAACTTAATAATTGATAGTTTTATAATGGGAATATAATGTTTTCCTAAACAAGGATAGTCACACAATTTGGCCACACTTTTTTCAAACCCATAAAAAACTGTTTTTAAAAATATTTTCCCATAATAGATATATCTTCATGATTATTTCATTGTTTACATAACCATGAACAAGTAGTGTAGTAGATTACTCCCACCTAAAGGTATTGATCATCGAAACTTTTGGTCTCACATAGGTCACCCAAGATCCATGTGAAACACATAAAAATCAACCCTTCATGTTGAAAAATTAAACGAAATTTATATTTATTAAGGGCAATTCAATGGTTTTCAATAATCCAACAACATTAATTATGTGTTGGAGAAAAACCTAAATAAACATCTCATACATGCTATGCAAGTGTCAAACAAATGGTAATTACTAAATTTTCGCATTAGAATCCTAAAAAATAACACTTAAAAACAAAAAATATAGTGCCACCAAAGATATAATATTTAAAATTATACAAATTTAAATATACTTACACAAAATAAAGAAAATAAAAACTTAGTTGACGTTTTAATTATCCAAAATATCCCCCTACATCCCTAAGAATGTACTTAGTAATATTAGAAGGAATAATAACAGTAAACTAAAGACACATATTATCATAAGGTAGGAATGAGTGGATCAACTAGAGAGGTTCCTGTGAAAAAACAATATCTCATAAAAAACTATCAAATATTAGAAGACTAATAAGAATTAATTACCGCATGATTCGAAGTGGATATCATCCTATGTGAATTAATATATGTCAGAAATAAAAATAGAGACTTAATAAAAGTCTACTCATCATATTTAATTAATCTAAAATGGTGGAACAAACAGAAGACACACAGAAACTTCTGCCATAGAGAAATGTACAACTGAAAACTAATTATGCGGTGAATTGAGTTCCTAATATTTTTCTTGGCTTTAGGCCACTCTTTTCTATGTTTTTAATTTCATGTGATTTAATTAATGAAAATGGTTATTCAAATTACAAAATAAAAAAAAGATATTGAACAAAAGAGATTTAGAATTTTTTGGGGAATATAAATCAACTAGTTTTTTACAACAACACTCTAATCCATAATTTTGGTGATTTTCACAATGAAAACACTTTTCTAGGGGATCAATGTTGACTATATATTCATGTTACTTATTAAAATGTTTTAATATAATTAAAATATGATCCCCATTTAAAATAAATATCAACATCTATAACACACTCAAATATAATGAGTGTAAAAAATAAAATGACTAATTTTTTAATAAAATATTGAGCACAAATTTATAATAGGTAAATAATGTTGATAGGGAAATGACCTAGGAAGATAACAATTGTTGTGGATCATATCTAGATAATCATTAAGGAAATTTATAAACATGTAACCACAGAACATGTGTTTTTGTATGAGACGTTTTCATTGTACAATTATAATTTTCTACAATTATCAGTTTAGAATTCTTCTTCATTCAAGATCTAACAATTTATATTATTCCTTTTCATTTATTTGGAAATGAAAGATTTGATATAATCAAAATGGTCTAACATATAATCCATTAAAAAGTAGATATAATGAGATATTAGTGAAATGAAACCATTTTGTATGAATGTATCATAATATAATGTAGATATTATGTCAGAGATAATCTTATTTATTTCATTCTATTCCTTGTAAAATGAAATTTATTGAAATTATTCTTCCCAAAAAAATTCAATGTGATGCCCAAAAAAACTAATGTAAGAACCACGTATTTGATTGCGTGTCAAACATGAAACAAAAATTGTGAAAAGTATTATAATATCCATAAACATTATAATACATTTGAAATATATTTCATATCATTCAACCCATGAAACATAGAGTTAGGATAGATTACACACAAGAGATACCTTCCACGAATGTTTGTGTTATATGAAAAAACCGAGTTTCAACAATCAATGATATATGAATAAAATAATATTATAATAAGATATAAATTAGATGTTATGAATAGTATTAAATAGCATCATATTATTTGTTGTTTAAAATAATAAAATATTAATTAATTGTTTAAAATTTAATTAGAAATGAATATATCAACCAATTGAATATAGACATAATGTTTTTATATAAAATTATTTTTATCCTCATGAAGTTTATTTAACCAAATAAAATAAATTAATTAAAATTCATAAGTTATTTTAATCGAATATATATGTTATGTATTCAATAAAATATTTTTTATATTCATCCATTAGGTTATTGTTTCATAAGTTAAGAAAGAACCATATTTTACACATAAATACAAATACTTTTATAAAGGAAATTTTATTGCATTTTAAAAGAGAAATCATTTTAAATATGAATTTTTACAATTGAATAGATTTAATGTTACAAATAAACTTATTCATTGAGATATAAAAAAATATTTATTTTATGTTCAAAATATTATATTTTACTGAGACATTTAATTTTTTTAACGAATAGTTATAATCACTGAATTTTAGTTTAAAACTTCTTTTTATACTAATTTAGTTATAATGATAAGTTATAATTCATATTTTTATTAATAGTTTAGTTATAGTTTTTTTCATTAATTCAATTGTGGTTATTGGTATTAATTTCAAATTAAAATGGAGTATATAAACATAGCCAACTTTCAGATGTTTTTACTTTTAAAACTCGCATTATCGTCCCGTCTACAGGATTATGTTTAATTTGATTTATCCAACTTCATTTATGGAAATTTGAAAAAATGAATTCCATATTTGGAATTAGTATAATTTATAGTTTTCAATAAGAGAAACATTGTTTCTGATCATGAATATTATGGAAATGGATTAATATGAATTTTAGTAATTCAGAAAAAGTTACGCTTAATAAAAGACTAAACCTTTAATTTAAGTCCCCAAAAGACCATTCCAATTTCACAACTCCCATTGGATGTACATATATTGGCCATTAACCATAAATTATATATTTTGGTTTTTTTATGACTAATGTTATGTAATAATATGTGGACACCTAACATAATTCCTAAAATTTCCTCTCTATCATTTTCCTTCCCAATAAAAGGAAACCATCTCTCCCTATTCCTCACAACCCTAAATCTAAATATTTTTGGACAAGATCAGAAAAAATAGATTTAAAAAAATCATCCCAAAGACCTTTGATCCTCCCTTACGTAAGAAAGACTCACTTGTAATACTTTTTTATAAACCAAAAGATGTTAACTGATTAAGAGGTGATGCCAACTATCATGCTTTTTTAGTATCATTTTTACTCTTCAAGATATATACTATTATTATTATATGAATAAACAAAAAAATGTATCCTACATATACTTTTTTGTTTTTATGATATGTTTTCTACCTACACAAACACACAACTCTATCTAATGGAAGTAAACACCCAGTTTTTGAGTACAAGGAAATACCTCCTCACGAAACGTTATTTGTTCATTTTTTCATTTAGACTTATCATGGTCACCATTATGAGGGAATGTTTGATATATATATTTGATATATGAAATTTATTATTTTTTATACTTATATAAACATTTAATAATACCTAAATTTAATAATTTCATTTTTAACTTAATTTGATAACATCATTTGAGGAAGTGTGGACTACCTCCCCATCAAAGTGATGAAACTTGTTCACACAATACATGGAATATATAAATTAATGGTTATAATTAAACATAAGTGAAACTAAAAACATCAATATTATATTCATATAATTTTTATCATTATGTAAATATAATATAGATATATGTATCATATCCTTTGTTACACTTTCACATAATTTAGAAGAGATAACATGGTTCTTGGATGTGTGGACTACCACCTCCTCGACATCATGTGATTACTTTTACCTTAGATAATTATATATGTATGTATATATGATTAAATAATATTTTATTTATTATATAATAATATTTTTGGTGAAATTTGAGTTACTTTCTTTTCCTAATGATAATTTGAAAATGGAAATGTTAGTCATGCATAAGTAAAGACTACCGTCTTCATGATTCTAACATTGGATCATTTTCATAACCATTATTAATGATAAATTTTTTAATTGTAATTGATGTATAAATGTGTTAATTATGTCATGTTTATTATTCTATAGATGGTATATAATGACCAATTTTACCATATTTTACCTACAATAGTAATTTTGGCACATAATCTGAATTTGGTAAAAAAACACCCGATGTTAATTTAATTGATTATGTAGTAGTGAAAAAAATTGTCATAAATGAAATAATTTTAATTATAAAAATGAAAAATTATTTGAATAATATATAAAATTAATGTATCTTTATTATATATTATGTTAATTGACATTCACCAAGAAGGAAACACAAGGTAAGGATTTCATCTTGATTAGTATATAAGGGATTTTCATCTCAGTATACATTCCATTGAATAATAATTGTTATTATGCACCTTGTTTATTTTATATGTTGTATATACTACCCTGTACATGATATATTATTGAAAACATTATTTTAATTATATTATGAAATTCATTTAATTTTGTACATTCATCAGGTTACGGTCTAGGATATTTCAATGTATTATGGGACACTTTGGAATGCCTAATGATTACTATCCTTTGCAATAGAATAAATGATCATTAAATGGTATTTCCATTTCAGGAAATTATATAATTATCATTCAATAATCCATTTCATTCTAATATTATAATTCAAACCCATTTACATGTATTAGTACAAATATTGTATTCATTGGTAATGAAAATTTTCAAGTAAATGTTTTAGAAAACCTGACTTTATTTCCCACTTTAGTCAGAGAAATGTATTTCCATATAAAAAATATTCATTATTGAAATTTATTCAAGATGCTTTTAAAATTAGTTGGGAAATAAATTTTTACCATTATTTGTATTTTACCAATATTTACAAAGGAGTCATAATTTCTCTTTATAAACAAGGAATTTTCTAACCATTTATCGTACAAAAGGAATATTCTTTTTTTACTTCATATACATGTACAGATTCATCCATTTTCATTTAATGGAGGCCTACTTTAATTTTTTTAAAGTTTTATTTATAATAAAATATTTTCAATAGGTTTTTAAACGAAAATTATATTTTCCTTAAAAATATTTTTAGTAGATAATATTTTATTTCATCAATAATAACAAACTGATATTTAACTTCACTGGGGTTTTTTGTATTGATAACAATTGTATTCTTCCTATGGATAGTTTATTTTTTATTTGGTCAAGGATAATATTCAAATTCACTTCAGAGATTCTATTTTTAATTTCCCTTGAAATATTCATCTTCATATGATCATTGTGCATTGAATTTCTCTTAATTATCCATAACATGATTCATGGATATTAAAATTGCATAAATCGTATACCATTTCACATACGGTGCCTACTTAGACATTTATTTGATTAATTGTAGAATTATTGATAGATATATATTCCTCTGTTAATAGGGTTATTTGATAAGTCATATTATTTATTTTGGTTATTCAATATTTGAAATTATTTAGAAAAGAAATGACTGGTGGATCTGGGAGTTTATATACCTCTTTGATGCAAAAACAGATTCTCATGAGATTAATAATTGCAAAAATTGTTTTATAACCTCAATTCTAAACCATCTTGTGAAAGGTCGTAATGGTAATAGGTTATCATGTTCCATAGACATAACATCCATTATGAAAGAATTTCATTCATAGTAGTTTCAGTTATTATTCATCCATGATATTTTTCATTGACATATCTATTGATACATTTAATTATATTTCACTTATTAATATAATGTGTTTTATATTCATAATTTTCTATTTTTATTTTTCCATATCCAGTTATTTGAATCTAATGTATTTATAGTTATTTATCATTACATATTTACTATTCTTATTGAATCACTATTGCTTCGGTTATATTTTACTGTTATTGAGAATTTTAGAATATCCTTGTTATGTTTAATTACCTTGGAATCCATGAAACCTACTATGAACGTTATGACATATTATTATAGATATATTAGAGTTAACCTTGGTGATTTTTTATTTATAAGGAATTGTTTTTGTAATTAATGTACCCAATTTTAATTCAATTCTCATTTATGTATATATATTTTTAAGAGTATTAATCTAATCAGTTCTATAGGGATTTATTCCTTGTAATCATTCTAACGTAATTGATATCATACACCATATCTGGGATATCTGGTCATGGGTCGTTATAGTAAATATAAAACGATGTTTAGTAGAAAAATTGAAAAATATATTTCGGATAAATTATTATAGATATCATTACCCTAAGATAGTATTTTAGGACAATTATAGATGATAACCCCTATAATGTTCATTATTTATAGATTATGTTGGTCTTCAAAGAAATACATACGTGTATGCATACTAAAAATGGAAGTGGTTATTTAACCAATGTACCTTGGAGTATAAACTTCAACATAGTGTACCAATCCTGACATGGGGTAACGAGGTATATGACAACAAGCCATACTACGCACATGGTTTTACACTCATGGGGGATATAGATAGAATAATACACTATCTCTATACAAAAAAAATAGTAAGGATTTGGATATCATGATTTATAAATCCATCTATTGATATTATAGATAAACCCTAGACCAGAAAAGCACCAATGTGGAAATAAAATGGATAAAATCGTTATGCATTAGGGTTGTATTGAAAAACATAGTAAAAAAGATATTTATGGATTATCTAAATTTAAATATGTCCATAATGTTTATTATAGGAATTATATTAATTTTCATTTAGAATAGTAAAATATATAATTTTTGTTATAACAAGTCAATTTTGAAAAGTTCATGCCTCTGGAAGGCATGACCGATGCACAATATGTGTTTCATGCCAACCACTAACCTATGTGATTTCCTTGTTAATTTTATTTTTTTAATTTAAAAATTTAACGAATGAATAATAATAATGAACTAGTAGTAACTATTTTGAGGATTAGAAATTATTCTATAAACCGTTTTATTTTGGTAGATGGTTACAGACCAAAAGTAAAAGTTTTCACTCTTTAATAGGCATTATTATCGTTTATATTTTGTTTGATCTTCAAGTATAAAAAAATTAATTGTTGGTAAACAAAACTTGTGAGTAAATGGATGAATTAAAATTTTATTGAAGCAAGACAAAATTTTATGATTTTTCCACTGATATTGAATACAATCATGTAAGAATATTTCATTATATTAATAAATTACCCAACATTAGTAAAATGACTTAGAAATAAAATGTTTTCCAAATTTTTTGGTTTCTATTGAACTAGTAGTCTTCTAAATAATGAATTATTTATGGATTTGAGTCACTAATAATTCCATTAATGACTCATTTATTTGAGATTTATTACCTTTTTAAATCCCCTAAAATATTTATGTTTTTTCCCAAAGCACATAACTTTACAACCCACTGAGGTTCTCCATCACAGAGAAAAAGTTACATGGAATTATGTGTGACCTTTGTACATTGAATTATCTATTTTTTAGAGGTTACCTTATGAATCCTCCTCATGATCAGGGATTTCAAACATAGGAAGTATCAAACAATATATCAACATGATCTATTTTAAATTGCGAGGACACAATTTAAATAAGGTGGGGAGAATGTGATGCCCCCCAAAAAAAGAACCATGTATTTAATAGTGTGTTTGGAATGTGACAACAAGAATGTAAGGTAGAATAATATCTATAAACATTAAACTATATTTAAAATATATTATATGTATTTAAATTCATGTAACACTAGGTTTGTGTTCATTACGGGCAAGAGCGATATTCCACAAAATATTGCATTATACGCAAGACTGAGTTTCACCAAACAACGATATATTATGAAAAAGTTATTATATTTAAATAAATAATAGATTTTTTGAATATTTTTAACTGAATAAGGTAAATATATGGGTTATAATAATAAAATATTAATTCACAGGTTAAAAATTAAATATAAATGAATATAGACACTGATTGAATATAAATGAAATGTTTTTATATAAAATAATTTTTCTAAAAATGAAGAATAATTACACTAATAAATTAAAATAAATAAAATTATTTAATTATTTTAATGGAATAAATATTTTATATATTCAATAAAATTGTTTTCATATTCATCCATTATTATTTTTGTGCATAACATAAGAAGAACCCCTATGTAACACAAAAAATACTATATTTTTATAAAGAAAAAATTTACTGCCTTTTAATGGAGAGCCCATTTTATATATTAATATTGAAAATTAAATTGATTTAAAATGAAAATTAATCTTATTATTTTAAATAAACCATTAATAATTATGTTAGGCGTAAATTTTGAATTATTTCTGAGAAATTTCATTTTTTAAATGTATAGGTAAAATTAATGAATTTTAGTTCAAATATAATTTTTACTAATATTTATTTTTAAGGATAAATTATAATATTATTTGGTTTTATAGTTTAATTAGATAAATTTGTTATCTATTAACACAGTTTATTTAAATTTAATCAATTTCACATTGAAATCGACTAAAAAATAGATAACATTCAGACCATTTTAATTTTAAAAATAGCATTGGCATCCTATCTATGGGAATAATTTTAGTTTAATTTCATAAAATTATTAGGCTAGATTATGAAAAAATGGATTCCATATTTGGAATCAGAATAATATATATTTTATAATATGAATAACCTTTTTTCGACTAATATAATAGTGAATGTGATTGAAATTAATTACAATTATTAAGACAAATTTATGTTTAATAAAAGACTAATCAATTAATTTATGTGCCCAAATGACATATACACATGTAAAAAACATATTTTATGGAAATATATCCACCAATAACCATCCACTATTGATTATGTTTTATTTTAGGAATTTTTTATGTAATAACATGTGCACACAAAACATGAATCCAAAAATTCAAAGTGACTTATTTTCCTTCCATATAATTTTCCTCCACCTCTCCCAATTCCATAAATCTCTAAAACGAGATAAGTTTGACCAATATATTCCCAAAATAGATTCATTTAAATCCAACCATAGAAAATTCATCCTATATTAGGGTATAAAGCCTCCCAAGGATGCATTTTGGTATATGTAAAAAAGAAGATACCTGATTAATAGGTAACACCTTCTCTCATGCATTTTTGTTTCATTTCCACTATCCAATTACTATACTCTTATTTTTATATGATTACATAACATCAATACTATCCTCCATAAATTGGGTTTTTTTATGATAATGGTTATACCTATATTTACACACACCTTCATAAAATGGAAGCGAACATGCTATTTCTATGTACGGCGAAGTACCGCCTCACAAAACTATGAAGGTCCATTTTTCAATTTCAGCATCTCATGGTGGATATTATGGTGGAAACATTGTTTATATTTTTTATATATGATATTTATTATATATTTATTCATTTTTCAAATTTTTATAATACATTCCATTGATACTTTCTGTTTTACGATAACACGATAACATTGTTTGAGGAAGTGTGGACTACCGCCCCCTCAAAATGATGTGATTTTATCACATGATATATGGAATGTATAAATTAATGGTTATAATGAAATATATTTGAAATGAAAAACATAAATATAATATCCATGAAATAATCATATAAATGAAAATAATATATATATATATCATCTCCTTTATTACCCTTTCACATACATTAAAAGATATATGTCGATCATGGACTTGTGGACTACCATCTCCTAGACGTGGTGTGATTAATTTTACCTCATATAATTATATATATAATTATATATGATTAAATAATATGGAATTTATTATATAATGATAATTATAGAATGATTTGATTTACTTAAATTCTTTCCACAATGATCACATAAAAATGTGAATGTTACTCAAGCGTCTAAAATGCATATCGTCTCTATGATTGTAACATTGGATCAATTTCATTACAAAATTTAGTGATATATTATAAAAGTATAATTGTTATATAAATATAATAATTATTCCTTGGTTATTAATATTTAGATGTTATATAATGACCCCTTTAACCATAGTTCAATAAAAATAGTTTTTTGATTATTAAACTGAATTTGGTCAAAAACACGCTATGTAAATAAAATTGTTAAAGTAGTTTTAATAAAAATATTAATAGGTGAATAAAATGACTATAACCATCGGAAACATTATGATTAAATTATAAAATTAACATATGTTTATTATACATGAACCTATATTGAATGTAAGGTATGGTTTTCAATCTAACTTTTTACATCCGTGAGAAAGATGTCATATTAACGACATACTAATTTTGTGTGGTGTAAATAATTCCAATTATGATATATTATTCCATGAATTAAATTATTTTCTTGGTATTTATATGATTAATTTTTTGATTATCACTTTTTAGTCATATTATTCATATTTAAGGGACATTCGTTTCAATATGATGTCAGTTGAGGCTTAATTATTGTTATATACCTCGTTTCTTTTATATGAAATATATACTATGATTGACATGATATATCATGAATATCCTTACTGTCATGAAATTATTACTTCCATTTAATTTTATTCCATCATAAGGATATGATTTAGTATGATTCAAAGTGGTATGAGACACTTTGGAATGTTTAATGATTAGTAACCTTAAAAATAACTTTAATGGTCTTTCAATGGTACATCCATTTTGGGGAAATTATACTATAATTATTCAACAAAACATTTAATTATTATCAATTTATTCATTACCATTTTCAATTATTAGTAAAAATACTAAATTCTTCGTTACTGAGAATGTTCAAAAAATGTTTTAAAAACCCCAAATTTATTACTCTAAGAACATGTTTTCTACAAAAAAACCAATCTTTTTTACAATGTTTTCAAAATGTTTTGAAAATTAATTGATAAATACAATAGTACACTTTTTTTATTTTACCAAATATTTCAAAATGAATATTCTTGTGACTTTTGAAACAAGGAATTTTCTATCCATTCTTCATACGAAATGAATGTTTCTTTTTTACCTCATATGACATGTACAAATTCATCAACCATAATTTCATTTAAACCTCATTTAGATGACACTGTAACATATATAATTCCTTAAAGGATATTGAAACATAACTAATTCCATATTTTTTATGTGTAACTATTTCCCTATTAGTTATACATAGATATTTTTTGAATGCTTATTGAAGTGTTTCTCAATTTATTATTCATTGTTTTTTAACATATTTTTTATACATATTTATGGTTCTACATACCATGTCACTCCCTCTGCATTGATGCTTCACACAATATTCTTTACACCTTAACCTCCAACGTAACTGTGCTAATCTCCCACTTTGTCTTTTTCATTATGTATTTCATTGTAACCAATAATGTTTTCGTACCCAATAATGTTTCTCAAATGCAATTTAAATTGATTTTAAATCTCCGTCCTCAAAAATTATAAATTTAATTACATTAAATTTATCCTATATTTTTTCAACAATTTAAATAGTGTTTCCATATTTTATTCACTTCTATTCCTATTTTATGCACCACTAAATTCTGATTAAGATATATTCAATATTAATAAAAACTATTATGTTTTATAAATATTAATCTATATTTAATAATAAGAATTATATTATTTTGTCGTGCATCGCACGGGCAGAGTACTAGTTATATATATAAGTATATGTGATTAAATAATATGGAATTTATTATATAATGATAATTCAAGAATTTATTTTATTTACTTATATTTTTTCCACAATGATCAGATAAAAATTTGAATGTTAATCATGCGTCTGTAAGGCATGTCATCTCTATGATTTTAACATTGGATCAATTTCATTACAAAATTTAGTGATATATTATAAAAGTATAATTGATATATAAATATCATAATTATGTCATGGTTATTAATATTTAGATGTTATATAATGAACCCTTTGACCATAGTTCACTAAAAATATTTTTTTGATTATTAAACTGAATTTGGTCACAAACCCCCAATGTAAATAAAATTGTTAATTTAGTTTAAATAAAAATGATAATAGGGGAATACAATGACTATAACCATGGAAACATTAAGATTAAATTATAAAATTAACATATTTTTATTATATATGAACCTATAGGAAATGAAAGGTATGGTTTTCAATATCACTTTTTACATCCGTGAGAAAGATGTCATATTAACCACATACTAATTTTGTGTGTTGTAAATAATTTTAATTATGATATATTAAACAACTAATTAAATTATTTTCTTGGTATTTAGATGATTTATTTTTTTATTATCACTTTTTAGTATTTTGATTCATATGTAAGGGACATTCGTTTCAATATGAAGTCTGTTGATGATTCTTTATTGTTATGCACCTCGTTTCTTTTATATGCAATATATACTACGATTTACATGATATATCATGAATATCCTTACTGTCATGAAATTATTACTTCCACTTAATTTTATTCCATCATAAGGATATGATTTAGTATGATTCAATGTGGTATGAGACACTTTGGAATGTTTGATGATTAGTATCCTTAAGAATAACTTTAATGATCTTTTAATGGTATATCCATTTTGAGGAAAATTATACTATAATTATTAAAAAAACAATTAATTATTATCTTTTCATTCATTACCATTTTCAATTATTAGTAAAAATATTAAATTCTTCGGTACAGAGAATGTTCAAAAAATGTTTTATAAAACCCGAATTTATTAGTCTAAGAACACATTTTCTACAAAAAACCAATCTTTTTTACAATGTTTTCAAAATGTTTTGTAAATTAATAGATAAATACAATTATACTCTTTTTTTTATTTTACAAAATATTTCAAATGAATATTCCTATCACTTTTTAAACAATTAATTTTCTATCCATTTCTCATATGAAAGGAATGTTCCTTTTTTACCTCATATGACATGTACAAATTCATTAACCATTATCTCATTGAAACCTCATTTAGATGACACTGTAACATATATAATTACTTAAAGGATGTTGAAACATAACTAATTCCAAATTTTTTATGTGTAACTATTTCCCTATTAGTAATACATAGATATTTCTTTAATTCTTATTGAAGTGTTTCTCAATTTCTTATTCATTGTGTTTTAACATATTTTATAATACATATTTATGGTTCTACATTCCATGTCACTCCCTCTGCATTGATGCTTCAAAGAATGTCCTTTACACCTTAACCTCCCACATAACTGTGCCAATCTCCCCCTTTTTCTCTTTCACTATGAATTTCATTGTACCCAATAATGTTTTCGTACCCAATAATGTTTCTCAAATTCAATTTATATTAATTTCCAATATCTGTCCTCAAAAATTAGAAATTCAATTACATTAAATTTATCCTATGTTATTTAAACTATTTAAATAGTGTTTCCATATTTTATTCACTTCTGTTCCAATTTTATGCACCACTAAATTGTGATTAAGATATATTCAATATTAATATAAACTATTATGTTTTATAAATAGTAATCTATAGTTAATAATAAGAATTATTTTATAGTATCATGCATCGCATGGGAAGAGTATTAGTTATATATATAAGCATATATGATTAAATAATATGGAATTTTTTATATAATGATAATTCAAGATTGATTTGATTTACTTATATTCTTTCCACAATGATCACATAAAAATGTGAATGTTACTCATGCGTCTGTAAGGCATGTCATTTTTATGATTGCAACATTGGATCAATTTCATTACAAAATTTAGTGATATATTATAAAAGTATAATTGATATATAAATATCATAATTATTTCATGGTTATTAATATTTAGATGTTATATAATGGCCCCTTTGACCATAGTTCACAAAAAATAGTTTTTTGATTATTAAACTGAATTTGGTCACAAACAACCAATGTAAATAAAATTGTTAATGTAGTTTTAATAAAAATGATAATAGGTGATTAAAATGACTCTAACCATGGAAAAAATTGAGAGTAAATTATAAAATTAAAATATGATTATTATACATGATCCTATAGGAAATGAAAGGTATGGTTTTCAATCTAACTTTTTTACATCCGTGAGAAAGATGTCATATTAACCACATACTAATTTTGTGTGGTGTAAATAATTACAATTATGATATATTATACCATGAATTAATTTATTTTCTTGGTATTTAGATGATTTATTCTTTGATTATCACTTTTTAGTCTTTTTATTCATATGTAAGGGACTTTCGTTTCAATATGAATTCTGTTGAGGCTTAATTGTTGTAATGCACCTAGTTTCTTTTATATGCAATATATACTACGATTTACATGATATATCATGAATATTCATACTTTCATGAAATTATTACATCCATTTAATTTCATTCCATAATAAGGATATGATTTAGTATGTTTCGAAGTTGTATAAGACACTTTGGAATGTTTAATGATTAATAACCTTAAGAAAAACTGTAATGATCTTTCAATGGTACATCCATTTTGTTGAAATTATAATATTATTATTCAACAAAACCATTAATTATTATCTATTTATTCATTACCAATTTCAATTATTAGTATAAATATTAAATTCTATGGTACTGATAATGTTCAAAAAAAATTTAAAAAACTCAAATTTATTAGTCTAAGAACATGTTTTCTACAAAAAACCAATTTTTATACAATGTTTTCAAAATGTTTTAAAAATTAATTGATAAATAAAATTCTAATATTTTTTTAATTTTACCAAATATTTCAAGTGAATATTCCTGTCACTTTTGAAACAAGGAATTTTCTATCCATTTCTTATACAAAATTAATGTTCCTTTTTACCTTATATGACATGTAGAAATTCATCAACCATTATTTCATTGAAACCTCATTTTCTTGTTTAAATGTTTTATTTTTAATGAAAAATATTTTCAATAGTATTTTCCAAAAAATATATATTTTCCCAAAGAATATTTTTAAAAGTAAATCATTTGATTCATGCATGACAACACCACTCTATTTTACTCCACTTCATATTGTTGTACCGATACCATCCTTATTATTCTTTTGGATGGTTTATTATTGATTTGGCCATGTATAGTATCCACATTCAAATACTTTATTAATTATTTAAGTCCCCTTGAAATATTCAACTTTATATGATCATTGATCATTGAATTTATCTTAATTATCCATAACATTTATCATGGATATTATGGTTTAATAAACTATATACCATTGTACATACAGTTCCAAATTTGAATGTTATTTGATTAATTTAGGAATTTATGATAGATATGTACTCCACATTAAATATAGATAATTGATAAGCCATATTTTTTATTTCTTTATTCAATATGGGATATTATTTGGGCGGGCAATGACATGTGGATCCCAGACTTTATATTTCTTATCGATGCATTGACAGGTTCTCATGAGACTAATAGTAGTGAAAATTATTTTCTAACCTATGTTTTAAACTTCTTTGTGAAAGGTATTCTCGGTAACAGGTCCTCATGTTCCGTACACATGAATTCCATTAAGAAATAATCTCTCTCATAGTTGTTTCCCATATTATTCATACACAATATTTGGTGTGAACATATATATTGATACTTTTCATTTTAATTCATTGATTAATGGAATGTGATTTAGTTTAATTCCTCTCTATATTCATTTTTCTTGATCTAGTTATTTGAATAATGTGTATTTCTAGTCGTCTAACTTTCCATATTGACTATTATCATTGATTCAACAATGCTTTTTCTATATTTCTTCCTTATCGAGAATTTGAGCCAAACCTTATTATGTTTTTCCCTTGGAATCTTAGAAGTGTACTATAAATGATATTTAGGAATATACTAGATTTATTAGATTTATCCCCCATGTTTTTTATTTGTTTAGAATAAAACATATATCATAATTAGTGTATTCATTTCTAATAAAATTCTCATTTATTTATCTAGTTTTCCTAGACTAATAAACGGATCGTTATAACAATGCTTGATTCCTTGTAATCATTCCAATGTAATTGATAGAAAGCATCACCTCTAGGATATCTGGGTCAGGTTCTTTACATTGAATCCATTTTCAGATACAATGAAAAGAGTGATGTTAAATATCTAAATATTATTAAATTAATTCTGAAATTATACATAACATTAAATTATTCATAAGATATCCAATGGATTGTATAGTTATCATTAGATAACTTTATAAGAGCATTTGAGGATAAACACATAATTAACCTATAATAAATGTTAGTTAATATCACTTCAACTTTTTGTATGATAATTATTCAGTGTAAGATAAATATGTTATAAAATATTGATATAAACATTCACAACATCTTATGACACACATAAAATAATGCATCATTTAAATCCATTTTATAAGATAAATAATTCTTAAAACTACACTCTATATGAAATATCAGACATTGAAAATTTAACAGCTCAATCATTATATTATTAATATAATACTAAAACATGAAGTATTTAGACTCGGATTAAGTGAATTAAAATCTTTTAATACATAATTTAGTAAAAGTTAAAATTCCTTTTGTTGATTTAATAATCTACTGAGAGTAAGATAAACATTTTAAAGACATCATAAGATAAATTACTTTGAAAAAATTATAATTTGAATCAATTATGTGAAACTCATTTGAGTATAAATATAGTTTGTTAATCATCAAAACATTTAAGAACATAAATATATTGGAACAAAATAAGTAAATTTTACAATCTACACAATCTTTATGATCAAAAAATCAATTTAATTGAAAAAAAAATTATTGGAGGTTTATAATATATTGTTTATTTTTTGTAATCACTACTTTAAAATATATCATTTTATTTTTTTAAATCATTCATTTTTCCTCTCACCCTTTTTATGATTATAAAAATTTATTGAATAGTGAAAAAAAAACATATATTTCACAATAACAACCAAAAATAGATAATTATACTCGATTTGAACCAAATTTGTTCATTTAATTTTCACTAAAAACAAAAAATTATATTTAGAATAAATAAATAATAAGAAATCAATAGAGTAAAGTAACATATAAAATTAACATATATAATAAATGATAAAGGATAGTTGGAAGAACATTCTTAATATATATAATATCAATCACAAAATGGTATAATACTAACTGAAAAATTCATTTCAAAAAAATATACAATATAATCACGAAAAAATAAAAATATTTTCTCTAAAGATGATTCAATTTTTTATAAAATTGAAATTAGTTGAAAAATGTAAATTATTAGAGTGGATCAGCTCTCAAAAGTGAAATGATTTTTAATTTGTTTGATATTGAATGATAGGGGCATGAAAAAATGTATAAGTGATTTAATAAAATTTTAACCTACCATCTCTCCAATAACATCACCCAGCATGTAAAAAGGATCTACATGTCCTAATAGATAACATTAAGAGATACTTACCGAGGTGGATTGGATTATAACAACCCACTCCATTATTTCACACAGAGAAATTATTTATTTCATAAAATTTCACTTAAGAAAACTCCTAGAATTTATAGGGCTAGTTTAATGTGAAATTAAGAATCTCACATAAAAACATAGAACATAAAACAAAACATTTTTCTTGAAAACAAAATTTATATGACCACAACATTCTTTTGTACATCGCATTGCAAGGGATAACTTGACGGTATGTATAACAAAATGGTGATCTATAAAGACCATTAAGGGAGTAGAAAATGAATAACATAATTAATATAGTATATTTTAGGAAATATGAATATCAATGTATAATAATATAAATATATACCTAAAGCAATGATATAACAAGAATATCATAACACTGAAATGTGGCAACAACATTTAACCTAATTTTAGCATGATTCAAGGATCATTGCATATGGAGCATGACTAAACCCTAATAAAACAAGAATTATAATGGGTAGACCATCATTTAACTTGAAGTATCATGATAATAATCTTTACACAATGAATTGGAGAACTATCAGGGGCACACTTCGTAATCATTTCATTCCATGTACATGTGTGCCACATAGATCATATAACACGAAATCATTATCCATCATCATTTATTCATTGATAAATTAACGTGAAAAAAATACATGAATCTATATAATAAATATTTAAATTCTTATAAATGTGAATACCCTCAATAGAGAAATGTTATTCACTATATAATGACTTTGTCTTGGAAATTCGCAGTGAAAATTCAGAAGCATAACAACGTGACATAAGAAATCATAAAAATTATTGATAAGAGAGAAAGGGTTGTATATAAAATGTACATGAAATGGAATGTATTTGGGTCATATACATACATGTCCCAACATATTTAATTGAATTCAGATCCATAATATAAAAAAATTTCTAGAATGTAAATGAGGATAGAGAAATCCCTTTATAAATTTCGACATGGTAATAGGTGTACATTGGACACATTATTGAAAGTGAAATGGGACTCTCATCATTCAAACATAAAGAGAGAAGTATATGGGATGTGTGAAATCAATCCCCAAAATTTTTAATTGAAAATATAATTCCATAACAACATAAAAAATATGGAAGAAAATGTGAATGGAAGAAATCCCTTTGGAAAATTTGGCATGGTACCAGGTGTAAATGCGATTAATTAATGGGAGATAAAGGGGTATATCATAATTATATAATAATTAGGGATGTATATGGGAGGTTCTAAAACATACCCCAACATATTTAATTGAACAAAAATGTGCATGAAAATATAATGAAACATGGACATAAATATGAAAGGAATGTGAGGATCCATTAGTTGGAAGTGTGATCTCATAAGCTTGGGAGAGGATTGAGAGTGGCTTCTTTGGATAATGGGGAACCTTGGGATGATTTTAGAGAGATGAGGAAATATGTTGGTCTATCTACAAAGCCTTTATGTGAAGAGTAATGGGAGATTTAGTGTGTTTATATAGGAAAGGAGGTGGAATTATCAATTATTTATGGTTTGGAGACCACACATTAAACCAATCAAAATCAGAATCCATACCATGGTTTTTCCAAAGGATAGTTATAAAAATTAATTTATAAGGCCAATGGCCAAATGTTTTAAAATTTTAGGATTTCTTATGTGGAGGCGAGTCACACTCTCAAGGAATCATTTTCAAAAGATAATATGTTTTCTAAGTCTTAGAGGGTCCACTAAGGCTTTGTAAAATAAATCAAACCAACATAAAATATCATTATTTTAATGGTAAAACATGTGTTGTCAGAACATCAAATTTATATTGTTTTAGTACATCGCTATTGGGTCATTATGATATCATAAAACATATTATATATTTAAATTCTATATAATTTATACCCAAAAATTCAACTATATCAGAAAATTTTGGAAATAATCCCCATTGGATAATTTTGACATCATAATTCCCAAAATAATATTTATTTTATCTAAATATCTTTCTAAATACGTGAACTTTTTTACTTTTAAAATAAAAAATGGCATTTATTAACAATTCATGGTGTTTGTCGAAAACAACTTTCAATCCCTAATAATAATTATAATTGTATTCATAAAAATTTTATGATCACTTATATTTAATTAAAATTAATTTATTAATAATATTTTGTTAAGATATTTTTTAATTTAAAATCCATTGATTCCTCAAAATAGATCTCTTAATTGAATATTAACTAAAAATACCATTTGTTCATAAAAAACTATTTATGACGTAACAAAAATAAAACAAATGTATATTGTTTATTCTATACAAAAATTTTTCATATAATCAAAGTGTTAGGGTCTTGTAACATAACACCTTATAACACACACATAATATCTAATGGTATGGTGTGAGACGGTGAGAGACTCTTATGGTTCCTGGGACAACATTGCTCTGATGGTAATATCTAATTAATTGAAATTCTCTTATAGGATGTTCTGTTCAAGAATAATGTGTTGAACATCATCTTGGGTTTTTTTAAGAGGGAATCCCAATGATTCTAGAAACATTTTGAGAACCAATAAATGGGCTTCGTATGTAGTAATTATACTATATTAGGTCACCACCTCCTTTGTTTGAGTAAATTGGATTTCATAGAGCCCTATATTTATACTAATCATGTATTCACTTTTCATCGACTATATTAGAAATAGTAACAATTCATAATAGTATATAAAAATCCAAAAACATAAAACCAAAGAAGTGTATATTTTTTATATAACTATAATATATAATATAAATTTTAATTCGATCAAAAGTAAATTTCAGTAATTAATGTTTTGGTCATTACAATATTCCCCCCATATAAAATATCATCCCCGAAATTTCCTTTTCCCACAATAAAATAGACGAGGGAAACTCTGCTTCATCACTACCTCTAATTCTCATGTTGCTTTATTAAAATTGTGGTTTCACCAGAACACCTTGACTTGGGGAATTGACTAAGTTCCTTGATTTGTTTCTCTACAAACCTAGATATTCACTGGCTTCTCTTCAAATTAGAGTTCATTCTACAGTGGTACCACATATGGATGGATACATTAGTTGGGTCAAGTGTGTACATCTTCATGAGTGATACATGGAATACATCATATAGTTGAGACAGGTTTGGTGGGAGATCTAGTTGATAGGACACTGTTCAAATGCGATCAAGGATCTCAAAAGTGCAGATGTACTTTGTACTAAGCTTTCACTTCTTCCCAAATTTCATAACTATCTTCCATGACAATATGAAGAGGAACACCATGTTCCCATATCAAAATCAAGGTCTCATTGACGATTATCAACATAGATCTTTTTTCACCTCTGACCATCTTTAATGTGCTGCTAGAAGGTCTTAACATTCTCCACCATCACATTGACCATTTCTGGTCCTCGGTTTTTCTCTCCACAACTTCATCCCAACATGCTGGTGTTCTACACCTCTTCCCATAAAGGGCGTCATAATAAGTCATTTGGATTCTTTAGTGGAAACTATTATCATAAGATAACTCAAACAAGGAAAGATGTTAATACATTCATTCAATAAATTCCATTGAGCATGCTACCAACATATCCTCAAGTGTTTGGATATACTACTCATATTAGCCATTAGTTTGAGGATGATAACCCATTATGATGTTCCAATCATTATTCAGAGCATATTGATGATGCTTCCAGAACAAAGAGGTGAATCTTGTATCTCGATCGGATACAATTAATAGTGGAACTCCATGTAGCCTTACCACTTCTATGATATATATCTATGCCAATTGATCCAATGAGTAATACTCTTAAATTTCAATGAAGTGTGGAGCCTTTTTAAGATGATACACAACATACCATATAGCATTCTTTCATTTGGATATCTTTGGAAGTCTGGTGACAATGTCCATGGTGATGTTCTCCCATTTCAAAGTTGTTATAGGAAATAATTTCATCATCCACTATGAATTATGCCTCTCAGCCTTCACCTGAAAACATACCAGGCACATTGATGTATACTCGGTGGTCTCCTTTTTCATTTTATATCACAAAAATTTCTCTCGGTGATCTCAATATATAATTATGTTTCCTGGGTAAATGGAGAAATTTGATCTATGTTCATCATCCAGAAGTTATTTCCATAACTCTAGATGTTATGGAACACATATTCGTGACTCAAATGACACTATTCCTTCTTTATTAACCTTTTTTGGTAGTTTCCAATTTCTTCTAAATTCACACATCATCATTTTGATCATCCTTTAACCATTCCAATAGATACGGTTGAGAAATAATGTTTGAAAGGATTGATGATGTTTCTTTATTTTTGATTACCATTTTCATTTTCAACAAAACTAAGAAGAATAGATCAATTTCAATTCTCATCAAAAATAGAATTTTTGGGTCCATTTTTTCATAGAGCATCCACCACCTTGTTCTCTTTCACAGGGTTGTAATGGATTGAGCAGTCATAGTCTTTGGTCATTTCTATCCATCTTCATTGGCTCATATTTGATTCAATTTGTGTGAATATATACATTAGGCTGTTGTGATCCATATATATTTCACACTTCTCCACAAATAGGTAATGTGGAAAATTTTGTAAAGAAAATATAACTACATCCAACTCTAGATCATGTGTGGCATAGTTTTTCTCATGAAATTTAAATTTCATTGAATCATAATAAATGTCTTCGTCATTTTTCATCATCACACACCCTAGGCCCTTCTTCGATGCATCACAAAATAACAAAAAATGTTCTCCACATCTATGTAGTGTGAGCATCATAACATTGATAAGTCTCAATTTTTACTCCTTGATGCTCTCTTTGCATTCATCTCTCCATGAAAACATGACTCCCTTCTGAGTTATCATGGAATGTTGGTTTGACAATTGTGAGAATGTTTTCAAATATTGCTGATAATACAACGATAACCCCAAGATGTTATGGATATCCATCACTGATGTTGTCCAAGGCCATCCCTCTATTACATCAGTCTTGGAGGGATCCATATATATCCCATTGCTAGTGATGATATGACCCAATAATGATACTTCCTTCGAACTGAACTCAAACTTTCTTTACCTAACATAGATCTTCTCCTATCGCAATGTTTCTAGTATAGTGCTTAAATTTTCTTCACTCTCCTCTTTGGTTTTCAATTATATAAGAACATACTCCATAAATACTACAAAAAATTGGTTATATATTCTCTAAACACTAAATTAATCAAGTTGATGATGATTTCATGAGAATTAGTGAGTCTGAAAAGAATTACTATGAATTCATAGTGCCATTACATTATAGAAAACGTAGTCTTGGGGATAACTTCCATCTTCCCCCATGCTTGGTAATATCCCAAAATAAAATCCACCTTGGATAATTTTTATTCTCCACATAGCTAATCGAACAAGTAAACATTTTGTGGAATATGATACTTGTTATTTATCGTGATTTTTAGAACTCATGATAATCGATGAAAGGGTGCATTGACCTATCCTTCTTCTAGACGAAGGGGACTTGTGCACCCCATGGTGAGAACATGGTTGTATAAACCCTTTATCAAGATTCTCATGTAGTTGTTTCTTCAAATCCTAAAGCTCCCTAATATCCATTCTATACAGAGTATTGGATATTGGAAACACCTTAGGTATAAGACCAATTGAGAATACAATATCTATTCTTGGAGGAAGAATATACAATTCCCTGAGAATACATCAAAAAATTCCATCATAATGGGAACATATTCTAGGATGGTTTTTTCCTAAGACTCAATAATATGAGAAATATATGTGCATTCATAGGGTAGTACTATCCATGATTGGGATGACGAGGCTAAAGATAAGTTATCATCCACCTTAAAATTTTACATAATTGTTGGTCAATTCGCCATATGGAGAGCGATTTTCCTCTCACAGCTATTTATGTAGTCTCTATATAGGGAAAGCCAATCCATGCTAGGAATTGCATTAAATTTCATCATAGAGAGTATGTAGAGGTTTATTGGGAAGTTAGAACAAAAAATTGTGATAGGGAAGGAGTAATATTACTGGGTTTCAATGATTTCCACATTTATCTTTCTCACCGACATCTTTACGTCTATGAATTTTGGTGATGTTATGATTGTTCTAAAAAAACATTAGAGATATTAAGAAATGTGTACAACCAGAATAAAAAAGTATGTTCTCTATTATTCATGAATAACTAGCATACTTGTCACCACATCATTGTTGGGGATCGCTTCGGTGGTAGTGAGGGAAAAAGATCCCACTCTTGACCTTTTAGGATGATTGTTTCCACTGAAAACCCTTATCCATGGGAAATGGTTTGCAATGTTCCCTGGTTCTTTGTAGTTTAATCAATAAAAATGCATTGAGGGATGAATGGATAATTCCTCTAATTTTTTTTGAAAAGTGAGTTTTTTCATATTAGTATTTAATAGCCAGCTTCCCTTATATTCCACTCCTAAGGATTTCCTCATCCCCCTTTAGGAAATTTCTGGGGTGAATCTTTTTTTCACCATTGGAAAGTGGGGTATTGAAATTTCTTATCACCATTTGATTTATCTATAAGACCTCTAGAGTTAAAGTACACCTTATTCTTCTTATCCCCATGATACCTATGAGATTTTCTGATCACCATTTTGACATTGAGGGAACATCAGACAATTTCCTCTCAGCTCACAAAGTCAAGGATCTATATGGATTTCTGTATGCTATGTTTTATCCCACTAAAGTTGCAGTCGTCCATGCATTTGAGTGTAATGAAAAAGAAAGAGGCATATCGTACATGACATGTGATGTTTTCCTCATACATTCTAGTCATATTTTTTCCTGATGGAAAGGAAGTCATTTTCCAACATAAGATTGAGGGTGCGTAGAAAATATTAATCAAAAAACATTTTTTGGAAAAACATCCATAACAATGCCCCTATAACCTCCTCAAACATCATATTTATGATCAATGTACACCATTGATCATCCTCAACCACCATATGTTAATAATCCCGATGTACCTTCTATTGTTCTGAACAATGAAAGATAGAGAAGATCTTCTCAATAGGGTTTTCCATTGTTCAAGGATTGAGGTATTTGATGATCCATTAAAATAAAGAGTCTTCTGTTTCATGAAGTGATCGATTGCATCTTGTCCTATCATTGGGTGGGGGATGAATGTTCATCTTGACCCATGTTTCTATTCAAAATGTGAGTTAGATGAGAGAGTATCATGACAAAATTTTTGATTCTCTCTTCCATCAGATAGTGAATCCTATTAGAACAGTCATCACATTGATCTTTGCATTGGTTGTTTTCCTGATTCCTCAAATTACTGGCCACTGGCTGGAATAAAAGGAATGTTAGGGGTAAAAAATAAATGGAAATCCAATAAGAATAAAGGACAACTTATAAATTTCATTTATTTCCATAAGATATCTATGTTATCCATTATATTATTCCCAAAATATATTCTAAGGATAATTTTTTTAATTAAATTAATAACGGATCATAAAATGATTATAAATTTACCAAATAATATCTATCATGAGTGTTGTAACCAAGAGTTCATTAAGTATCCTTGTTGTTCACGAGTTCCTTATTCGAGTATAGATCAAATTGGGGCTTTATTATAATAAAAACATAAGGTCTTCGAGCCTATGGATGGATGAAGTCTAGCTCAAATTAGTGTTTTCATCTTTTTCCCCTTGATACATCTATGCCAAAGCAGCCACTACATGCATGTATCTAGAATAGGATGTATTTTCTTGATAAAACACGAACTCCATACTCACAAAAATTATGGGATTTTTATTATTATATGTAGTCTTATACTTAAGGCTTTCACATCGGTTTTCTAATCCTAATCCCAAAAATATCTAAACATATTCGTTGATACCAACTATAACAACCATGATCATTATTACACTTGTAAACATGACTTATTACATAAATGATCTCTTATATAAACTATGAGTATCAATAGGTCTATTGTCTTGTGAAATAAGGAATGTTATGTAAAAAAATTCAACATAAAAAATAAAATCTTTATTGAAAACATCTTTTACATGACTACAACATTCCTTCGTACTTAGCGTTGCATGGATAACATGAAGATATGAAAAAGAACAGGGTGAGTAATAATTCCCGGTATGGGAGAAAAAAAGACATAACCTAAAGAATATAGTACTTTTTATGTAATAGTCATATCAATAGAGCATATGAGAAACATGAATATAAATGCTTGATATAGAATTATTATTATAACTCGGAAATGATGGGGCAACATTTAACATGATTTAAAATGATCCAAGGATAATTGCCCACAAATAATTAGTAAAACCTCGTTATAGTTGAATTAGCATGAGTGAACCCGCGTTTAATATGATGTATCTTGATACAAATCTTTTCCCAATGCATTTGAGCTCTAACAGGGATCACCGTTATTACTTATTTCATTTCATGCATAAGTGTTCCACATGAATCATACAACTTTGATTCATTCAACATCATCATTTATTCCACGATAAAGGAATTTGGAATACATTCATGAAACTATATAATCAATACATAAATGTTCCTAAATGTTAATAACCATGATAGATCATTTTTATTCACTACACAATGACTTTGTCTTGGAAAAATGTGGTCCAAATTCTATACCAAAATAGCATGGAAAAAGAATTCATAAAAATGGAGCATGACAGAGAAAGGGTTATCTCATCATATGTGCAAGAAATGGAAGGTATGGGGTTATATACATATAGTTACCAACATATTTAATGGAATTTAGATGCATAATATAAAAGAATTCCATGAATGTAAATGAGGAGAGATCAATCCCTTACTGAATATCGGTATGTTAACATGTGAACATGGCATGAATTAATGAGAGATAATGGGGTGACTCATCATTAAAACATAAGGAGGGAAATATAGGGGATGATTGAAATCATAACTGATCATTTTTTATTTAAAATAAAGAGTATAACAACATAAATAAATTGAGACAAAAATCCTAAAGCAAGAAAACCCTTACGAAAATTCGGCATGCTAACGAGTGTACATGGGATGCATTAATGATAACAAAAGGGGTATCTCATTATTCAATAATATGGATGGCATTATATGAGAGGTAATAAATCATACCCCAAAATGTTTCATTGAAAATAAAATTTCCTAACAATATAATGAAACATGGAAAATTTTAAAGAAGGAAAGAATGTGAGGATCCCATACATGGAAGTGTGATCCCAATTGCTGGGTAGTGGATTGAGAGATGTTTATCGGGAGGTTAGGTGAAATTTCTTAGATTATAGAGAGAAGATTCCAATTTATAGTTGATCTCCAAATGTTTTGAGTGAAGAGTAATGGGAGACTGAGTGGGTTAATATAGGAAAGGAGAGGGAATTCTTTAATATTTTGGGTTTAGAAACCACACTTTAAACTAATCAAAACCACAAACCATACCATGGTATTCCCATCGTTTTTCCCAAAGGGGAGTGGAAAACAATAATTCATATGGTCAATGGATGAACATATTTAAATATTAGGCTTGTTTATTTGGATTTTAGTCACAATCTCAAGGAAATAATTTTAAAAAGATAAAACATTTTATAAGTCTTGGAGTGTCCTCTAAGACATAGTAAAATAAATCAATCCAACCTAAAATCACATTATTTTAAAAGTAAAATATATATTTTCTGAACACCCCATTTATTGTATTTTATTAAAAAAACTATTTGGTCATTATGATGACATAAAATGCTTTATATATTAAAACTGTATTTACTTTTTTTTATAAAAAATTGACTTTCTCAGAAAATTATGAATAATTGACAATTGTATAATTTAGAAATCCTAATTTTAAAAATAATATTCATTTTTTCTAAATAATTTTCAAAATAAGTTTCCTTTTACATTAAAAATATAAACTGATATCTATAAAAAAATCATTGATTTTGACAAAAATAGGTTTCCAACCTTAATAAAAATTAAAATTCTAGTAATAAAAATTATATGATTATTTATTTTTAATAAAAATTAACATAGGAATAATATTCTACTAAAATAATATTTAATTGAAAAATCTATTAATTCATCTGAATATATCTCTTAATTTATTATTAACAAAAAATACCAATTGTGCATTAAAAATTATTTACAATATAACAATAATAAAATGAATGTATATTATTTATTCTATAAAAGAATAATTCACATAATGATAGTGATGTGGTCTTGTTACATAACACCTTACAACACCTGCATTATGCCTAAGGGTACGATGTGCGATGGGGACAGACTCATGGGGTGGTCAATACAACATCGCAAGACTAGTCATATCTATAATCTTCCACTCCTCCCATAGGTGGTTTCATTAAAGCTTAACATGTAGAACCTTTGCTAGGGCATGGTCAATAGTGAACTCTAGTGATGCTACCTCCTTTATGAGCTCCCACAAATGGTGTCCATATGTGTTTCTGACACTTTTTTCGGGGAGCACATCCATATCTTTTAGAGGACGCATAGTTATTTCCCCGCATTCCTACTTTCCAAAGGAAGACAACATCCATCACATATTCATATATTTTTTTTCATTGATTGAAATGGGGTGATGGGATGTCGGTTCCTCATTCAGTGGATTCCTCCATGGAACGCGTTACCTCGTCTGAGTATCCCACATGAAAATAGAATGTTGTTCATGATACTCCTCATAGTGCCATGTCATCATGGATGCTGGTTAATTACACTGCATCTATCAGGACATTCCAAGGGGTCCGGTCATGGTAGAAACCTTCAGTCGAGGAAGTAGTCACATTGGACGTCGTTGGTGTATCTGGGCACTAGAAGACTTCTCTATCTGGTTTTCTTCCATTAATGATATGTCTTCTTGAGGGTGCGGAAGCCAGAGTCATACCGAGTCAAATGGGGGGAATAATATGCCATATGCCTATCTCTAAGGTTTTCCCGAACATCCCATGTTTAACATAGGTCATGCTGAGATTTTAACGACTAGTAGACATGGATCAGACTGATCGGACAAAATTAAGAGTGGATCAGATGGTTGCAACCCCTAGTCGGAACCTTGTTACTTGGACTAACGTGTGTTTAGTTACCCAGTTAATTATAGGAGTAGTGAGGGTGTTAGTGACAAGATCTCACCGGGATGTGGTGGCCTGTGTTAGAATCGGGATGGATGATAGTGATTTGAATGATGTGGATGAGGAATAATATGGGACCATCATGAAGGTGACAGTTGTGTTGAGCTTGACCCTTGAGGAGACTTACAACATATCTTCATGGAAGGTAATCAATGTCTGTGTATTTTGTGGGATGATGGAACACCTGGAGAGGCGTCCAGTATGGGTGGGACCTGGAGGAAGTGGAACCTACGGGTTGGGGCATGACCTTACTGAAACATAAAGGATCCAGTGAGAGGCTAGAATGAGACATGAGTGATGGGATTGAACCTCAGGAAGGCTTACAACGTATCTATGTGGAATTGAATCAATGTCCATGTAGTTTAGTTTGGGGGTATAGAGTCGGGGTGTACGCATATGACTGTGACCTAGCGGCATGTTAGGGCTTATGCGTGGTTTGCATCTTGGGTTGGTCTGACACTCGAGGGGTGGACTACATATGTGGGTCCCAGTGAAGGGGGACTACAACATATTAGCATCGATTGGGAACTACAATAGCTTACCGATGATTGGGGTTCTAATGGGTTACCACTATTTGGGTTCTAATGGCTTGTTGTCAAATGGGGTTCACTAAGGCTTACTGTCGGATTGGGTTGATCCTCAAGGGGGATTCCTATGTATCTTTTTGAAGATATCGGAATCAAATTCCCCATATTTTGGATGAAAAATGGTGTTGGTGAACCAACATGATAGGGGTCGAGACCAATAGGTGTTGGTCTTGAACCACAAGGAGGCTTCCTATGTACAATGCCTTGGCACTGTTCAAATTCCCCATATTACAGAATGGTGTTGGTGAACCGACGTGAAAGGTTTCAAGACAAATAGGTATTGGGAGGCTTCCTACATACCATTAATTGGTAATGATCAATGTCCCTATACTTTGGAATGGTTTGGTTAACTGATGTGAAGGGGTTGACACCAATATTTGTTTGGCCTGAACCTCATGGTGGCTTCCTATATACCATACCTTGGCAAGGATCAAAGTCCCCATTGTTCGGAATGGTATTGGTGAACCAGTGTGAAGGGGATTAGGACAAATAGGTGTTGAGTTTGAACCTAATATAGGATTCCTACATACCTTTCCTTGGAGTGGATTAATGTCCATTTAGTTTGGAATGGTGTTGTTTAACTGATGTGAAGGGGGTCGAGACCAACAGGTTTTGGACTTGAACCATATAGAGGCTTCCTACATACTTTTCCCTGGAAAGGATCAAAGTCCCCATTACATGGAATGGTTTTTGGGGCATACACTCTAGGGTGTCCTTGATAGGATTTCATGGTCATGTTTATGCTAATTCCATGTCAGTCATGCTCGGTTTGAGAAATAAGAGGCAACAAAAACCTAGCGATCATGTTGTGAAAGGTGCATCTGTGGGGAGTGGAGTGGCTATTACACAAGGTTAGAGGCCCAAAGAGGAAACATGGACTTATGCATCATTATATGCCAAGGGAGATAGAGATTGGGACTTAATCTAGGTTGGATTCCTAGTGGAGACAAAGCCTATAGGGGGACAGATGGGGTATCAAGGATCCACGTCCCCCTCTCACCACTTAGACATTGGCACCCAGGAATATAGGAGGAGCATAGGTGTTTCCATCTGCTAGAAAGGGTATGGGATTGCCCCAAGATGGTTTCCCTTCACCGTGGATAGGCGCCGCTCCAGTTGATAGGATCTCATTCCATGTATGGAAGATCTCACTCCTATGGAGAGGAGCAGTCATGGATAATGTCTTAGGTAGGGCACCCTGCATGTGATGCATGGGGAGAGACCACATTTTAATGACATGTGATGAGGATGATTGTGCATGGATGTTTAACGTCATGTATCTCGGACGGGGTGGGTTCACTTCGCACTCCTAGGACATACATAATTGATACATGCCCACCCTTGGTGAAGGGAAGACATCAACAATGCCATGGTGATGGGGTGTCATGGGGTGATCCAGTTCGGAAACCATGTTAGCATGGCTATGATATGAAGCAGTTGATGTTAGCATTCCTAGGCAAGGAAGCATAATACTATGAAACACAACGTAATTCACTGACCAAGGGACATTGATGTCACTTCGTATAGACCTGGAGGGTCATACGGGAAACTTTATCACATAGAAAAGGGGTTCACATGAAGGGAACTTGTCAATCTCTAAGGCTCCATGTATTGTAGGGGCTACGTGAAGTGGTACACTTCATGAGGTGTAGTATCCCAGCCAAGGCATTGGTAATATGTCTTTATGAAGGGTGCTTCACGAAGCAGAAAGGCTCTCATGGAGTAGGGCTATGTGAAGAAAAGGATCCATGCGAAGCATAGCATTAAAAAGTAGTATACCTCATGAGGCTCATTGACCCTGCTTTAGAATGTGGTTCACATGTGTATAGAAGGTACATCGCAAATCATGGATTCTTTGCGAAGACCCGAGACCCCTTATGGATCTCATTTCCTTTCGAAGGCCTATGGGATTCACAAAGGGAATCCTTTTTTGAAGAGGAGATGTGTATAATCCAAATGAAAGGAATGTTGTGTTTCTAAAGTACCTTAAAGAGCTCATTTTCCATAGATTAGAAATTGAGTCACAATTTGAGATCCGAGAAAGAGAATGGACATAGTATCTATCATTTAGACTCGGGGGAAGACCAATATTTATAGGAAAGAGAAGACATAGAGCAGGGATCGCTCGACAGGAATCCATGTAGTGGATTGTCGTAACAGTCGATCCTACCACCTATTTACTTCTCAGTAGGTTTGCAAACGTCTTTCAGATTGAGGAGCCTCATGCCTCATTGTTTCGAGGCAACATCAAAAATGGCTTTCTGATCGCATAGCCTCCCACCTATTTTCTTCGTAGCGGATTCACAATCGTATTTCATATCATGAATCCTATCACCTTTTTTCTTCATGGTGGATTTTAAAACTTCTTTCGGATCGCAGATCCTCTCACCTCTTTACATCGTTGCACCTGTAGGGAGGGAGGATTCACACCAACAATGATGTTGTGGGGTTTGCGAATAGGCTTTGTGATGCCACCGTATTTGAGGTGGTTTCCTATATACGATTTGATTTTCTCTCACTATATATCGACACCAATATATTCCCCCCCTCAGACATAGAGCCGAGGAGAAAACAAATTTCTATGATAGAGGTTCAACCACCGAAACATTTTGGCAAATCACAAGGAAGGCATAATAAGGAGGGCTTCAAGGCGGAGAGAAGATTTGCGTGTTGAGAGCATTATAAAGAATGTTGTCCCCGGATGCATTGCAATGCCCAAGGGGACATTCCATATAAATAGGGGAGGCTGACCTCTCTTTTTTCCTTTCTCCTTTATTTATTTTGGTGTTATTTCTCTCGATTCACGATGCTCTACACACTCTACAATTTCCCTCCTTGAATCATGCATTCTATTTCATGGTGAACATCGAGTCCTTTGACTTTTTGAGGGTGCACTCCATGGATTTCTTTTCTTAGGTCAGGGGAAGTGGTCCATGATTTCTGGTTTGGACTAAGCTCCACAAACGATATCCCTGAATGGGCTCTACGAACATTGTCTACAAACAATAACAAAAAGGTCCAAATATGAAAACTGAATGGCTCACCCAAAGGTGGCCAGGGGATTCCTTGAGGATTCTTCTTAGAGGGAAGATATGGAAAATTTCTCCAACATTAGGGAATTCATTCGATGCCATTCGTGTAGAGTTACTATCAGAGATCTAGAAGAACTACAAACACTGCAAAAGGATGCCTATGTATGGATTTAGTCTGAGGGAAGAAATCATCATTTCAGAAGTGAGTAGGGACAAGCCGGATTGCTGGTTCAGGAGAATGACATGCCCTCCCCAGTGGTTCAGCGTGGCCGATGACCATTATTGGGAGAACATCGCACTTGTTAGCACTGATTTACTGTATAACCATGTCAATGACATTGACGGGAAGGCACTAAATCCAAGGAAATATTCCCCATTATACCACAACTTCCTGAAGGGGTCCTTTGAGAACCAAGAGAAGGGGTGGACCAACGAGTGGGATTTTCCCCAGGGTGGAATTTTCATGGATGATTGGGCCTGGGCCTACTAGGTATGTATCTCATGTGAGGAGTCTTGGGTAGAGTTGAGGAGAGTGGGACTATACGAGGTAACTTGGGATTCCAAATTACATATCTACCTGCAGAAATACATGATGCCAGAGAATATGAGAAGATGGTCATCGAGGACCAACACGTATAATTTTTACCAGAGGGAAGTCAGCATCAGCCTGGGGGATCTGAACTAGATCTCAAAGGTCCCGATAATGGGGGAAATGTGTATTGAGTTTCTCCCCATTGTGAACGGATTTGGGGACCTAGGGAAAATGCTGCCATTCGAAAAGCATTGATGTATCTGGTGTTGGAGGAGAACAAAAAGTTGATGAGCGATGTCCATTTCCAATGGTGGTTCAAGAAGTTCCAGAATTTCTTTGAAGATGTACAGTTCCCTACGAGGCCTCAGGCCAGCCCGATTGGGGCTCAACGGGGCCAAGTGCACTCATATTGGAGGTTCTTGGAGGACAGCCATTGGAAATCCTAAGTATTCAATGTCAGTACCGAGTAACAATCGGTTTTCAGGTTAGCTTCATCTATCATAGCGCCTATTTAGGGATGGATCCTACCAATAAGGGACACAAACATTGGTGTTTGACTGAGCATTTTCATTATGGAATTCATCTTGGCAATAGGGGGATGGTTCAACCATGGGATTCGAAATTCTTACCATGTTGTATAATATTATATGGCATATCAGCGAGGGGATAAAGATGTATAGGGTATGAAAAACATTTCACCTCTTGTATGGGTGTATAGATGTTCATATTATTGGTATCTACGAATATCCAAACCCCATCTCCCCTCCTAGATCAAATTATTTCCCAGACATTATTAATGTTGGGCGTGGGGGTGGGGGGGTTATTTCTCAACAAGTTGACCCCTCCATTGGTGCTAAACCAAGTTTAGAAGGCAGAAAAGTTCAACATCCACCTGTTACCATTTCCAACAGTCATGTTCACTGATGAAGGCTAGGGAACAGAAGGGAAAAATTCCTACCTCATATCCTTTCGCAGTGGAGTCCTGATGGCATGGGTTGACCACGAGTATCTCTGTGAACCATCGAAACCACACAATTTCATGATATCATTCTGATATATGCAGTATCTGACCCTGAGGTGTCTACATGGGGGGTGCGCCACGAGAAGCACCCTTGTGTGATAAGGTAGATGTGGTTCCTGTTCATGCTGAAGTATGGGAAGATACGGAATGATTTTCCTCTACCCATATCCATCTTTAAGTCGGGGAAGGATTATTCTAAGAGCTGGGAGGTGGAAGACAAAGGGAAGATTGTAAAGTAGAAAATCAGCAGGGTGAGTGACATGGTGTCTCCCCATCCTCGAGGCCAGGGCCTGAGGGCGACGAGGAAATCTAATTTTGGTGGGGCTACATTTGCATTGAGTCCCGCCCCAGTCAAAACGGAAGCAACAATAGTCGATCAAGCGGTCCTAAATGGATAGAGTTTTCTAGAGAGGATCCCACCCAGGGGGTTCCACATGATATCCACCTGGGATATGGGGAAGCGGTGACACCATATAGACGTACTAGATAATGCTATCTTCCAATAGGCATGGGACATATGGGATTTCATTAATATATTCTATAGCCCATCTGAGATTTGGAAACCCCTGAACCATCTCATGATGGATTTTTTGGAGATCAGCCATATTAATTCCGACTTTGTAGTATCCCAGTCTGAGGGGGAGCAATACCTTTCTGAGATGGAGGACTTTGTGCACTCTTGGGGTGATCCGCATCCAATGAAGGATTAGGTAAATCTTTTGTTGAATTGAACAGACCCTCCATAGTTTTCAGCTACTGAATTAATATAAATTTTCCCACTGCTATAAGAATCAGACAAGTCCTCTTGGGGGGAGCCAATGGAGGGAGCCTATTAGAGGAATGTGAGGTTAGTGATTCAGCTCTGGAGCAGGAATATTTTAACGAGTCCCATGTGGTAAAATCCTAACCACTCCCTTGGGGTCTTCACTAGGGTTGTTTAGAACTTCTCAACTAACATTTGAACTGTGTATAAGGGGATCATATGCAACACCCGCTCCCACCCCATAGTATATGCAACTATGGGAATATTGGGAACTACACCCATGGCTACGACGATCAGCAAGTCAGGAGGTGTTGCGACACCAACGATGATCCTCTTAGAACCATTGGTCTTCCCAAAAATACAATTAGGGCCATGATTCAGAGTTCTAATAGTAACAACCCACGAAAAATACCAACTTTTTGATCTATGTAATCATTCTTCAATGAATATGTAACTGTTTTCCATCGATCATATTAACCAAGTCTTATGTGCCTTTTGTATGAATAGTTATTCAAATGGAAATAGCTTCCTTGGCGAGGTTGGAAGGAGATATTAGCGGTGCCTTTCCTGAGGGAACACTGGGGGTTGGGGAATCAGACTTCTTAACCGACCAAGCTACAACGTATCTTATCATTGGTGGGACCGTTAGTAGTGCCGCACTGAAAGTCATTACAGGTGGAATCTGACAACGAGGATCAATCGGATGACATGGATCCTAACCTACCCGACCATACATCTGTTGAAGACCCTACTGATTATTTCATGGGGGAATTTTCCATATATGAACATGTTGACCCTGCGGATCGGGACAAGATGATCTTTAATGACGTGGTTAGAAAAATTTCCTATCACCTGTCATGGATTCAGATTAAATGCTTCATTGATGAAACTCCTCAATGCTCAATTTATAGACTAAATGAGGAGGATTCAGTCCTTGTTGTGTGAACTATGCACCGGGGGAGTGGATTCCCAACGTCCTCATATAAGGCCCCACCCTTAAACCATACTTAATCTTGAGTTATTATAAGATTACACATTGAGGTTCTTTTCAGGTTTAGAGTTTTAGAGAATTAGATCATAAAACTTGCATTACATTCCATATATAAACAAATTGGTTACATAAAGATAGTATTCTTATTTCCCATAAATGGAAACATATTTAAAATAAAACATGGATTCTTTCTTGACACTTCCTTGACACTATCATCATATCATGTACCTTTCCCTTGACCTGTGAAAAACATTTCAAAAAAACTTGGGATGAGCATAAAAAGCTCAGTAAGGGATATAAAAATATGGAAAGGAAATATGGGTACATATATATATAAGAATGAAATCATACTTTACCCATAAAACATAATCACTTTAACATACCTCATAAAATCATGAATAAATCATAGAAATCATAAGACATAAAGGTAACTTGAGGAATTCATAACATTATTACGTAGGGAGTAATTCTCTTGGTTACATTTGGAATACCCATCACAGTATATTCCCTAAATCTCTTTAGAGAAACCTTAATGTTTCACTCCTTTATGTCACCCAACGCATTGGAGAGCTATGTCCGGCTCACCCGCCCTTAGTTTATCACGGAACTACCCGTCTTCATAATAATTCCCAAGTACCACAACATAATCATATCACATAAAACATGCATAATGCAAACATAATATTTCCACCTTTCAATCACAAGATATCAATACAACAAATTGATATATAAAAACATTATGAAAACCATTTTCAATACCAAAATAAAAGAAAATTAAAACATGGTATTTATTTATCTTTTAAAAAAATGTATGGCTTGCAGAGGAAGCCGAAACTAAAATAACGGTCAAGGCGGCGGAGAAGTTGTTATTGCCGCATACGTATGACAAAAACATTCCCTTTTGAGGTTTAGTAAAATTATTCGTATAAAAAATATTCCTTTTGGATAAACGTAAAAGTCAAAGGGGTTTAT
Organism: Viscum album; assembly: GCA_963277665.1. Lineage (NCBI taxonomy): Eukaryota > Viridiplantae > Streptophyta > Magnoliopsida > Santalales > Viscaceae > Viscum > Viscum album. The sequence goes on from OY728145.1 coordinate 862,229,557, forward strand.
ACACCATATAAAAGAAGGTTGTGTATAAAACAAAATATGCCTCAATGAAAGGAGATTGAGACGAAGTCCCATACCTCGGGTCTGACTTGACTCGGTCGTTCATTAATCTCCTGAATAATAAAAATGAGTTAATTTCTACTTGTTTAAGAACCTTTTTCAAGTTCATTATTCCTTTTATATCACTTATTGACATTTCATGAACACAATGTAATTATTTAAGTTAATAACGGTCGTTTTAACGATCATTAGTACTTGAGTCTAAAATAAGCCCTTTATAATTACAAGTTGTTCATGTATCCATTATATCCAGAATGGTATTCATGATGTAGATATCATATATTTCATATATATCCAGTACATGCATGCATTTATAATATTACATAATCATTTAGAAGTAAGAAATGAAATGCACCGTTCATGGAGACGGTAAGCCGTACGTACGCATGAATGCTACTTTCATTTCTATTTCATATTTTATAGAATGGAATCACAATGATATAGAGGTATATTATAATTCCAGTATAATATCATATATGATATCATATTTCCATCCTTTATACATCCCACATATGGTATTTAACGAATCAAATCACTTTGAGGGGGCGGTAGTCCCCACTTTCTTAAATGAAGATATCGCGTTTACCCATAATGGAAACCATAAAGGTATGTCCAAAATGAAAAATACAGAAGATTAAGGTAAACATAAACATATCATATATCATATATAAATATATTGTCATCTTAATGGCCACCTTTGAAGGTGTTAAAAGAATGTTGAACAATCATCGTTTCGGGAGGCATAAATTCACCATCCACGGAAACAGTATGTTCTTTAACCAATAGATGTAGGTGTGTGTAAGGGTAGCTTGAATCCTTCTTATAACAACATCATAGTATATTGAATATATTGTAGTTGTTACAAAATAAATTAATAAAAATATTTTAGGGGGTTAGAGAAGAAAAATAAAACAAAAGGACTTAAGTGAAGACATTACCTTAAAACCGGGTAACTCCCTTTCGATTGAGCTCAAAGGCTTCCTTGGGAGGACCTCTGCCCAAAGTGAGGCTTCAAGGAGTAAGAGAGGGAAGTGGAGAGACAAAATGGGTAGGGGTTGGCTGAGCCAAAGGCTTTGGGAGTGTGGGTAAGGAGGTAGAGGTGGGGGCCTTTTATAAGAGGAGAGGAGGGGCACTCTTGGAAGGTAAAGAAAGGTTACTTTATTTTAAAATGGTATTCGTATTTAAGAGGTCCCAAATTGATGTGTTTATAGGATAAGGTGATAAGGGTTCTAAATCCACCCATCCAATAGGTTTTTTTCATGTGTAGGTCTTAGATTTTACATTATCTTTCCATTTTATTCAAATTGTTAAATAATGAGGTCATCGCTGCATCATCATGATGTCATAAATAATTTAATTTATTTAATGTCTAAAAATTATAAATAAACTACTATGATGTAGGAACTTGTTTTAGATTTCTACTTAATTTTTAATAAAGACAATTTATGCTTCAAAAATGGGTTTTTATTGTATTTTGTACGTGGACATTATAATTAATTTCTACCATTACTAGAAATTTTATTTGAGGAAATGAATATAATTTTTTAAATAATCATGTCAATATTTTATTAGGGGGATATTTTTATATTTTTTCTGAAAATATTTATTTTTTAATTAATACAAAAAAATACAAATTTATATAAAACTGTTATTTCTTTTCATTAAACCAAATAATTTTAAATTCGCATTATTGTTTTAATTTTATATTAATAAGTATTATTTAATTATAAATAATCTAATTAATAACATAGGAACCATCATTATATTTGATTTTGCAATAAGTTCATTTATGAGCTTAAAAACACATTTATCTAAAAACTGTTTTTATGCGCGTAATGTGATTTTATGTTAATAAATTAAATAAATAAATATTGATAGATAATTTTAATAAAATTTACATAATATATATTCAATAAAATATTTTAATATTAATCTAATTATTTTTACAATGCAAGAAATGAAAGTTAATTTAGTTTTTTGCTTAAAAATACATTTTTCTAAAAATGATTTTTGTTGATTTTTACGCTCTTATTTTAAAGTGAATTTATACCACCTATTGAATTTGAATCTTATGAAATTAATTCCATATTTTTAATCAACATAATTAATATAATATAATTTAGTCGGCTTAGTTTTTGATCATAATGAATAGTAAAAATATTAAAGTTTTGTTATCACGGTTAAAGTTAAAACAGTTTTACTAGGGGTTGAAGTAAGAGATAAGGATAAGAATGACACATAAACTTGTTTAATTATTATTTTTTAAATATATTTAGACCTTCTATTATCATAACTTTGAAGTATTGGACATTTGGAGCAACTTTCACCTGAAAATAATCATATATTATTGAAATATTTTAAGTAATTCCATGTGTGTCCCTCCCCTCACTTATAAAAGAGCACCTCATCTCATCCCTTATCCATAATATTTGAGCAATCTAGATCAGCCAAGACATTCCCAAAAAACTTCCTAGATTCCTTCCTTTCATTCTTAATATTCTAGTTTTCTACCAAAACCATCCTAAAAAGGCTTAAGGTGTAAGCCAAATGGGGTCTCCCAAAGAAGAGGTAATCGTGTTTACTGACTCTTTCAAAGTTTATTTCTTCTTATACCTCCTCTAAATATACTGTATCCATCATAACATAATTATTCTAGTATTATAAATATACTGAGTTGTTATTAATATTATGATACCATCATTTTCCACCTCCTTTCTATTCTATGGAAAATGAAAACATCACTTTTTTATATATACGACCCACCATCTCCATGTAAAGGTATAATTCATTTTTCATCACCATTTTACTTTGATGGTTATAAAAAACTAACTATTGAATATATATAATATTTATAACATAATTATTATTTTTTAAACATAATATATCATTTACCTTCTTACCCTTCCACCCATTAAAAAATGATAACATCGCTCGTGCATACGTGTGGACTATCACCTCCACGAAACAATGCAATTCATTTTTAATGAATTCATTTCATATATAATTATAGATATGTATATAATCTAAATATATGATATTTATATTATTATTAAAAATTTTAATATTATGAAACCATAATCAAGATTCAAGGACCGAAACCACCGAACCGAAACTTGCATGAAAAACGAAACATTTAACACTCAGAAACGATGATTTAAATAAAGAATTAGAAATAAAAAAGTGTTTAAATGTTATAAGTGTATCATATATGATATTATACGTATGTATATGGTTCTGGTATAGAATTATAATAAATTTAAATTTATTATATAGGAAGTTAAAATAACTTACTAAGCAAGTCAGACCTGAGGTAAAAGTTTATTTCACAATCTCATCTTTATTCGAGATTTCTTATGTTTAAGTTTATATTGGAGGAATTTCATGATATTTATATATTAAACCCCATATATTTTCTTCTCCTCTGGTTATTTTTGTAAATTACTAGTTTTTCTTTCATTTTCCTCTCTCAAAAGTCTAGGAGAATGTTTTTAAGGAAAATCGACTTTGTTTTCCTATTCGGTTGATATTGTTTTATTCCATGTCCATATTTTTTTTATAATGTTTTCAAGAATGTTTTTTCCATTCTCCAATTATTTATTGAATTCATTTTTAGTCATTTTTAACTTTTTTATAAAAATTCTTAAAAATAATCTTCTTGTCATTTTCCAAATGAGAAACTTTTTACCAATGGTGTGTACAAAATATATGTTTTAATGCTCACTACACAAATTATTTTTCCCATAGTCATGAATATCCATTAACTTGAAGCATCCATTACAAGTTTTCATGGTTCTTTTCAAATAAAATGTTTTCCTTAATATTTTATAAATTTTTAGATTTTAAATAAGTGATTTCAAAATGAAAATGGTATTTTATTTAATAAATGTTATAGTGATCTTTTATAAGTATTTTCATCTATGTCAACATCCTTTGATGAATCTTATACTTTATTGGGGATATACTATAATGGTACCATCCACCTTATTTATATAGATGAATTATGATCATGTTGTTATATTTTTTAATTGAGGAAAATATTAACATTTCATATGCCATTTTTTCAATTAGAATGTTTATGTTGATGATGTATTGAATTATTATTCACCAATTTCATATGATGAATTTATTGAATTGATTTAGTGACAGATAGAGCCCTTTACAGCCCCTTGATGCATCAGTAGGTTTTGTGAGACAAACTAGTTTAGGTATTTATCGCATACCTTACCTATCTATGTATGATTCCTTGGAACGAGGTCTTGATGGTGAGATTATGATATCCAACATTTTGAATTCTTTTATTATGAAACTAGTTATTGTTATCCATTTGATTATTTATGTTTTTATGTCATCTATGGATTTAGTACCCTTTTTATGATATTAGTTATATGAAATATTTTATTATTATTTATCTTTTCCATATTATTCATGCCTTATTTATTATATGATAACTTATATTTTCCCTTACTAAACATATGATATCACCCTTTATTATAATTTATTTTCCCCATGATACTAAGAAGGGATATATGAATGAATTTAGAGATATACTATAATAAATAATACAGTTATCACAAGGATTTTAAGTTGCATTTCATGTTTTTAAGTGTAATTTAAGGATCATGTATGTATCTAGTTTCCCAAGACTAATAAACGATTAAATAATTCAAGATGTTATCCTTTATATATTGTTATAATGTAGTAAAATAACCATGACTCTGGGTTACTGGAGTTGGGGTGTTATACGCAAAGTCTTAGGTTCCTTTAAAAGGTATTAGAGAAAATGTGAAATTATTTAAGTAAAATAATTCCTAATTTTTATTAAATTCACTATGATTTGGTAAGATAGTTTTGATATTGTTTCAATGCAACTGACGATACATCGACCAGAGTTCGTATAACCAAGATATGACCGATCGAAGATCGACGATTTCTTATTAAAAACTATGATGGAAATTAAAATATATTATATATATATGTGTGTGTGTGTGTGTGTATGTGTATTATATAAGTTCACATATGTGGATGGAGACCTTCCTTCATTGGTTTCACATAGAGGAGTAAACAAATCACCATAAATGATGGCTTGTTTGATAAGTATATATATATATATATATTATAATATATTACAATATATTACAATGTATTATTATATTAGGTTCTTTGGGGTACAATTATATTAAACACATACACCACACACATAGGTCGGAAAGGTAGGCCATAGCCCCCCTAAGAGGACAGCCCACCCATTAATCCTTAATTATTCAATACATGGTCCGTAGGCCCAGTGGGCATAAATCCCATTATATGGCCCATAGGCCCAGTGGGAATGAAATCCCATTACATGGCCAATAGACCCAAATATTTGACCCAAAGGACCACTGGTGAATAGTGTTGCTACAATACCCAGACTGCTAAAGTGTTGCTGCCGCTACAGTGCTGCTACAGTGCCCACCACTACGACAGTGCCCACTATTTCATTAGTGCCATCAATAATATAGTTTTTCCACCACTACAGTGCTGCTACAGTACTGTTATAGTACCTATGCCCAATGGGTTTTAAACCCCCAACCTCGATTTAGAATTATGGTGTGCTTACCACTAATTCAAATCTCAACTACATATATTATATAATATATATAATGTATAATATATTTGTTTTATATACATGGGCCCCCCTCCCTTGACTACCCACACTAGTGTGTTATTTAGTTCAACCCGATTCCGTGTCGAGTTGACCCAACCCGGCTAGGCCGGTCTTGGATGGGTCGGTCCAGATTCGACTCCTGATCCGCTAGACCCATCACAAGCCTATTTTTAAAATCTGAGGACTTGATTCAGATCTAAACAGACCCATTTTTTTAAAAAAAAAATCATTTTTTTTAATTGTTTGGAATTTAATTAAATTATTTCGGGTACCATGAGACATATTGATAATTTATTTAAATTATTTTAATGTGAGTCCAATGCACTAAAATTACCCTCGAGTTGAATTTTAACAGTTTTAATTTTTCTTATACAATTTAATTATGTATTGACTGATCATGAGCTGATACCGACCTGTGTATGTTTGATTTAACAATATTTAATTTAATTATTTCATTTTTTTTAAAATGTAATAATTATTTTTCTTATGATGATATGTGTATCATCCTTCCACCTTTAATTGTATAAGAGCCTTCATGTTCACATTTAAGTGATAAAATGTAATTTTACACCCTGAGTTCCCCTCATCTGCATGTGAGTGTACTATATAATGATCATAGGTGTTCAAGGCGATGTAGTTTGAGTTGAGTGCTAGTGTAAAATCAAACAAGTGAAATGCACGAGAGTTTTGAATTGAATTATGGAATTCCCTTAGGTTTTCATTAATCCATTAATCGCTCAATGGATTAACCCATAATTAACATTTCATGATCATTTAATTATTTATTTATTGATTTTTTATCATTTTCATGATTTATTATTTTATGAATGTACTTTTATGTGACCACATAATATAATAATTAATAAGTATGCAATGGTAACAAATGAATAAATGCACAGTGCATGTTTTCTATTTATGCATGGTTATATGTGAGCGTGATCACATAATGACAAAATGATAAATAGAAATAGATTTTATTTCATGAAATAAACTAAAATACCTTAAAGATATATTAAGTCAAAAAGATTTCCATCACTTGACTTCAAAAAAAATGGTGTGTTTGAGGTGTTTGTCTGCCCTAGTTTAAGGTGCCTCTTACTACTCAGGCGTTCTAATGAAAAGTGGTAGGTCGACTTAACTAATGTTTTTCACAAATAATTAGTCATATATAACTTATTGCATAGGAGATGAGACTCCACTCAATAGATCAAGGAGCGACAAGTTAATGAGTCTGGTCAGACAAAATCCTACATTGAAACTCCCCGAGTAGCGACATAGTCATAGTTTGGACTATAAGGAGAGGTTTTGAAGGATCCTTTCCATTAGAATATTCATGCGACAGAATATTTCAAATTTAGTAGTTGAGAGCTACTAGAATTCAATAAAATAATGGGAGAAATTTAAAAATTTAATAATTTGAAAATGTCATTTGGTAATCAAGATATAGGTAAAATCTACTAAAGTTTATTTTTTATAGATCAAATGACCATCACCAATGTCAATACAATCACACTGCAATCAATATTGGATAAATAGAATATCTTGACCAATAATAAATTTAGGAGTGGTACAATCACTTTTACACAATATTATTCCAAGAAAGAAAGCTTTATGTGTTGGAACCCCCAATTCCTATTGATCACCCTTAGGGAGCTAGCAAGACAAATAAAGATAAATACAAGAAGCATGTGGATGATACATTGAATGTTTAGTGTGCCATGTTTTCATATATATCTAGTGTGCTGTAGAAAATGCATGAGGATAAAGATACATTGATCGATTAGAGTCCCCTAGGTTCAAATTGAACAAAAAACTAGCAACTGATCTCATTATTGTCGCTTTACTACCTTGACTCTTTATGTCAACATTAATTATAATATGTATAACATGAATAAGTCACTCAAAAATAATTTTTTATTACAAAATCAAGGAAACCCTAAAAATCAGGGTGGTCTATAGTGGTGCAGACTAAGGTCATATCCAATGATAATAATATTACAATCGTGAGGTAGGGATCCTATGCTATAGGAAAGACCAAGACTATTACTAGAAATTCCTTTGCAAGTAAGACTGTCAGTAGCAAAGTTCCCCTCCATCCAAGTGTGAGGTACCTTTTCTCCATTTCTAATGAGAGACTTACACTTCCTAATAAAATAAGTTAAATGCCACTAAATGTTTTTGTTGTCCCAAATTAATCCAACAAGGAGCTTAGAGTCCAATTCAACTACCACAATATTTATGTTATAAACCTTGCACAAGGAAAGTCCACTGAGGAGGGATCTAGTCTCTTCCTTGATTAAATTACAAGGTCCATAAAAGGCACTAAAACCAATGATCATTGACCCTATGGTATCATGAACTTGGTCTCCTCCTCTCATAGTTTCTTGTATGCATGACCCGTCCATGCTTAATTTATACCCTGAATTTGGAGGGCCCCAATTGATCCACCTCCCTTGAGAATCCATGCCGCCAGAGTTAGAACCTTGAGAGATAAGACATCTATCAACAATCAAATTCTCTCCACCATGGATTAAAGCACCAAGATCATCCACTAGTGACAACACAAAAAATTACAGAAGTTGATAGGAACTATAAATTTCCTTCATGACCTTGTTCATCATGTCATAGATCACCTAAAAAGCCACTAAAAACACCATTCCAAGGAGCTTTACCTTGAGTACATGTATATCTTCCCCCTAAAACTAAGAAAATCCTATATATCCACCACCTTCACACAAACCCCTAGTCTCTGTCCAACTATCTCCACTACTGCAAATATGGACTTTATCAGCCCTAGAAAAGGGCATTAATAGCGCTAGAAAAGCACTGTTAATCAAGGTGAAGATAAAGGGGGGTCCCTTTTATCAGCGCTCAGAAAAGCGTTAATAAAGGCCCATTTTATCAGTGCTAAAAAAAGAATTGATAAAAGGGGTCTTTTATCAGCGCTAAAAAAAGCGCTGATAAAAGGGTCCTTTATCATCAATTTTTTAACACTGATAAAAGACCATTTTTATTAGTTCTTTTTTAAAATCACTGATAAAAGTTAAAAAAACATTAAAAAAATAAAATAATATTTCTGCAATTCGAGGAGGGGCTTCAACAGCGCCCCACCCCCACCCTAGCCTACATGCCCCAGCAACCCCTCAAACTTTAACAGTGCCCCCACACCCCTTTAACAGTGCTAAGCCTTATTCCTCACCCCGTGCGCAACCTACCTCCCCCAGGATTCGAACTCGGGACCTGTTGTCTGCGCGCCTAAGCCTTTACCACTCCACCATATTGCTTTTCTCTTCATTTATTAACATATCTATATATATATAGTTATATTTACTTGTATATTAATATATATATATATATATTTATATTAATATATATATATAGTTATATTAATATATATATATATATATTTAGTTGTATTAATATATATATATATATATTTATTTAGTTATATTAATATATATATATATATATTAATATATATGTATATCCATATATTAATATGTATATATAGTTATATTTATATATTAATATATTTATTCATATATTAATATATATATTTATAAGATCAGTTTTAAATATATTTATAAAATATGCTTTTTTGTGTGTATTTATAAATAAATAAATACATATATACAACACACACACACATATTATATGTGTATTTGTAAGTATAATTATATATAATTATATATATTTATAAATATTATATATTAATATGTATATACATATGTTTAGAATATATAGATAATATATATCAGTTTGTTAATACAGACACACACAAATACAGACACACACAAATACACACACACACACACACACATCATATAGGTATATAAATATTAATATATTTTTATTTTAAATAAAATGGATATTAATTATTTATTTATATAAGCCTTATATATTGAGAAATATACTGTATATGTAAGTATGATTAATTAATTATTTATAAAATTAAATATTTATGGGTGAATATATAAAAAATATGTATATATTTTTATATAATTGATTATAAGTAACATTACATTATGAAAAATGATAAAATTTAAAATCCATAATACCAATATAAATGTAACCCCTCATAATAAATTCATCCCCCAGTGAAAAAGGTCAAAAAGACCCCCTGAAACGAGGCTGAAATTCCATTAAATGTTAAAAAATTTGGGTATCCGGACTAAAAACTCAATTTTGGAGGCCTTCTGGGCCCTTTTTTGCCACGAAAAATATGATAAAAGGTTCCCTTGGGTCACAACATGTAGATCTCATCGTATTATTTGATTTGATATGCTGTAGATCTCAAACGGATGCCCAGATCAAAAGTTATGGCCCTTTGAAGTTTGAGTGGCGTTTTCAATTTATTTTAGATATTTTATTAATTTTTCTATTTTTTGTGTCTTTAAATTGTTATTAAATGGCTATTACTCGATGATAATTATCAAATTATTAATTAATAATATTTTTTAAAATATGTTATAATCCATTTTCACTAAATATTTTATATATTAAGTGAAAATGTAAATTTATACTTATCTAAAACATATTTAAAAAATATATATTATATTTATATCTATATAAATATACTTATATATATTTATATATCAATATATTATTTTTTATGATTTTATTTGAAATATATTCTTTATCAACGTTAGGAAAAAAACATTGATAAAGCCCCCCATTTATGAGCGCTACTAAAAAAATCACTGATAAAGGGGCCCCTTTAACAACGCTAAAAAAAGCACCGATAAAGGGGGTTCATTTATTAGAGCTTTTTCTTAGTGCTGATAAAGAAACCCCCTTTATCAGTGTTTTTTTAGCACTGTGGAAACACTATTTTGTGGTAGTGCTCCCAGGCGAAGCGTGGCTAGTCACCTTAAAAAAAAGTGCCAGACAGATTTGGTATTTGGTTTCTCACAACACATGAACCAAGAGGCTAGGTTGATACCCTTATTTTGAATGCTATCATCTATTGGAATAGATTTATTGTTTAATCTTCATATAAGGAAGTTCATATTCTTTAGGAATTCTTTTCACCAAAGTTTGGTAGCCCAAAATTCTACCTACTGTTTGGATCACATGGAAATAAGAAGATCCCAAGCACTGAATGATCCTGATATAGATTTTGTGAACATGAATTTGTATGGTTCGTCAAGAAGAATTATCATTTCATGAATACTTTTTTTATCAACATCAAGCATGTCCGAAATAAACCTCGAATGTGAGCTAGCATTCTTGAATGAAATCTCAGAGACCAAGCATCCTATAAAGAAGAGGATTTGGCTATCCCAGTTGTCTTTCTAATACCCTATGTCACTTCGTCTGACCACCTATTACACCTTGTCCTCCAACAGGTCGAGATGGTTTCTCATACACCATGCCGGACTTGATAGCTTACCCGGTCTCTCATCCCGGTGTCTCCAATCCTCCCCATATTTTCCCCTTATGAATCAAACCCATAGGGAGTTACCCTTGATAATATCTTAATCCAATTTAACTTGCATGGATTGCATGAAATCTATCACGCTCCTCAGATTGATCCCACCCTCCGTAATTGGTTTTTCCAACCGTTGCCATGATGCCTAGTGGCACTTCCCCTCATGTTTTTTTGTCTCAAATAAAATCATTAATTATTTTTTTAATAATATTCATAATACCCTTTGGTGTATTGATTATAGAGAAAACATTCATAGGCATGGATTAGCATACTGTTCGATAGTGTGATCTTGCTGCACAATGAGAGAAGCTTGTTTTTCTAGTTGAAAATGTAGACCATTATCCGAATGAATTGGTTTTTAAATAGCACTTTTATTATCTTCCCATATGAGATGAGAGCTTCTATATAATCCATCAAGAGGATTCTTTTTTGAATGCTCAATTTATCCTGGATGGTTCTTCCATGATGAGTCGGGCATGCTTTCAGTAGATACACATTGATATTTGTGTAATTGATATGTTGTATACTCCTAGTAGATATAAGTATTAACTGTTTAATTAAAACCATCTATTTATTTTTTATTTCCATTTATAATGAATAAAATTTCATCTACATACACCAGATCATACACCAGATCTATCTTAGTTCTGTTCCTGAAATCTTGGATGAACCCTCTTCCAAAATCACTCTTAATATTCATTGTTAGCGCCTCTTACATAAGAATTAATAGGTTGAGTGATAACGAACCCCCCCTTCCCCATAACTCTAACTTATTTAAATAAACTTAAACATCTCCCCATAAGTGACACTAAGATCCATGGTGATGAAAATCATCTGATGATCAAATCACATGACCATTCACTGATGCAGAACTTCTCCACGACCTTCAGAATATAAGGATAACATATGTTATGGTGTGACACATATTAAAAATGGATATTATATAATTGAACTTGAAAAATAATATTTTTTAAATTAATGAAAAATCTAGTGAGAATGACTCATATCCTACCCACCTATGGCACTTCAAACTAGGTCATGCAAACAATATTTTTTAAACAAACTATATCAAGTAGTGTATTTAGAATCTATAGAGTTGAAACACTTTGATGTATATCATGCATGTTTATAAGTTAAAATGACTAAATAACCTTTCATTGGGAAAGGATAAAGATCCACAAACACATTAGAGTTGATTTATACTGACTCATGTGGTCTATTTCTGGTTGAGGATAGGGGTGGATTTTCTTAATTCACACCTTTTATTGATGACTATAGTTGGAATGATTATATATATACTTAATGTGTTATAAGTCATATTAATTTCAAATTCTCAATTAATACTAAAATCAATTAGAAAAATAGATTGTTAAAAAGATAAATAAGCTCCACATAGACTGTGGTAGAGAATATCTAAACCAAGCATTCATCGATCACTTGAAGGATTGTGGGATAGTTTCCTAGCTCACTTCTCCAAATATACCTTAGTGGAATGGTGTTATTGAAAGTATCAATCATACCTTTATAGATATATTAATATTTATGATGATTCATGAAACTCTACCATTATTCTTTTGGGGATATTCACTATAGACCACAACATATATATAATACCCTAATATTTTATGATATATTCCTATTTAAATAAATTAAATTTCATTGATAGGTTGATTTACACACAACACCAGGTTTAAAAAAACCACATAAACCTATTGAAATATTATTATGATATAGTTTTATCATTTTAAAAACCAGTATGTCAATATTAGCTTAAGTTGATTTTTTGGGATTTTTCTAAAAAAATTGTTTTTCAATAAATAATGAAAATACCGATTTTTGTAAAACTATATTTTATTTCCTTTAAAGAAATTAATTTAAGTCTGATTATATTTTTTATTTGGTATTAAAGTGATATAAAATCCATTTTATTTACATCAGGATCAACATTTTATATGATTTTGATATAAGTCATTTTTTACGCTTAAAAACATAATGTTTTGAAAAACAAATTTTCATTGAATTTTGTGGGTTTATTTTTAAATTAATTTCTAAAAATTTTAGGAATTGAATTTTAAAAAATTTATTCCATATTTGGAATTAGGAGTTTCAAATTTTTTAAATAGATTCCATTTATTTTTAGGCATTATGAATAACCATGGTAAAATTTATCACCTCGGTAAAGGGAAAACTGGGCAATCAAGGTTAAAAATAACATGATAAAGCATTAAAAATATATCCAAAACTTGAATTTATTTCATTTTATGATAATAATTAGAACATATTCATCCTAAATTTTAATATATGGCATTCTGGGACCATTTTCCTTTGATAACGACATTTATATTATTTTAAGTAAAAAAACAAAAAATGTCACTTTCTTGTATTTAAATTTATCTTATATGTTCACATATGTATAAAAAAAGTCATGAATGAATATTAAAGGTTATTTTGTGCATAATGAAATTATTTTTATGATGTAAATTTATTTATAATTTTTAGCTATTATCTAATTACTTTAAATGCTTATACAACGCTGACAATAGTACTTGTTCAAGCCGTAGAAAAATTAAGTGAATGATATTAAACGCATTAAAATTAATATAATTTGAATGAATTATTGAATTATATGATTTTTTAGATAAATATAACATATTATTAATGTTTTAAAATTTTATAATTGAATTTCATATTTGTATTGATGTCTTTAAATCCAAATTAAATGAATAGTGTCAAAAATGACATTAATGATATTTTATGAAGAAGTTGTAATCATATTTACCAACTATTTAAAATTTATTTCTTCTTCTACTTCCTTTGAATCTATTATACCCATCCTAAAATAACAACTCTAGTATCATAAATATATCGACATGTTATTATGATTATGGGAAAACTATTTTCCCCTCTTTTCAATCCTATGGAAAGTGAAAACATCATTTGTGCGTATGTACGACTTACTGTCTCCATGTAGTGGTGTAATTAATTTTTCATCACTATTTTAATTGAATAATTATAAATATAGAACTAATTAGTATATATATGGTATTTATGAAATAATTATATGTCCCCTACATGGTGTGCCTTCCCATGTCTTTGGCCACATGACCTAGGCTCACTACATGACCAGAGCCCTTGGGGTGTACTCGATCCAAAGTACACGGACACAGGGTACCGTACATGGGCATGGGGTGAAAAAAGTTGGCATGAGATAAGGACAAGACCAAGTAGCCAAAATCCAAGACAAGAGGTGAGGTTAGTGGGTTATTTGTTAGTGATGCATAGACCAATATCGATTGAGTGAGTTCTCATGGTCCATCCCTATGAGGGTACAATGTGGAATTACATACTCAACATAGGATTGTGATCCCCTCAATAGCATGATCTTATATAGAGTTTGTGCATCCCTCCAGGAGGTTGGGGTGAGATCCTCTATCTTATCAACTTCCCTAGGTAGGGTCCGTGGTATCGTCATACCAACACTACACAGGTGATGATCCCATATCTAGTAGGCCAGGCTAGCAGGGTTTGTGGAATTTTCAGGTATACAATCCCCTACTTAGTAGGTGGTTCCAATGGGGTTTTGGTATCATCGAGTATAAAATCCCCTACTTAGCGGGTTGTTCCATAAGGGGTTCATGGAATCTTCATGACCAACACTACATGAGAGAAAATACCATATCTGAGCAATATGATATCTAGAGTTCCAAAATGTGTTCATGGTATAATAGACCTAGCCTTTTAAACATATTATTACATGATTTTAAGTAAAAATAACCATTAATTACAATCTAAGGACCGTAAAGTCTAGTGTCTTTGGAAGACTAAATACATAATTAGAAAGCATGAAACCAAAATAAAAACATATTTCATTTAATATTCATAAAGAGATACTAACTTCCTTTTTTCTCTTACATATACATAGGATAACTTGGTGAATACATGAAAAAATGGATGAGCTAAAAATCCCAGTAGGATAAATGAACATATGAATAAAACAAATCACATGGGTTATAAGGCATAACATGATGACATAAAAAGGCATGTAAGATGAATAAACACCTGGAAGCATAAAATATAGAACATGGGATCATGTAGTTATAGAATCATAGAAATGTGTCCACAATATACAACATTACATAATCATTAGTCAAGGATAACCACCAAGACCATTTTATATAGAGTATCATAAGTCAAGGCTAACTACCAAGACCATTGCACATGAAGTCTCATAAGACAAAAAATTACCCAATTCATTGGAGTGATATCTGGGTGAACCCATTATAACATGTTCATGAATATGTGTTCCAAATGAATAATCATAAATAATTAATCAAACATAAAAATAATAGTTACCCATGGAAACAATTGGGTATCATAATCAGATCAAAAGGCATAAAAAAGGGAATAACATAATGATGTCCATGAAAGAATGGATTTAAAACATAAATGGAAATTTATAAGTGAAAATAGTCATATATCATGATAAGTTATGTCAAATATAAGTGAAAACATGTAAAAATATTGTTTAAGAAACTTTATAAATAAAACATTTTTGTGCGGTTTAAGGAAAATATTAAAGAGTATTTAAAGTGGAAAAAGAATAATCTTTTATATAAAAACAAAAATGAACCAAAATATATTTCATGATAAAACCATTTATTTTAAAAGAATAATGGGGGATTAAAACATATTATGTATGATACTTGAAAATGGGTAAGAAATGGGAAAGTTCCCTTTAATCGGGCCTGCTTATCTAGAAGAATTGAGAAGGGGACCTTATTAAAACATGTATTTCCCCATAAAATAAGGATGAAATAATACAGATACATGATTTTGTAACATATAAATAGAATTTATAATAATTATATAAAAATAAAGAATAATTAAATTGGGTAAAATAGAGATAAAGCATAACCCAAAGAAAAAATGGAGGTTCAGAAAAAATCCGTTACCTTATGTTCGAAAGTGTTCTACACTTGAACTTAATGTCTTGTATAATAAAATTAAATCCATTAATTAATTAATTTATAACATTTATATATGTATTTTATTTATTATAATTTTATTAAGTTCATTTTTGTCCTTTTTGATGAGTTATAAGATACAATTTTATTATCCGGGAGCGTTCGTTTCCTTGGTTTTCATGATCGGTTTACTTGTATACATGTATGGGAAATTATGTAAAATGAGAATAGTTGTCCATAATTGAAATTATATGTTATTAATTAAATTAAATAATATTAAATGGTATTATATTTTTTTTCTATATGTGAGGATGATTCATTAGATAAAACATTAATGATAACCATTTAGATTATTTTGGCATTTTTTTATCATCACGAACTAGTTTTGTTTTATTAATTAAAATGATTTATATATAATGGTTAAATAAAATTAAATAAGATGTAATAAATATATTTTAATATGGTTTAACCATAAAAATGGTTTTATGACCAGACTTGAAGGTGATAATTGAAATTGAAAACATGTCATCCTCGAAGATGATAAATCAACAACTCACAGACAACATTTTCATTTTTAGAATAAAAAGAGCATGGAAGAGAAATGATGATGGGTTTTTCCATTAAAACAATAAAATTACAGTATATAAAATATAATAGAGTTATCATGTCACTTGAACATGGGTAGGTGAGGATAGGAAAGGAAAATAAAATAAATTGAAAAGGAAATAAAAGAAAAAGAAAGAGGTTTTTATCTCTTGAATTCTTCTCCTTAAGAACCTCCTTAAGGCACTTGAGTTTGGTATTTTATTGGGACCAAAGGATATTGGATATGGGAGAGATACTTGGGAAGATGTTTTGGAATAATTTGGACAAGTTTCAAGGATTTTTAGGTGTGAAGATAATAGGTGGTGAGGGGTGATATTTATAGTGGAGGAGAGGGTTGATTTTTGATTATTTTATTCATATGTTTATTATTTTGGCTCAAGACTATGAATAATAATGTTTATTATTACTAAATACAGTAAATAGAGAATTTTAGTTTGAGATAATGGCCACTTACATCATCCATGACTCAACCATGACTCAAAAATTCATTCATTTACTTACAATGTTAAATACTGTAAATTACCATATTTCACTATTCACTAAAAATTCAATTATTTTAGAAAAATCCCAAAAGTTCACCATAATAATTTTTCGATATGTATAATTCAAAAATGGACTCCATTTTATGAAAATAATTTTCAAAATATGATAAATTTAATTTTTAATTAAAAGCATCATTTATTTGAAAAATACCAATTTTAAAATTATGACTAATTTTATAACACTTTGAAAAATTAATTAAGGTCTTATAAAATTATCTTATAATCATAAGAAAAAAATATATTAATCTATTAATCTATTTTATGAAAATAATTTTTCTTTTAAAGAATTATATTAAATATAAAATTTTAAATAAACTTTTATGTTTCACAAAAATACCAATACTTAATTTATCATTTTTAAAACATTTATTTACTTATTCTATGATATAAATATATCATATTTTAAATTATAAGATGACTAAATTTTATTCATATTTCCATAGGTGATGTTACTATTCTATTGGTTGCTTTAATATTTCTAATGGTCACATTACTATTCGATAGGTCATGTTACTATTCCATTGGTTTAGGTTCCTTAATTTATATAAATACTTCTTATTTAATTAATTATTCATTTATAATGTTTTTATTGTGTTATATAAGTGATTTTTATGTGATTTATACTATATAACCTAATTATAAGAAGGGAAATTTCATTGATATAATTTTGGGTTGTTACATTCTTCCCCTCTTATGAAATTTCACCTTCGAAATTTCATTTTACACTCTAAGGGGAAAATAAGTGAGGATACTTATCCTTCATTGATTCCTCCAGTTCCCATGTCACCTCTTTATACTTATGGTTCCACCATAGTACTTTGACCAGATGAGTAGCCTTGTTGCGTATAAATTTATCTCTATGGTTCAAGATCTTCATTGGATTCTCATTGTAAGAGAGATCCATTTAAAACTATGCCACCTCTGAATTCAGTACATATGAGGGATCCAGTATGTACTTCCTCAAGAGGGATACGTGGAATACATCATTTACTTAAGACATGGTCGGTGGAAGTGCTAGTTGATAAGCTACAACACCGACACAATCAAGGATCTCCGAAGGGGCCAATGTACCTGGGACTTAGCTTTCATTTATTCCCAAATCTCATGATTCTCTTCTATGGAGATATTCAGAGGAATATCATGTATCCAAACTTAAACTCCAGGTCCCTTAAACAATTGTCTACAAAGCTCATCTGTTTACTTTGGGATTCCTTAATGTGATGCTAAATAGTTTCCCCCTTTTCCACCATTTCTTCGACCATTTTAGGTCCTAGAATCTTATTTTCATCAACTTTATCCTAGCATTCCAGTGTTCTACATATTTTCCCATAAATGGATTCATATGGTTCCATTTAAATGATCGATTAAAAACTATTATTGTAAGAGAACTCGACCATAGGTAGATGTTGGTCCCATCCTCCCTTGAAGTCCATAGAACACGCTCTCAACATGTCTTCCAGTGTATGAATAGTCCTATCATATTGGCCATCAGTTTGAGGATTATATGCCATATTAAATTTCATCTCAGTGTTTAGAGTATGTTGAAGACTTTTCTAGAACTTATAGGTGAATCTTAGATCTCAATTGGATATAATTGATGGTACTCCATGAAGCCTCACCACTTCTTTGATGTATATCCGTGCAAGTTGGTTGAGTGATAAGTCCTCTCAAATTGTGATAAAGTGAGTAGTATTTGTAAGATGATCCACAACAACCCATATATCATTATTTCATCTAGATGTATTTGAAAGTCCAGTGAAAAAGTCCATGGTGATGTTTTCTTACTTTCATGTTGGTATGGTTAATGGTTTCATCATACCCTTATACTTTTTCCTTTTAGCCTTCACTTGCTGACATACCATGCACTTTGATATATACCCAGTGATATCTTTTTCATATTGTCCCTGCAATAGTTCTCTCAGAGATCTCGATATATCTTTGTTTTACTTGAGTGAATATAGAAGGTTTAGCTATGTGCATAATTCAAAAGCTCTTTCTTTATCTATGGATTAGACAATACACATAGTTGTGACCCAAATCTCATGACTCCTCCCTCATCCATTTTGAACTCTAAGTATTTCCCAATTCTAATAGTTTCCACCTTTTTCTGAATTCCCACATTATTTATTTGAGAATACTTTATTTTCTCCATGAGTTATGGTTGAGAAATCATTTGATAAAGGATTGATGATGTTTCTCCCAGAATGATTCCCACATCCATCATTTGCAAGTCTAAGAATATTGGATCCTTCTCAATTCTCATCATTGGTAAAAATAAAGGATCCTTTCTACTCAGAGAATCCACCACCTTATTTTCTTTACCAATATGGTAGTAGATTGAGCAATCATAATCCTTGATGAGCTCTAACCATTTTCATTGGATCATATTAAGCTCCTTATGTGTGAATATATACTTGATGATCTTATGATCAATATATATTTCACACTTCACACCATAGAGATAATGCTGTTAGATTTTCAATGCAAATATCACACCCACTAACTCCAAATCATGTGTGGGATAGTTTTTCTCATGAATTTTAAACTGATTTAAGGCATAGGCTACCACTTTATCATTTTTCATCAGTACATAGCCTAATCCCTTCTTTGAAGCATAACTGTACACCACAAAGAGTTCCCCACTTGTTGGTAGTATGAGTACTAGTGTAGTGATAAGCCTATTTTTAAACTCTTTAAATTAGTCTTCACATTCACCTGTCTAGATAACCTTTACTACCTAATGATTCAGCTTGGTTATTAGGTTTTAAAATCATGAGAATTTACTCAAAAATCATCATTAATGCACAGTTAGACCAAGGAAACTACGAATATTTATTACAGATGTTGTCTTAGTCCACTCTTCGATTGCCTTTGTCTTGGAAGGTTCCACAAATATTCCTTTGATGGTGATAACATGACCCAAGAATGATACTTCATCCATAACTCATATTTACTATAATTTTTATATATTTTGTCGCATTGTTATGTCTTTAGCACAATATTCAAATGATCCTCATGTTCCTCCTTTCTCTTGGAGTATATCAAAATATCGTCAATAAAGACTACCACAAATTTGTAGAGGTAATTTCTAAAGACTCTATTCATTAAATCTATGAAATTTTTTGGAGCATTAGTGTGTCCAAATGTAATAATTATTAACTCATAGTTTCCATACCTCATTCAAAAGGAGGTCTTGGAAATATCTTCCTTCCACACCTTTAATTAGTGATATCCTAACTGAAGGTCCACCTTAGAAAAATACTTGGACCCACATAGTTGATCGAACAAGTCATCTATCCATGGAATGGGATACTTGTTGTTTATTATGATTTTATTGAGATCATGATAATCAATGTATAGGAACATTAATCCATACTTATCCTTGATAAAAAGGACTGGTGCACCCCATGGTGAAGCACTCAGGTATATAAAACCCTTTTCCAGATTCTCTTGTAATTGGTTCTTCAGTTC
The DNA here is from genome assembly GCA_963277665.1 of Viscum album. Lineage (NCBI taxonomy): Eukaryota > Viridiplantae > Streptophyta > Magnoliopsida > Santalales > Viscaceae > Viscum > Viscum album. The sequence continues at coordinate 862,250,272 of OY728145.1, forward strand.
CTCCAACTTGATGGTGGATATTCTATAAGGTGTATTTGATATAGGTAGAGATCCAGAAATAAGTTCAATTGATAACTCAACCTATCAATCAGGAGGAATACCAAACAATTATTTAGGGAACACATTAGTGTAGTCCCTCACAATGGGCATGTATTTAAGCATAATCCTCTCCTTTATATTAATCATTTGATCTAGATATGCTTGATCATAAGGAAATAATATGCACATTTGAGATGATTATTTTTATGGATATTAATCCTCCTTCTTACACTCATAAAGAATTGTAGGATGCCTTAGGATGTAAAGACTGATCTCCCTTTCCTACAATTGATGTTGGATTTGTATAAAGTTATCCAATCTATTCCCAATATAGTATTAAACTATACCAAAGTAAGTAAGAAAATATTTTATAGGAGGTTCTGCCCACAAACATTAATGGGGGAGGAGTTATAAACTTTGGATGCTATAATTTTCCCATTTTATAGTTCTTACAGATAACTTAACCTCCATATTTTGAGGTGGTATTTGAATAGTTCTACTAAATGTTCAAGATATGAAATAATGCATAGAACTAGAATAAAATAGTAAATTTTATATTATTGAATGAATAACCAGAATACCTATCACCACATCATTTTTGGGCTCCACCTCAATAATAGTGATAGAATATTCCCCTTCCTTACTGCCTTGGTGGTTGTTGTTGTTGATTTCCTCCAATAAACCTTAGCTTAGGAAAATGGTTCATATAATGTCCATGTTCCTTAAAGTCAAAACACTACACTATATGCTGAATTTTGATCTAAATCTTCCTTTCTTCTTTAACATTAGTGGGATTTTTCTTATCCCTTCAACAATTATTAGCCATATGCCCCATTCTTCCACATTTGAATCATATATCGGTTCCATTTAGATAGTTCCTAGGATGCTTCTTTCCACAAATTTGACACGTAGGATGTTGGGTTTTCTTGTTATTATGGGACTTATCTATTGATCCTACCATATTAGACTCCATTTTATACTTTTTTCCCCAGGACTATGAGACTACTAAGAGTCTCTAATCTCCATAAAAACCTTAAGGGAACATCAAAAAATCTTATCGTAGTTTTCAAAGTCTCAAATCACCAAAAATTTTCATATAATCAGCTTTATTTTGCTAAATAAGTGATCCACATTGATTTTGGTGTTCATGAAAAAGCTAGAGACCTATCTCGCAAGCCTTGTGAAGTTTTCCTCATACACCCTCATAGAATCTTCTTCATTCTGCTTCAGTCTGAGGAACTCCCTTTCCATCTTGAGATGGAGGGTTTGGGGAAAATATTTATTGAAAAATATTTTATTGAAATATTCCCATTCCATGGAATAAATTTCCTCCTTAGACTTTGTGTTCTTGATCAATGTCCACCACTGATCACCTTCCCCATCAAAATGATAGACTATCAACACAAATTTCTCTTCTTCAGAGCACTAGAGGACAAAGAATATCTTCTCAATGGAGTTAAAGCATTGTTTTTCAAGGAGGGGATCGAAAGGTACACTAAACATAGGGGGAATTTGATGCATGAAGGATTCAACTGTAACTTGATCTCTCTTAGGAGAAGGTAGGCATTCCATGAGATTCAAGTTATTATTTTTAACTTGATCCACTTAAGCAAGTACTTTCATGAAGTTTTAACCACATGTTCCAATTAGATTTAGAATCTCATTAGGACAATCATCACATTGCCTATGAAATCTATTGTTGGAATGAGTTCTCTTATTTCCATCCATTAAATAAGAAAAAGAAATTACAATTAGAGGGATTAAATACTTAGCTAATATTTATATATATAAAGGAAACTTTGAATATAGAGGGATAAAATTGTAAATGAAAATTATATCCTAACTTGGGATTTTATATGTTTAAATTTTGGTTCTCCATGGTGATAGATTTATCCCTAGGGTTCTTACTAAAGTGATCTAGTAAAAATATCCAAAAATAACTAGACCGTGATATGATACAGACTATAACAACCCTAGACTATTACACATATTATTACATTATTTTAATCATAACTAACCATAAATTAAAAACTAATGATCATAAACTCTAGAATCTTTATAAGATTAGATACATAATTACAAAGCATGAAACCAAAATAAAAACATCTTTTATTTAATATCCATAAAGAGATCCTGAATTCCTTTTTTTCTCTTACATATTTATAGGATAACCTAGGGAATAAATGAACAAAGTGATGAGCTAAAAATCCCAGTAAGGTAAATAAAAATATGAATAAAGCAAAGCACATGGTTTATAAGGCATAACATGATGACATAAAAAATCACAAAACATGAATAAACATATAGAAGCATAACATATAAAACATGGGATCATGTAATAATAGAATAATAGAAATGTTGAAAAAACATAAAACATGAAATAATTAGGAGTCAAGGATAACAACCAAGACATTTCACATGGCGGATCATGAGTTAAGACTAATCACTAAGACCATTGCACATGATTAACATGTGTCAAGGCAAACGACCAAGACCATTGCACATGACGTCTCATGATACTAAACATTACCCAATTAATTGGAGTGCTATATGGGAATACCCATAATAACATGTTCATTAATATGTGTTCCACATGAATAATTATACATAAAGAATCAAACATAAACATAAGGGTTACCCATGGAAAGAATTGGGTATCATAATCAAGTTAAAAGGAATGATAAAAGGGAATAACATAATGGTGTCCACGAAAGAATGGATTTCAAAAATACATGGAAATTAAAAAGTAAAAATAGGTATAGATCATGAAAAGTGATGTCAAAATTAAGTGAAAACATATAAAAAGAGTGTTTAAGAAACTTTAGAAATAAAACATTTTGGTGCGGTTTAAGGAAAATATTAAAGAGTATTTAAAGAGGAAAGGGAATAATATTTTATATAAAATCAGAAATGAACTAAAATAGATTTTCACGGTAAAATAATTTATTTTAGAATAATAATTTTGTCTTAAAATATATTATGTATGGGACTTGAAAATGGGTAAGAAATTAGAAAGTTCCTTTTAATCAGGCTTGCTTATCGAGAAGAATTGAGAAGGGAACCTTATTAAAACATGTATTTCCCCATCAAAGAAGGATAAATTTATCTAGATACATGATTTTTAAGATAGAAAAATAATTTATAAGAATTATATAAAATCAAAGAAGAATTATGTTGGGTTAAATAGAGAGAAATCATAACCCGAAGGAAAAATGGAGGTTCAGAAAGAATCCCTTACTTTATGTCCGAAAGTGTTATGCACTTGAACTTAATGTCCTGGATAATAAAATTAAATCAATTAATTAATTAATTTAGTACCTTTTATACATTTATTTTATTTATTATAATTTTATTAAGTTCATTTATGGCTTTTTTATGAGTTATAAGATATAATTTTACTGTTCGTGAGCGTTTGTTTCCTTGGTTTTCATTATTAGTTTACTTGTATACACGTATAGAAAATCATGTAAAATGAGAATAGTTATTCAGAATTGAAATTATATGTTATTAATGAACTCAAATAATATTAAATGGTATTATATATCATTTTTCCATATTTGAGAATGATTCATTAGATAAAACATTAACGATAACCATTTAAATTATTTTGGCATTTTTTTTCCGACCATAACGAACTAGTTTTGTTTTATTAATTAATATCATGTATATATAATGGTTATAAAACATTAAATAGGATGTAATACATATATTATAATATGTTTTAACCATAGAAATAGTTTTTTGATCATCCTTGAAGGTGGTAATGGAAACCGAGAATATGTCGTCCTTGAAGGTGATAAATAAACACCTCACGAATGATGTTTCCATTTTTAGAATAAAAATAGAGGGGAAGAGAAATGATGATGGGATTTTACATTAACACAATAAAATTAAAATATATAAAAAATAATGGAGTTATCATGTCACTTGGACATGGGGAGGTGTGGATATTAAAGTAAAATAAAAGAAATTAAAAAGGAAATAAAAGAAAAAGAAATAAGTTTTTACCTCTTGAATTCTTCTCCTTAAGAACCACATTGAGGCACTTGAGTTTGGTATTTTATTGAGACCAAAGGATCCTATACATTGAGGAGAGACTTGGTAAGTGGTTTGGTCAGAATTTGGACAAGCTTTAAGGCTTTTGAGGTGCGAGTAGAAGAGGTGGTGAGGAGTGATATTTATAGTGGAGGAGAGGTGTGTTTTTTTGATTATTTTATTAATTTGTTTATTATTTTGGCTCAATACTATGAATACTAAGGATTATTATCACTAAATACATTAAATAGAGCATGTGATTTAGATATAATAGCCACTTACTTCATCCATGACTCAACCATAACTCAAAAATTCATTTATTTACTTATAGTGTTAAATACCGTAAATTACTGTATTTCACTATTCACAAAAATTCAGCTATTTTATAAAAATCCTAAAAAATTCACCCAAACCATTTTTATACATGTAGAATTTAAAAATTGAATATATTTTATGAAAATAATTTTCTAAACACGAGACATTTAATTTTTAATTAAAATCATCCTTTATTAAAAAAATACCAATTTTAAAATTATAACTGATTTTATAACACATTGAAAAATTATTTAAGGTCTCATAAAATTATCTTATAATCATAAGAATAAAAAAATTAATTTATTAATATATTCAATAAAAATATATTTTTTAGAATCATTATATTAAATATAAAATTGTAAATAAACTTTTATGTTTCACAAAAATACCAATACTTAATTTATTATGTTTAAAACATTTATTTACTTATTAAATGATATAAATATATCATATTTTCATTTATAAGGTGCCTAAATTTTATTTATACTTCCATAGGTGAGGTTAATATTCTATCTGCCGATTTACTATTCCTAATGGTCACATTACTATTCCATAGGTCATGTTGCTATTCCATTTGTTTAGGTTCCTTAATTTCTATAAATACTTATTATTTCATTAATTATTCATTTATAAAGTTTTTATTGTGTTCTATAAGTGATTTTTATGTGATTTATACTATATAACCTAATTATAAGAAGGTAAATTTCATTGATAGAATTTTGTGTAATTACACATGGTGTCACCTGACAGCTTTGGGAGTGATCTCATTTTTGAGTGATGATATATTATGAGTTTCCAATAGGGTCAGTGGAGTAAACCATCAGGGATGGGTGGGATCCTTTATCCATGTATCAAGATTCACTGGGTTCCAACATGACTTTCTACATGGTGAGACTCGATAAACGTGTTCTATAAGATGTATTCCATCTGGGATGGCAGGGATGTGCCATCAACTTAGAGATACCTAATGAAGTGAGATCCCTTAGACGAGTTCCATTAGGGATGGTAGAGCTGTTCCTGATGAGTGATATCTCTCGGATGAGTATCTTCAGGGATGGAAGAGCTTCTCCCATTGAGTGAGATATCTCAGATGAGTTCCGTCTAGGATGGTAGGGCTTGTGAAGTGAGTTATCCTGGACGAGTGATACCTTGAGCCTCAGGTGGAGTCCTGTGGTAGTTTTTATAGGGGAGACCATAATACTTGGAGTCCGGGACAAGTATATCTGGGTTATTTCTGGATTCCTTATGGTGATATATGCTTGACACACCACATTTAAATGAGCTTAATGTTCATGTATAACTGAGTAGTGGCTAAGATGGAGTTTCTTGTTCTCTCTTTCTTGGATTTCCTCCTATGGATTTGGGTCAAGCATACTATTTACTTTTATTTTCTTCCTTTAATTTTGGATTTTGGGTCACTTACTAGGTATTGTTATACTCACCCCTACATGGGATTTTCCCACACATGATGTGTCTTATGTAGATGACAAGTCTTTCAATATAGTCTTAGGATGACCTAGACTAGGATGAGTTTAGGGAGCTAGACAGAACGAGGTGTGTACTGGTAGTTTCATTTGACAACAGTCCCCTCCTTCTGAGCAGGTTGGTTGCTTTTTCAGTTTTTAGTGGGCTTGTATTTTTCCCTTTTATATTTTACATAATTTTTTCATACTCTAATTGTGAGATAGATGTATGCATGAATTTTTGACATCATTTTTCTAATTATCTATGAACCATATTATGGATATGTATGTGTGTGTATGCATTCAAGTATTATAGGCTAAGGCCTCCTATGTGTGCGATATGATTACTCGGAATTGGTCTCCATCCCCTAGACTATTGGAGGTAGGATTGGGGTAATGGTGGATCAAAATTATGCTATCTAGGTGGGACCTAATGGGTTGGGTCATTAAATAGTGGAAATATAATATATCATTTATCTTCTTACCTTCCAATATTTTGTAAAATGATAATGTTACTCATTTGTATGTGTGGACCACCACCTTCACAAATAGATGTGATTATTTTTTTTATTTTTGATTTAAATGAATGATAATAAGGAAATATTTAATGAATATATATGATATATATTATATAATAATGATTCTATAAAGTAAAATTATTATTTAACTTTCTTTCATTCTATCAGTTGAAAATTGAAAAGGCATTTATGCGTACGTATGACCTACCATCTGCATGAATGATGTAATTTATTTTTCTATATATACATTTTATGTATGAATATATATATATATATAATGAATTAATATGATATTTATATATTGATTAACATTTTGTATATGATAGAACCATAATCAAAGTACAAGGATATGAACCATCAAATCAAAATTCTCCTGAAAAATGAAGCAGTTAACACCCAAAACACTGATAATAATAAAAGATTGTTAAAAAATTAGTGATAATATATTATAAATAGATCATGTATGATATTATATACATGTATATGGAACTTTTACATAAGTATAATAAATCTAAATTTATTATACAGGGGATTAAAATCACTTACGAGGCAAGGTGAACTTGAGGTAAGAGATTTCATCTCAATTTACACTCCATTGAGACATATTTGGTATTATGCACCTATTTTTTATATAGTTTATATACTTCCGCTTTGATGTATTTAACATTAATATCTATTTATTCATGATGATTAAATTTTCAATTCAAGTTTTTTCTTTCACGGGGTTATAATTTGAAAGTTACCAAAGAGGTAAGAATTTATTTTATAATCTCATTTTTGGGATTACTCTTATTTTATTTGAAGGAATATTATAATCCATACTTTATAAACTCCATATATTTTCTTATCCTATGGATATTTAATAATTTTCCTTGGTTTATTATAACTTTTCATCTATTTGGAACTTGAATCTAGTAAAGAATTTTTAAAGTAAAATCTGATCTTATTTCTCTTTTGATCAGGTATATTTTTATTCTATATCCAAAATTTTCAAAATTGTTTTACAAAAGTCCTTTTTATTTAGTAAAATGATTTATTAAGGACATTTTATGTTATCCTTGAATTTTTACAAGGATTTAAAGGAATCTTTTTAATGTTTCCTAAAATGTTCATTTTTAACTTTCTTTGCAAAAGTCAAAAGGAATGTTTATTTTTTTAATATATATGACATTAACAGACTTTCCCACTACTATAACCATTTTAAAAAATTTAGCTTCTGATAAAAATTTTAATGGTTTTAAAAAGAAAACACTTTAATAAAGCCTTATTTTAATAGTTTTATTCCAATTTATTTATTTCTTCAAAGCACATGATTTTATTAAAAAACCTACATTTATGATGAATTGATAAACATATTTTATCTCTTACTAATTTTGTGGTAATTAAATTTATCTTAAAACATTCACCTTCTTATGATCATTTCTCACTGGACATTACATTTCTCTTAAATATGCATATTATTTGTATTATGAATATGATTATTTTCTAAATCGTATACCATTTCTATATACATTGGTTTACTTTGAATGTTATTTTATTGACTGAGAAAATATTGATATTTTTTATTCTTTAATAAATATAAACATTTATTGATAAGACATATTGTTTATATATTAAATTGTTCATTCAATATATGAGGGATGCATTGGACATGTAGATACAGGTGAGACCTAGTTATCGATAGCCCCTGAACGCATCAATAGGTCTAATGAGACAAACCAATTGGTCAAACTTATTAAATGGGTTTTTGGTTTATACCTACCCATCGATTAATTTTTTTTTGACATAAGTCCTTTTTGGTAAAGATATCTTGATGCTAGAGATCACGACATTCAATATTAAGAATTTATTTCATTGATAATTCATTTATTATTATACATGATATTATTACATTGATATTATCCTTGGATGCATTTCATACTCAAGTTATTTATTAAATGACATGTGTTTTCAGTTATTTAAATTTCTATATTGATTATGCCTTATTTAATCATGATAGCTTCTGCTTCATGTTACCCATACTAAGCATTTGATCTCTCCCTTTATTTTTTTTTCACCAAGATATGAAGATAGATATTATGAATAATATCAAGGATGAAATAATTTTTCTTATACTATGTTTTTTATATTTACAATGTAATATGAGAATCATGTATGAATTTATTTTACCAAGAATATTAAACTATTAGATCCATTGGGATACAATCACTTGTATCTTATTCTGAAGTAATAAATTAGACACCAACTTTGGGCTACTAGATTTGTGTTTTTTATAATATACACTTAACCAAGTACCAAATAAAGTGATAAATTATATTCCATATAAGTTATGGTATGGAAATAAACCCACTATGTCTCATATATGTGTATTAGGATGCAAGGATTTTTTCAAGACAATACCAAATGGAAAAATAGAATCCCGAAGCACAATGTGCAGATTTATAGGTTATCTTAAGAAAACTAAATGATATTAACTATATAACCCTTTAGATAGAAAATTTATTATGGTAATACATGAAATATTTCTATAAGTGTACATATTTCCAATGGAAATAATGAGGGAAATATTGACTTTGATGAAGTTGATGCTCTAGATGCACAAGAGTTGGTATGAGAACAAAATATACAAGAGAAAATGAGATATGAATATTTTCTCAGGAAATAAGTAATGTGTTGGTATAACAGAGATATTAGAGGAATAAAGTAGTATGGTTTTCTTATAATTGATTCAGGTGACACATTACTCCTTAAGGATAATGAAATTTTAACCCATATTGAAGTAATAGATGGAAAGGATACTGGAAAATGGAAAGAAGCCATGATTTTTGAGATGAAGTCCATGTATCAAAATCAAGTTTTAATTTTGATATAACCTATAGATTATGTAAAACTTATTGGGTGTAATGGGTATTTAAGAAAAATATAGACATAGATGGTCAAGTGAGCACCTATAAGACATGATTATTAATAAAGGGTTTCAGAAAACATCAAGAAATAGTCTATAATTAAACCTTATCACCAGTAATGATGATGAAATACATCATAATATTATTTTAAATAATAATATTCCCAGATTATAAAATTAGGAAAATGGATGTAAAAACTAATTTTATAAATGGGAAGTTAATTTAATGTTTTTATATGACACAACCTGAAGGGTTTACTATGTCAAAGAATATCAATAAAGTATGCATGCTACAAAAGTCCATATATGGATTAAAGAAAACATCACGATCATGGAATGTTTGTTTTGATGAGGCCATAAGAGAATTTGGTTTTATTAAGTCTGAAAGTGATACATGTGTTTATAAGAAGGTTACTGAGAATACCATCATTTTTCTAGTTTTATATGTTGATGGCATATTGATTATGGGAAATGAAGAGAAAGTCTTGTAGTCAATTAAGAATTGGTTAAATGAATCTTATCCATGAAAGAATTTGATGAAACAACCTATATTATAGGTTCAAGATCTATTATGATAGATCTTATAGGATGCTTGGGATAAGATAAATTATATATATTGTTAAGGAACTCAAATGGTATAATATAGAACAATCCAACAGAGTATTATTGCTAGTGTCACATGAAATTAATCTCTCTAAGAATACATGTCCACATATACAAGAGAATATTGAAGGTATGAGTAAAATAAGTTTTTATATGGTAGTGGGTTTAATCATGTATGTCATGCTATGTACTAGGTTTGATGTTTCCTTTACTTTAATCATGGTAAACAAATATCAATCCAATCTTGGAGTGTTTCATTGGGAAGTTGTAAAAAATATCCAAAAGTACTTGATATGAAAAAAATGATATATTAATAGTGTATATAAGAGATGAGGAGATAGTCATGAGGGGATAAACTGATGCTGGATTACTGACTGATCAAGATGATCTGAAATCACAGTCTGACTATGTCTTTTTCCTGAATAGTGTGTGTATATTTATATGTTACTATGGAATCAGTATAGACATTCATATTTTACTCCGAACTTGGTATTTTACCCAGTAGTGTAGGCCCTGTTATAGTTTATTATTATAATACTGTAACAGTGGTGTTTTCCAAGGAACCTAGGTTATACTAGAGGATAAAGCATGTATTTTAGATGTTTCATATATTGAGGGATTTAACCCTAAGAGGTGAAGTTGCAGTTATCATAATGACCACAGAGGATGACATGGAAAACCCCTTGACTAAATCCATATCATAGTATAAGCATGACTCTCATGTGAGAGCTAGCAGTTTGAGAGTTGTTATTAGTTGGCTCTAGTATAAGTGAGAGTGTTGTGAGTGGATGAACTTAAACCAAATCCTATATGAAATTTTATTACTATTACATGCATATAGTTTGACACACACACACATGTGTTTCTCTTACCATCATAGCAATGTTTATTATGAATATACTATTTTTATGGTAATCTCTTTAGATTATATGTTTTATCAAAATGTGATAGAAACTCCCATTTTAATGAGAATCTAGATATACTATGATAGTAATCTTAAATACATTTACTATTTTCTAGATGCATCATATTGATAGAACATAGATAATTTCTAACTATAAAGTGCTGGAGGCTCATAAACATTGATACCTCTTCTCATAAAGTTCACACTTAGTGATCTCGAATAGAGATCATGAGGACTGACCCTCCAATAGGAACACCACATGTTTCAGGTGTCATTAATTGTTCCTACCTATGGGTATGCATATTGGTCCATTGACTTGAGATAATTATTAATTTGTAACAATTGATCCTATAATTTTATGAAAGACAAAAACTATATCATTGAAGCTATGTGTAGGTATCTTGCATTGGGTGTGTCATTAGTGGTATGACATTTATTGAATGATTGAGAAATGATTTTTTGATTCTGAAAGGAAGCGATATCTCGAGCCTAGTTGATTAGGATATTAGTATCTTTATTAAATACATAGACATGGTGATTAAAGGCAAGTTTATCTAGTAAGTTCAATTAATAAACAAATAAATGAAGGACTATGACATAGAATGTTCATCGTTATTTATGAGATATCACTAGACAAAGAGATTATATTACACAACATATGTTCGTAGGAGATTTTCATATCTATAAATTCCTTATCTCCTTAGGGGCCTTGATGAGTTTCTAGACTCCAAACCTGGTTTTTAGTTACACTAATTTCTATCAAGATAAGGTCATAGAGGTCCACACACTAAGTGTATTCACAAGTTCCACCTATTCAGATGAATAGGAGTTTATGAAGAAGTGGGTCACACAGGCGGGGGATGATGTATGTATGAGTATGAATGATCTCAAGTAAAATAATTCAATTATATTATTAAAGTTGAATAATAATTATTTAATTTATTTCTCAAGGTATTAACAAGTTATTTAATTATAAAAATGAATATGAGAAAATATAATTTTTTGAATGAACATAACACATTCAAGGTTCATTAAATTATTAGGGGAGATTATGAGCCAAGTAAATGGTTCAAATTTTATCACATAACATGTTAATAATGTCATAAGATAGTGATAAAATATTTATGATGATTACGACTAGTTAACTTGGTCATAAGTATGTTTTTGGGAATTTTTGAAGGATAATATTCTATATGTCCCAAAACAAAATTTATGGAAACTTAAACCCTAGTATATATTCACGTTTTAGCCCAAAAGTGATAGTGTGATCCTATTTTATTAGTTTTGATTCTCTACCATTCTCTCACAAGTTTTATAGGGATAAATTGACGAAATAACTTGTCTTGATTGATTACCCCTCATGAATCAATCACCCGTTCTCCACATGATCGAAGGGATGTCATAAAACAATTTGTTTTCCCATTCTAGCACCTAAGAATTGAAGAACGATTATCCAAGAGTTATGATACATATGTGTAAAATATATAGGATGTATTGTTTGGTTCCTTCAAGATATGACACACCGATGGTGAGAAAATCATATTGGAATTTTCAAATGAACAAGGTACCATTTACAATTTCATTAGATATTATTATTTGTGCTTAAATTTAATTACATGTGATCTATGAAAAATATTGGTAATGAGTATTGTAGATTTATTATTTTTAACATGAACCTAAAACCAAAATTTTAAAATATTTTTTTTTCACACTTTCAAAAAGCCCCGCGTTCCTTCAATAATGTTTGACTTATGTTTACTTATGTTTATTTTGAGTAGTGTTCTATTTTTGTCACTTATAACTGAAAATAAATTTCTATTCTTCTTATGTTATTAATATAAAGGTTGTAGTAATCCTCCCGTGAAGTAGGGTGAGTCTGGAGCCACATAAATGAATGGGTTTTATGGGATTTGACTCATGCTAAACACAAAATAAGTGCAACACCAAAACCCAAATGTTGATACCAAGAGATGTTTAGATGTTATTGAGAATTTTGGGAGATTTTGAAGACCTAAGTTGAATCCTTCTATAATATAGAAATTTTACAGAGAAGAAGTTTTGGATTATTTCAAAGTGGATATGATCTATTATGTTGTATTTTTTTTAATGCATAACTCATATTCAAACTCACATGATTTAATGTGTGGTGAAGTTTTGGAGTTGTATTTAATAGGTCTGGAGGTGTTCATGAATGAGTTGGATGAAATCAGGAATTTGGAGTTAAAATGGAAAAATGAATAAGTCTTGACTCTTGTAAGGTGATATACATGTAAGGGCATACAACACCATGTATGTAGATATATGTAAAGGGATCTACATCTAAGCTCAACATAAGGTGATCCAACACTATCTATGTGGATCTATGTAAGGTATCCACACTTGATCTCAATGTAAGAGGATTCACACCACACAAAGAGATTCATGGCACATATGGAGATCAACGTAAGATGATCTATGTATGGGGATTATTTATTCTTAAATTATCATTAAAATTTTAACATTTAATTATTTAAAAGAAATAATTCCTTGGGATGATACCAAAGCTGTTTGATCATGGTTTAAATATCACAAAATTGTATTAGTGATTCAAGAAAATGGGGAAGAAGATTCACACTTTAAAGAAATAGTTAATGTAAAGGAAGGATCAATTATAGTTTAACTACTCAGTATTGTTACTACTTTTGTTTCTACACTATAGATAATTAGAATAGGAGAGTAGAAGACATTAGAAGTGTAAAGAAAGAGAAGAAGTGGTTTAGAATAGTTGAATGAATTTAACAATTTGAATATGAATTTTAAATTCAAATTCAAACATAATTATTTCTGTTGATACCATGAAATTAAATAAATAAATATAAAATAAATATTATATCATGATTGTAAGAAGAATATTATATATAGGATTTCATAAACTCTTTGTGGTGAGAAAGACTGAATCGTCAATAATAATTTTCAAGAGAGATAAGAAGGTGCTCTACAGATCACATAGAAAAAAAGAAGAAACCTATAACAATATATATTTAATAAGTGGAACAAGAAACACTATAAAAACTTGAATTGAAGTTTTATTTAGTTTAAAACTTTATTATTGTTGAAAACCCAAATCATTTATATTTTTAACACTCTGAGAATCACTCAAGAATATTTGGGAGACATTTATCATGATTACAAGGATATTCCTTTCTTGTTTGTACCTACATGTTGATACTAGTGGGTTATATGGTCTTAGTGAAATAAAAATCATGCTCAGGATTAACCTTTAATTTTGAAAAGTGAACCTTATAAACCTAGCATTCCATTTTATGTACGTTCTTGGATGTGATAACAATGAACAAACCTAAAAACTTAAAAGGTGGTTAAATGTTTTCAATAAGAAATATAAAAATAAATTTATAATCACCAATTCAACTCGCTCTCAGTGATTTCACTGATCATGAGGTTCATTTCAAGTGTCATAATAGCTAAAACTCGCTTCATTTGTGGTATGTTGTTTGGAGTTTATTTTTTGGTTGAAGTTATAGTCTCTGATTTATTTTTTCTACGTTGTATAATATGAATTTATTGAAAAATAAGGGGATTCCCATGCTTAATGGGAAGAGTTATTATATATGGAAGGAAAAATATTTTTCTACCTATTATATATTAGTTATGAAGTCTTATAGGTTGAAACTAATGGATTTTCTAAAGGTGTTTCCATAATAATGGCATATAAGAAGAATCCTAAAAATTATGGATTCGCTCAGAATAATATATTTTCTTTCCTTTTAGGGAGTGAATTTCTAAAAGTTAAAGGATTAAAAATTGTAAAAGGCATATGAGACATGTTTGAGAACATGTATGAAGGTAACACCAAAGTGAGGTGGGGAAATCTATAAATTTGGAGACTAAAATATGAAGATCTAAAAATAAAATATGATGAAAGTGTAGATATATTCTTCACTAGGGTAAATGATATTTTTAGAATAATAAAAGTATTTGGTGAGAATTTGGAAGATACAAAAATGGTTTATAATATACTTCACATCCCACCAAATAGTTTTTTTCAAAAAATATTATCTTTCAAAGATAAAAATCTAGAAATATCCCCTCTTGATGAATTACACAACATCTTAATTTCCTATGAGATGAGAAAAAAATAATGTTTTCAAGAACAAGGTTAAGGATGATTTTTTATTTAATGATTTAAAACCTAAGAAGTATAAAAAGAAGGTTGATGAAGTTAAAGATGGCTACTCTGATTCATATTCAGATACAAATATGATGTTTGATAAAATGATGTCTCTTATCTCTATAAATGTGAGAAGTGGAAATGGAAAGTTCAAGGTAAATATTCTATTGAGATGTTTTAAGTATGGAATTATTGTAAATTTTTATTAAAATTATATTAGATTAATAGAATATGAATCTAGTGAAGATGAAGAAGAAAGATCAATAAAAACTCTCAAGAATAAAGCAACAATGATAGAAAATTCTATGTTTTCTTATAAATTATAGGGAAATTATTTATCTAAATAAAAAAGATAAAATTATTATCCAAGTGTGAAGATTATAAAAATCTATGATGAATAATAGGAACTTGAAAATTCTAGTGACATTGATGAAAAGATTCTCATTGCTAAGGTAAATTATGATAATTTCACTTATGAAGAAAGTAGAAATTATAGAAGTAAAGAAGAATAAACTAAGATAGAATTTAACTTGAAGAGATAGTTGAAAGAATTTATTTCAAAGATTTCAAAATTGGAAAGGGAAATTATAATTCAGAAGAAAGTCAACCAATCTTCTTGCAGTAAGAAATCTTTCCATACTGATGAAAAATCAAAGTTAATAAAAGAAATTGATGATTTAAAAAAAAATTATGATGTGAAGACTTAGATTTAAGATAAAAGGATGATTTAAATAGAATGATAAATATCTTGAAATTGTTCAATAAAAGTTGATGGAGGTTAACAAGGTAGTGAACAATTTCAGATTTAACTTTAAAAACCATGTATAGAAAGTTAGCTAAAGCTCTAAAGAAATGGTGGTTGGATTATTTTCAACAAATAATAAGGCTTATGAAAAAAAATCACTCTCTAAATAATCCTAAAAAATATGGTAAAATTTTTGAGAATAATAATAAAGTTAAGATGTTAATGTTTTTAGAAAAATTTAATGATCCTAAAAATCTAAAAATTCTAGGAACACTAATTTGAAAAATTATCTATAACTGGTGAATCTAGAGAGGTTGTGTATAATTTTAATAGAAATAAGAATATGTTAGGTTTTTTCAAAAAAATTTGTTCACAAAATGGATCCAATATTGGTGACTCAAAGAAAGAAGGAATAAAAGTGTCAATAACTAGATAATAGTCTATATAATGTGGAATGTATGATTTCTATGGGTATTGTTAGAGCTATGGAGGATTTGGGTACTTGAAAAGAATGCGTTGGTTAAATTATGGACACTATTATGAGCCTAGAAGGTTTGGAAGGCAATAATTGAAGGGGAGTCAACCCTATAAAAGGAATAAAGTTTAGAAATAGATTGTAAATTCTGGAAAGAAATCATAAAATAGGTTTTAAGTTCTTAAAGAAGTATATGGAAGATATGAACAACCTAGTCACCAGGAAAATGATTGTCTCATCCTTATACCAACTTAGAAAAATATGACTAAAGATACTCAAAATTCTCAGAATATTAAGAGTAATGATAAAGATAAATCTTTGGTAATTGAAGTGACACTTAAAGAAAAATGGGAAAACATGGATTCTAGATATTGGATGTTACAATAAAATAAAATAGGATTTGAAGATTTTAAAATATGTTTAAAATAAAAAATAAGGCTTAGTGATCTTTTTAAAGGATGAGTCACTTGAAATCAAAGGTGTCAGGTTCAACTATGATTTGGAAAGATCAACTGAAATCCAAGAACAATTTATTTTTTAAATAACTAAAACACAATATATTTATTGTGTATGAGTTACATGATGAAGGAAATTAATTGATCTTTAAAAAGGATGAATTTTTGGCAAATATCTTGGAAGATGGGTAAATTTTGAAAAGAGATTAGCAAAAAAGGGGTAATCTAATTCAGGTTGGCGATGCTATAAATTCATGTTATTTGAGTATGAAATAAAATCAACTATGGCATATAATACTTGGTATATTGTCCAAAAGAACATGGGAAGTCTTACATGAAGGGAACATGTTTGTGATGTACCTATTCTTAAGATAGAGATGAATTAGACGTGATCAACATACCAAAAGGGAAAGATTGTTAATTCTACACACAAGAAGGTAGAGATTAAATCAACTCATCCATTGAAGTTTATCCATTTAGATATTCTTGGACCCATGATAAAGCAGTCAAAAAAATAGAGATAAATATTTTATTTTATTTATTGATGAATTTACTCTAATTAATTTTATTATTCTTATAAAAAATAAATCAAATGATTTAAGAATGTTTAATAATTTCAGTAGAAATGCAGAAAGGGTGTGTGGTTTGCCTTTGAAGAATACTTAAATAGATAATGATGCTGGATACACAGGTGAAATATTTTACCCCTATCTTGAGTAGAATTATATTCACCATAAACTCAGTGCACCATATACACCATAAAAATAGCATTTCTGAATGGAAGACCAAAAGTTTAGTAGAGATGGATAAAAAATGATGATAGAGTATGATACCTTTTGATATTTTTAGAGACAAGATTTTGGTGCAATATTTCATACTAAAAATCATTTATTATACATGAAAAATACACATATGTTCTTGTAAGATATTTATTACAAGAAGTTTCTAAGTTTGAAGTATCTAAAAGTGTTTGATATCCCTTGTGTAATCAAGGTTAAAGGGGAAAATCTTGAGAAGTTTGAGTATAATGGTTTTGATAGGATATTTATTAGTTATCCTCTAAATATAATATGATACTATTAAAAAAAGTTTCAGGGTAGATTATTGATACAACTAATGTGAAAGTGCTTGAAAACAAAAATAAAGCACACATGAAGAAAGTTCCATAAGTTATGGATATGAATATTTTTTTGTCAAACAACTTGAAAAAGTTTCAAAAAATCATGAAAGTGTGGAAGATGAATAGGATGGAAAATTTAACACCCCAAGCTTCCACGGTACGCTTCTCTTTGAATAATACAATAACGTCTGTTGTACGCAACTTCGAGTTCTAACACACCACAACCAATCAAACTAGCTGTTATGAATAGTAATACCCACTTTTTCAAATTTTATAAATTTTATCTTTCAAAATTGAATTCATTTTTGGATTCTTAGTATCAAAATTATCTTAGGGTGAATTTTTGGTATTTTTCTGAAAACTTTCAATTTTTGATGAATAGTGAAAACACTGAGTTATAGTTTAAAACCGAATTTTTATTTAAATAATTATTTATTTATTTTATTTTTTTCAGGTCAAAATAGATACATAATACCTATATAAGTTCAATGTAATTCATTGGAGTTAGTTTATAATAATTTTAAATATGTAAAAATTTTATTGAACTTTTTACCGTCTTTTACCCACCTCCTAGGAGCATTTACAAATTTATATAAAACTTAATTTTACTGCTTCTGTGAGTTGAATTTCAAAAATCCTAGATACATAGTGATATCAGTAAGTAAAATTTGGTTCAATAAGATGAAAATAATTTTTGTTGAATAGTAACTTTTTACTTTTATTTACCACGATTAAAAGTAAATAGGGTAATTAAGGATAAAAATGATATTATTATTACCCTAAAACATGTACTAATTCTATTAGATAAGTGTAATTCGACCAAAAACAATCTTAGGAATAAAATATGATCCTTTATGTCCACTTGGATTAGATTAGGACATTTATTATTATTTTATTTAAAGATTAGTTAAAAGAGTTAAAATCAAAGTTTAATAACTAAACCATTTTTAATATAAGGTTACACATAAGATAAATTAGACTATAAATATTCATTAGAAAGATAAAAATATTTACAACATGATGTTATTTTATTTATATTTTTTAGACATTAAATAATTTAATTTATTTATAACACAAGGATGATGCAGTAATTACCTAATTAATGAAATATTAAAATAATTGATATTATAAAATTTCAAATAAATGTAATTTGAGACTTTTTATGAATTAAACTAATTTTCTAGGTTAATATGACATGTTAGGGTTGGTGAGATTAATTTTTTTGAAGTAGTAATGATGTTATGAATTTAGAAAAAACTAAATACCAAATAGTGTCAAAATTGACATAAAAGAATTTTTAAAACAAATATTATATTATTAATTGATATTATATTCCTAAAAATATAAGGTTCATAAAAAAGACTTATATAATGATAGGTTTATCATTAATGAACCACTTGGGGTTCTCTTGGAAGTATATAGAAAGTTTATTAACCATATAATATAAAAATACAAAGTGACATGGTAAATGTCAAACTATTTAACTAAGAGTTAAATCTAAAAGATAAGGTTAATATAGTGACCCAAAACTTTCTATAACCTATTGGTTGAGTGGTTTTCAACCAATACCCACCTTATCCTTTAAATAATTCATTTTTAAGCCATTATAAACCGAAAATTAGTTTATTATAAAATAATATTTCTAGCTTTTCCTAAGGTGCCCCTCACCCCTCTTATAAAAGGGCACTCCCCCTTCTCTCTAATTCACACCTTCAAAGCCATTCGGATCGGAAAAAACCTGCCCAAATACCCTCTAAACTGTACTATCTTAATACTATAGGCCTTACTTTATTCATAAATCCAACCTAAGGATCCCTTTTGATCAAATCAAAAGGAAGAACCCGAAGAAGAGGTAAATATTTCATCACCTCTTTCAAGATCATTTCTTCTTCCACTTCCTCTTTCTTTGTTGTTTCCATTATAAAATAATAAATCCAGTATCTTATATATACTGTGATGTTATTATAAATATGGTACAACCATATTCATTATTCTATCCATCCTTTGAATGACATGTCACCATATGTGCGTACGTACGGCTTACCGTCTCCACGTCGTGGTGTAATTGTTATTCAATACATTATTATTTGGATGGGTATAATAATGACGTGTAATTGATGTAAATAATAAATATAACATGATAATTATTTTTTATATATGATATACCATCCAATTATATATTATTTTAATATCAAAAGAATGATATTGTCACTCGTGTGTATGTACGGATTACCGTCTCCACGAACACAATGAGATTCATTCCCCATCATTCAAGACTAATTTTCATTAGATGATTAAAAATAATGTTTAAATACTTAATATCATTTTGAATATGAAAAAGTTACATCCTATCCATAATAAACATTACTTAAGCAACAAAGAATATAAAGGAAAATGAATCAGTTAACACCCGAAACGACGATAATACTAAGATATTATTAACAAAGCAATGTTAAAAGATCATATATGATATCATATTAATGTATATTATTATTTTATAATTTAATAAAAATTATTTCACTATTATACAAGAAGTTAACCTACCCTCGACCAAGGAAAAGTATAAGGTAAGGGTTAATTTCACAATATCTTTATTATCCGAGGTTGTTTATACGTAATTATCTATTGGGACCTCTTTATCATCCACATCCATGTTTCTTAAAAATGTATTTCAAAACATTTTTACTATTTACTAGATAATGGGGTAAAGTCATTTATACCCTTATTTGAACTTATATGTTTTGAAAGGAATCTTTTCGTCATTTTCCAAAAAAGGTACTTTATGACATTTTGAGAAAAATTAAGGTAAGAATGTTTTTTTAACTTATACAGCGGGTGCGGCTATTTTCTGTCGTTATAACATCATCAAAGATTCCCTTACAATATTATAATAATATTTTCAAAATAAATCTTTTCTTAAAATATTTCAAAATAGAAAGAGATATTTCTCTAAAAAAGGTTTTGATTTCATCAATGTCAACATCCTTTGATGGATTTTAAGCTTATTTGAAGTTGATACAAAACTTCCATATTGTATTGAAGGTTTTGTGATATGTTTGACTATGGATGTGTTATTTTTACACCATTCATGGTTTATGGATAAGTTATTGAAATTTCATATGCTATTTTTAATACGAATGTTTATGTTATGTTTAAACCTTTTCATATGAGGAATGCATTGGAATTAGTATGTGACGGGTGGAGCCGGATATAGCTCCTTGATGCATCGGTAGGTCTCATGAGACAAACTAGTGTCTTGGAACACGGCCTTGAAAAAAATCTTATTTTTAGTCTTGGAACAAGGCCTTGACTATGTGGTTATGAAGTCTGGCATTATGCATTCCATCATTATGAAAGTGGCTATTGATATTGCATGTGATTATTCGACTAGTAGAATATCCATGTGAGTAAGTAAATGGAATTATTTTGATTTATATTTTACATATTATGATGAATTTTATGTTGAAAAGGCTTTTTGTTTTAGTTTTATACATTGCCTTAAATTTTTATGCTTATTTATGAAAACTTCCGCTATATTGTTATCCTTACTGATCATCTGAGCTCACCCCTTTCTATGTTTTATTTTTCCCAGGATGCAAAGAAGTATATTATGAATGACCTGCAGGGATAGTCTATGAGATCTCTGTGTTGTATATGGAAATAATGTTGTTGTATTTTTCCATTTTATGATGTAATGTAAACCTTATGAATGTATCTAGTACTTCCAAGGCTACTAAACTAATTGGTCTTTCGAGACGTGATCTTTTGTGATCATTCCAATGATACGTAATAATGCACTGACTCTGGGCTTCTGGGGTCGGGGCGTTACAGAGAAGCAGACTCATCTATTTCAAGTTATGAGGAATAATCTTCTTAATCTCATCCAATACCTAGAAATAAAGTTTAGGTGTAGAATATCACAAGATAATAGGGACAATAAGTTCAAACAAGAATAATTTCGAGGAAAACATCACATACCTCATTGTTTTCTCAAATTGAAACAAGATACATGCTAGAAGCTACAGAGAATCAATAATGGGCTGGTGTAATGAAATAAGAGTTGGATTAGATTGATAAGAATGAAAAACATGGGATTTGGTATGCAATATGGAAAATAAAAATGTCATTGGATCTAAATGAGTATTCCTAATAAGTTTAATAACAAGAGTGAAGTTATGAGAAATAAAGAAAGACTTGTGTGTAAAGGGTATTCTCAAGTAGAAAGAATTGATATTCATTAAACCTTTGCACCAGTCGTAATTATACAAACTATACGAATATTTATTTCTATTATATCCCAAAGACAACACATGATATTCCAAATAGATTTCAAGTCTGCCTTCCTCAATAATGACTTGGAATAAGAGGTTTATATTGGAAAAACTAGTGTATTATTTCTTGGTAAAGAGGATAATTATGTTTATAGGTTAAAGAAGGATTTATATAGGTCAACAAAATCTACAAGATACTGTAATTCCAAGTTTCATGCCTTCTTGAAGAAGTTGAAGTTTAAAAATGGAAGAGTGGGAAACAACCTCTATAACAAAGATGAAAAAGAGTTTTCTCTCATTTTAATTGTTTATATAGATGATATTATATTTTCTATAAATAAATAAAAAGCCTATGAAGAAATTTATTTAGGTACGAATAAGTTATTTGAAATGTCCATGCTTGGTGAGATGAGATATTTTATGGGTTTACAAATCTCTCAAGAAGAAGGTCACATTTTTATTTCTCAAGATAATTATGCTAGATATATTCTAAATAAGTTTGACTTAGAGGATTGAAATATGGTTCCTATACCCATTTCAGTGATAATTAAGTTATTTAAAGATATGGAATGAAAGAAAGCGGATCCAAGATAATTTTAGAATCTTATGGGGAGTTTGTTATACATGGAAAATTCAAGACCATATATAATTTATTTTTCCACACTTTGTTCTAGGTATCAAAGTGCCCTAATAGAGTCCCATTTCAGTGATATAAAGAGTATTATTAGGTATATCATAGGTACAATAGGTTTTGGTTTAAAATATTACATCAAATGGAAGCTTGATCTATTCAGATACACAAATCCCGATTGGGTCGGTTTTGTTGACGATAATAGATCTAAATTTGGTAGAGTTTCCTTCCTTGGAGAGAGGTGTATTTTTTGATATAAAAATATAAAAAATTATGTGACTTTGAGTACTTCTGAAGAAAATTATACGGTTTCCACTCAATTCAAAACTCAAATTATGTGGACGAGAACTTAGTTTGAAGATATTAAATCGGTGATGAAGTTACCAATTCTCATGGGATGTGATAATAATATTTTTATTAATATTTCAAGAAATATGGTTTAACATTAAATTTTTAAGAACATTGATATAAAGTATCACTTCATCAAAGATCTTGTGGAAAAGAATGAATTAAAGCTACAATTTATTCCTATAAAGCATCAAGTGACTAATATTCTCACCAATCCACTACCTAAATATGTATTTCAGAACCTGGGGTTGATATTGGGTGTTCAACCTCAACCATATCATATGATGATTCAATACCCCATCTCATATTATTCTCTGAATTCTTATTGTAAAAAGTGATGAAAAATAAAACACAACATAAATCCATTAATTCTTTTATGTATTTACAAATTTTATCTACAAATGGGGAGTGAAATATTTTTAAAATGAACCCATTGATACATGTTTAATATTTCTGGGGAGTGTTTTTAGGGAGAGAGTTTATATATAGAGTGTTATTAAAAGGGGTAAGTTGTGAATTCAATGCTATGCATGTTTGAAATATTCTAATAGTTTATTGAAGTACATGTAAGAATTTGTGTATTAGAGATTCCATGGATAGTTTTTTCAATTTGTGAGCATATTTGATGTGATGATGAAGTATTGATAGAAGAAGAAGTGATCTATTGTGGGAATATTTTATGTGATGATGAAGTATTGATTAAATAAGAATAAATCCATTCTCATATCAATTTTCAAGTGTTATCATTTCATTAAGTTGAATAAAAAGGATCAATTTTAAAGAAGTTGAATATAAATCGTTATTTTTATGAGAAACATGATATTATTATTCACTATTCTTGTTTCCTACACCGAGATCACTCAAGTTGTCTTATAATTATTTAATGATGATTCATTTCTAAAAGGATTGAGTTTGATAGTGATTTATGTAACTTGGTTTCCAAAAAAAATCAAAGGGGGAGATTATTGAGACTGAGAGATGTTTAGAAGTTATTGAGAATTTGGGGAGATTTTTGAAGACTCAAGTTTAATGAATAATTCCCCTATAGAATATAGAAATTATACATAGAAGAAGTTTTGGAGTAATTTAAAGTGGTTGTTATCTATTGTGTTGGATTTTTTTCAATGTATACATCATATTCAAACTCACATGATATAATGTGAGGTTAATATATTTGGATATTTGGATGTGTATTTAATAGGTTTGGGGTGTTCAATAATGAGTTAGAGGATATCTGAAATTTAGAGTTAAAATAAAAAATAGATAAGTCTTGACTCATGTAAGGTGATCCACACATAAGAGGATTTAGAATCACATATGGAAATATATGTAAATGGATCCAAAATTGAGTTCAACATAATGAGATTCACACCATGTAAGGGTATTTATGCCACATATGGATATCAATGTAAGACAATCCATGGAAGGGGATATTTATCCTTATTTTTTCACTAGAATCTCTAGATTTTATTATTTAAAAGAAAGAATTCATTTGGATGATGTTAAAGCTATTAGATCATGGATTAAACATCCCAGAATGGTATTTTTGATTCAATAAAGTGGATAATAAGGTTCAAACTTCAAAGAAAGAGTTGTTTTTAAGGAAGGATCGGTTATAGTGTAACCGCTTAGTCATACTGTAGCCTTTTCTGCTACACTGTAGTGAATTAGAATAGAAGATAAAAAGATAAAAGAAGCGGGAAGAAAGATAATAAGTGGTTTAGAATAGTTAAAGCATGTTAACTATTATAATTTGAATTTTAAATTTAAATTTAAACATAATTTCTACTATTGTTGTTCCATTAAATAAATATAAATAAAATTAATGTTATATTATGCATGCAAGAAAAATAAGATACAAAGGAGTATGTGTAATCTTTGTGGTGAGCCAAAAAAAATTATTGAGGATACTTTTCAATATTGAGAAGAAGAATAATTTGATGTAAAGATCACATAGAGATAATGAGAAACTTACAAAAATATAAGGGAAGAAGAAGTGGAAGAAGCAAAATTGCATCAACTTGAATGGACGTCCAATTCAATTTGATAGATTCATGTTGTTGAAAACCCAAATAATTTTTCTTTATAATAGTGTAAGAAGCACTCAAACATAGTCAGGGGACATGTATCAATAATGAAATGATATTACCTAATTTTTTGTACCTATATATTGATAATTGTGGGTCATATGGTCTTAGTGAAATTCAGATCATTCCTAGGATTAACCTTTTATTTTGAAAGGTGAACCTTAAAAATATATTATTACCTTTTTTGTGGGTAGTTGGATGCATTGATAGAAGAAATACTTAACATCTTATGTGACACCCACATGTCACTTTTGATTTTGATATTATATTATTTTATTTTATTTTGGGGTAGTTTAATTTTTTGGAGAGTTTCATTTGAAATTTTGATTTTTTTTGGAATTTTTTTCTTTACATGTGGTTCAAGATGCATAGGTAGTGAACTATTTCAGTTAAATCATGAGAGTTCCAGTGGAAACCATGCAAGAAATTTTAATCTTGGGGTTTTGGCACATGAATTGAATACAATTAGGAGAAAATGTGTGTTGTGTTAAAACTTAGATAGTATCATCTTCATGTTTGGTGAAAGATTTGAAAAACCATTTAGTCTAACCATTTGGGAAACATGTTTTTAATTTTTTTGAGTTTCCCAATTTTCCCTTGTGCAATGCATTCAAATTTTCAAGCTACATTGTGCTTAAGTTTTGATGTATTTTTGGTTGATTTTTTTTAGATTTTGGGAAATATTGGAGGGTTACTCAGTGACCAAGGTGGAGTTTAGAAATTTTATGGTGCATCAAAGGCAGTGAAATGCCTGTGGGGGTCAACATGTTGTATTGAAATCCCTCTTGGGTGAAATAGGTAGGATGAGACACCCATGGTCTCAGGTGTGGTGCATTAGAAGTCCTCCTATAGGAAACATGATGAACTACATTCTATAGTAGTGTTCATGTCATATGTAGGGATCAACATAGCATTCCAAAATGATGTAGGATAGGGTGTGGTGGATCTATAGTGGGGAGAGGATTGGATGCCCACATATTGTGGAACATGACCAATGATACCTCACCACGCCATGGTACATGGAATGGTAGGGGTAAAATGACATTGTTTTAGTGTCGAGATATGATGGAAGTTGTGATGGAAGTTCAATGTGGGTAATTATGGTGTGTGATATCTTGGTTCAAACACCTTGAAAATAAGATCATGCTTTGACTGGAGGTACCATAGCATGTTGGGATTTCACTATGCCATGGTGAATGATTTAAGGATTACTCTATATAAATAAGGCATGGACTCCCTTGGTTGGGATTTTTGGATCTTCCTCTTGAACCTAGAGAGAGTTTAAACCCCTTGGATTGAGGATCAAAACTATATCTATTGGGTATCTCTTTCTTCTCTTGATTGGATCTAGAACTATCATTGGCGGTGGATATCACTGGGAAAGTTAATCTGCCTCTAATCCCATGTTATGTATTTTTCTTGAATCTTGATTCTAGAATACCAGTTGTGATGAATTGGGATTGGTTCTTGGGATCATTGGTTTGCAGACATGGTTCGATGATGAATCTTGGAAATTGACACTGATGCACCAGAGTCAAGAAGTCCTTACCAAATAGGTCCTTTATATAAAGGTGATGCAATATTCTGACCAAAATCAAGGGGTCCAATCCAAAAATCCATATGACCTCATGTGTGGCTCCCCATATTCAATAGCCTTATGATTATCAGTGAGGGTGTAATTCCTTCAGTGTGGAGACTATAAAATCTATATCATGTCATCAAGAAGATAATAATAATAAAAATATAGTAAATAATCGGAGTAATCATATAGAAATAGATATGTTTTACAAGTCATACAATATATATGGGCTCCCAAAGTGGTAATCCAAACCAAAAAACGAAACAATAGGTAATAAATAAATAAATAGTGGGTGATCTAGAGTCTATCATAGACCGCTACCAGCTCCGTACTCTTCTACCAATGTGGAAAGTGGGTTCCCTATACCCAACTTATGATGTAATTTGATTACCACTACATGTATATAGTTTGATATATTTATACATGTGTTTGTATTACCATGATACTTTCAAAACTTCTTCGTCCACTATATTTATGGTAATGTCCTTAGATTATGCATCAAAATGTTATAACAGACCCCAGGCTATAATGATAACCTAGATATACAATGATAGTAATCATAAATTAATGTCCTATGGTCCAGATACATCATATTTATAGGACATAGATGATGTGAAACTATCAGTTGCTGGGGGATCATAAGCATTGTAACTTATTCCCATGAAGTTCATATTTGGTGATCTTTAGTAGTTGAGATTATGAATATAGACTCACCAATAGGAACACCACATGTTTTGGGTATAATTGGTTGTTTCTATATATAAACATGTGTATTGTACTCCTAACTTGAGATCATTATCAATGTGTTCCATTTTAGTGCGTACTTTTATGCAAGGAAAAAACCATGAAAATGAATTTGTGGAGAGGTAGTTTGTGTTGGGTGTGTTATTGGTGGTATGAATATGGTTGAATGATCAAGATATGATTTTTTTTGCTTCTGAATTGAGGAAGTGACATATCTGGAAAGGTTGATCTGGACGGTAGTACCATAATAAATCCATGGTCATGGTAGTTGAAGGTAAATCCATCCAGAGAGATCAACAAATAATAAAGCAAGAAAGGACTATTACACAGGTGTGCATCACTCTTTATGAGATATCGCATGACAAATAGATTATTTTACACAGTGCATGTTCATAGGTTGGTTATTGTTGCTATGACTATTCCTTATCTATTTCAGGGCCTTAATGGGTTTCTAAACTCCACTCTTGGTCTAAGAATACTATTCACTACTATTGAGATAAGGTCCTAGAGGGTCACACACAATTCCATATTTAAGAATCTGCCCTATTATGGTGAATAGGAACATAAGACATTGTGGGACCCACCACAGGGTCAGAGTACTATCCAAGTTTTATTGATCACCGATAAATAAATAAATTTATTATTATTCAAGTAAATAATAATTGGGTTTAATTTATTTACTAAATGTATTTACAAGTGTTTAAGTAAATATGAGGATTAATATTATACAAACAAATATTATTATAATATTCTAGGTTCATTTAATATTATCAGGAGTTATGAGTTGAGTTAATGGATCGAGTTTATCACGTAATATATTTAATATATATTAAAATTATGTGATAAAATATAAATAATATTTATGGCATAGTTAGTTTATCATAATTAATTATTCATATCACTTTTTTAGTGTATGTTTAATGGATGAGGTCTAGGGAACCCAAATCAGGTATTTTGACATCTACTATATGAATGGAGAGAATCTCATTCCAAAAAAACTATTCATTAGTCAGGAATTGAGATCTTATATCTCCTATTGAATCCTAGAGAGAGAATAACTCAATCCAAGCGAATGATCCAAGTTCGCCTTTGCAGATCGAAGTCCGATGATCATGGTGATCATTACAACATTAAAGATATCTTTAGAGATTCACACTAGTACCTGTAATCTGATGAACAACGCATGCATAAATTCAAGAAGTGTGTGTGGATGATCTATAGGGGTTTGGTGTCAGATCTTTCAAGCAATAATCGCTGGAGACTAGTGATAGATGTATGCACTTCAAAATGGAATTAGGTAATCATTCATTTTTTGTGATCTATATAAGCAATGAAAGATACTTGGACTGTACTGGGGCTCATATTTCTAGATACAATGAAGATTTATTACTTCAGTGATGGAAAAATTTTAAATCCCTGGCACACCGACTTCCACTACACTCCCCAGTACCAAAAATTAGTATTAGAGAAATGCATGATTTTTCTGAGGCAAAAAAATTATGTTGCTTTAAATTAAAGTATAGGATATTAAAATGATCCTAAAAAATCTGACCACATGTCAATCTGATCTCAGATGACCAATTTATGTCCATCAGAAAAAAAAATAGTGACCAAAATGGTGATTTTAGGAAATTAAAATGTTTTGAAGAACATGATATATATATTTGATTGTATTCTAGAAAAAACTGTGGTTTTTATCCAAGGACTAGCCAGAATCTGACCACCAAAGTTCCTCTGACTGGTGATCCATTTTTCCACCGGTATAATAACAATTTAATATTTTATTTTTATAAAATAATAAAAAAAGATATCTTATCAGAGGGTGTGGAAAATTTTTTATGGGTGGATGTTTTTCCACACATTTATTGGTAGTGGGGACTAAAAAATAAAATCAAGTGTCCTAATTTTTTTCAAATGCCTAGATTTAGGATTTTATAAATAAAAAAATAATTAAAAAAGACCCTAGGGGTCTCCTCCCTCTTCCCTTGGTCGTGACCTTTCCCTCTAACCCTCTTCGGTCTATCTCCTTGGTGAGGCTCCCTCTTGTGCGAGCTCCCCTCCCTAGTTTGAACAGCACCAAGCACCCCTCTCCCTCCCATGGACACCACTCGATGCCCCTCTTCTCCTCATAAGGTCACGACATCCCTGCCTCCTCTAACAATAGTCCATCGTAACACTGATAGGTCCATGCAGATGAGATCCCGTTGTATCATCCTCTACAGACCGCCACCTAGAACAACCCCAACCACCTACGCTGCTCCCATGCTCAGGCGCCACACCCTCTGTGCCACCTCCATCCCTTCCGGCTAGATCTACCAAA
This sequence comes from Viscum album, assembly GCA_963277665.1. Lineage (NCBI taxonomy): Eukaryota > Viridiplantae > Streptophyta > Magnoliopsida > Santalales > Viscaceae > Viscum > Viscum album. The sequence continues at coordinate 862,279,997 of OY728145.1, forward strand.
CACCACCTAGATCTGGGCCAAACAACCCTCCAGCCACCCCTCTCTCAAGCACCAATTGTCCAGTGTCTCTCTGTAGGGTGTTTGAAGCCTCCCCTCATTGATTTCTAAACCTTGTACCACAACCACCACTTGGATTTGGCATAATTGGGGTTTTCACCGCCTTCCAAACCATTGGCACCTCCTTTAGTGAGTTTTTCCACTATCCCACTATCACCATCTGATCCTAGACCGGCCGAGGCAGCCCGTACAACTAGTTCTTGTCAGCGCTGCCTCCTCCCATAGTCAAGCCGGGTGTCTCCCTTGCCATGAGCTATTTCTAACCTGGCTTTATAGGAATCTGTAGGACCTGATCATCCCTTCTAGTGTCCTGGGTGTGTTTTCCCAACCCAGGATGGGTCTGGACAGGTCATCCTAGCCTAAATTACTCTTGCACAGGGTATTCTTAGCCCCAAATAGGCTTGAAGGGCTACGAACCAGTATGAAAAGGTCCGGGCGTGGTTTTTAGGGCTTGGTAAAATTAATCTAATCAAAATTAATTAATTTGATTCATTTAATTTTAATTTTAAATTAAATTAATTAAAATTAATTTTGGTTTAAAATTATTATTATTTTTAATAATACGAAACATCAATTTAATTGCGATATTAAATTAATTAATTAATTATTTTTTGGAATTAAAATTAAATTAAATCTAGAACTAAATAAAATTAATTATTTTAATTTATACAATTTTATTTAATTTATTTAAATACCATCATACATAATTTATTTCAATTTAATTTTTATCGTGCATTGATATACTGGATGGTCTTGAGAAAATTGATTGATCTTGTATATGTCTGGATGTTTTATTTAATTCATTATTACACACATGTGATGATATTAATAAGTAGGTAATTAAATTATGACTTGAGCATCATCTTATTTTCATTAAAAATGTATAAGGTCCTACACATCCAATGTATTTGTTGTATATTGTGCCCCTAGATCCCCTCGTCTGCACCTAAGTATTTTTATACCTAGATAATGATGTTTTCAGACGTGGACCTTTCCAAGATGAGAAGTATATACACTAGATCGAGGGAGATATATGATTCGAGTTAGGACTCGAATTAGGTTAAAAACCCCCTAAGTCAATATTGATCCATTATTTTAAAATGTATCAACCGATTTTAGATGTTCAAGACCAACTAGGTATAATTATTTCCTTTATACATTGTTTATTATTTTATGAAAGTTCATGTTTACTGTGAAATCACATAAAATAATAAACAAGATAAAATTCATAAGGATGCGAATTTTTTTCCTATTAATGCTTGTTTAGTTGTGAGAGTGACTACATAAATTGATTTTTTTTAATATAAATAGATTACATTTTTTAAGAAATAATAAAATCCCTCAAATATATATCAATTTTTAAATCCTTCCATTATCAAATTTGAACAAAAATAGGTGTTCATGGTGCTCGTTAGCCAAAGTTGTGGGTGCCTCTTATTACTCAGAATTTCTTATAAGAGTAATGGGTTGACTAAACTAAATGTGGAAGAAAAGGAGTAGAAAAAGATATCTTGCTATCAATTTAGAGGAAAGGTGTTGAGGGAATCAAGTTATGATTCCTATAAGATGGGACTTTACTCAGTAGTTCAAGGAACCATGAGTAAATGTGGTTGGCCAGCCTAGTGCCTAACAAGAGACTCTCTAAGTACTGGTATAGCCAAAGCTTGTAGACTATGATAATATGTTTCAAGGATCCTTGCCAATAGAATAATCATGTGATAGAGTATTCCGAATCTAATGGTGATAGATATTAAGGTTTGATAAAATAATGGGAGATATTAAATGATTTAATAATTAATTCATCAAAATATATAAATGGTAATCAGGATAAAGTAATGACTTATAAAATTTATTTTTCTATAGATTAAAAATAGAAATCACAAACACTACTGAAACATTATCACTACGATCTATATTAAATAAAGAAAATATCCTGACTGGCCATAACTTCTAGGAGTGATACATGCTCTTGTGCATAGTACTATGCCAATAAAGGAAGATTTATGTGTCGGAGTCCTCACTTCCTAACGAGTCTACTCAGGGAGCAAGCAAGGTTGATAAAGAAAAATGGAAAAATAATATAGATGATACACTAGATGTTCAGTGCATCATGTTTTAATCTATGTCCATTAAATTGTAGAAAATACATGATAAAGAATATTCCTACAAGATTCTCACTCATCTCCAAGAATTAGATTAGGAGAGAACTAGGAAAGAAAGATATGATATTTCAAGTGCACTATTTTGGTTCAGACCAGCATAAGGGAATCAATAAGGACCTCATGTACTCAAGATAATTGGGTATGTTGAGAGGATTGAAGTCGTTGGGTTCAAACTAAACCAATAACTAGTGATTTATCTCATTATTTCCTCTTTACCATCAAGCTTCTTGACTTTTATTATTAATTAAAATATGAATAACATGAAAAAGTTTCTCCCATAGCTTTTAGATTTAGTTCACAAAGATGAAAAGGATATTAAGAATACCAATTATTTAGTCCTTATGGTGAACAAGAGGAGGAAAGGAAAGACTAAGTCACTTAAGTCCAAGTCTAGGATGAATACATTTATGCACCATCCTTACTAAAATACAAGGATACAAGGGCAGGGAAATGAGTATGAGGCTATCTACTTTCTATGTGGTAAGAAAGTCCACTGGAAAAAGAATTCCATATCTGGGAATAAGAAGCAAGGAAATACTACCACTCTAGGTATGTTTTCATTAAATTAAATATTTCATTATCTACAAGTTGGGTATTGGATATGACATTTGGTTCACACATTTGTATTCATATACAAGAACCAAGTAGATTTAAGAATATTTCAAAAGGTGAAGTAGATCTATGAGGTGAAAATAGTGTAAGTATAATAGCCTTAGCAGTGGGAGATTATCATTTGAATTTTCCTAGTGGTTTGGTTCTTGTTTTAATTAATTGTTATTATGTTCCTCCATTTACTAGAAACATAATCTCAGTGTAAATTCTAGACACTATAGGATTTTATTTCAAGTTTGGAAATAAATGTTGTATCTTTTATAAGGATAACATATGTTATGATAGGGAACATCTTAATAATGGTTTATATATACATGAACTTGAAAACCCAGTAATGAAAATCAATGACAAAAAAAGCGAGCACAACTCATATAAAATCCACCTACGACACTTCAAGCTTGGTCATGTAAATGAGAAGAAATTATAGAAATTACATCAAGTTGGGTATTTGAAATCTATTAAGTTAAAACCATTGGATTTAGGTCACACCTGTTTACAAGGGAAGATGAAAAAAGCGCCCTTCTCTGGTAAGGGATAAAGGGATAATAAATTATTTAATTAATTCATACTGTCGTATGTGATCTATTTCTAGTAGAGGTAAGGGATGGGTTTTCATACTTCATTACCTATACCGATGACTATAGTAAGTATGACTATATATAATTAATACAATATAAGTTAGATTCTTTTCAGATGTTTAAGGAATACCAACATGAAGTTGAAAACCATCTTGGTAAGAATATTCTGGAACTCTGCTTAGACCGAGGTAGAGAGTATCTTAACCAATCTTTCATTGATCACTTTAAAAAGTGCAAGATAATATCCCAACTCATTACTCTTTATAAACCACAATGGAATGGTGTTAGTGAAAGGAGGAATAAAACCATGATTAATATGGTCAGATCGATGATGAGTTAGAAAACTCTTACATTATTTTTTTGGGTATACGCCTTGAAAAAAAAAACAGAACATACCCTTAATTGAGTACTAGGTAAATCTACATACGAGATTCTATATGAGTTACAGTGTGGAAAAAAACCCAATCTGTCACACTTACATGTATGGTGATACATGGGTTTTTTCAAGACTATACCAAGTGAGAAATTATCATCCATAATCATGAAGTGAATCTTTATAGGTTATCCCAAAGAAACTAAAGGATATTACCTATATAAACCTTCAGATAGAAAATTGATTGTGGCAAGACAAACCATATTTCTAGAAAGGGAACACATTTACATTGGAAAAAGTGGGATAAATATTTAATTCAATGAAGTTAATGATCTAGATGCACAAGAGTTGGTATGAGAACAATATCCACAAAATACAGTGGGAGATGAAGAAGTTATCAAGACACAAGTATTTCATAGCTCAAATCAAGAGGTTATAGAACCATAGAGTTATGGTTTTCTTGTCACAGAGTCAAGTGACACATTACTCCTTGAGGATGATGAACCTATAAACTATAAAGAAGTAGTATAAGTCAAGGATGATACTAAATAGAAAGATTACATGCATTCTAATATGGAGTCAATGTATCAAAATCAAGTTTAGATTTTGGTAGACCCTTCTACTGATGTAAAACATATTGGATACAAATGGATATTCAAGAAAAATATGGACATGGATGGTAAAGTCAGTACCTATAAAGAAAGACTATTAGTGAAGGGTTTTAGAAAACATTAAGGCACATAATATGAAAAAACCTTCTCACTTGTAGAAATGCTAAAATACATCAAAATATTGCTCACAATAGTAGCCTTACATGATTATGAAGATGGGTAAGCGAGAGCATTGGATCGACATGAGGATTGAATGACGAGCATGTGAAGGCAGGGCTGGAGTGCTAGATCGATAGGAGGATGAAATGGTGATGCACTAATGTAAGAGAGGTGGTGAAAAAGTGAAAATTATGGGTGTGGGAGTGATTTCGATGGGAGTATGCAATGTTGATGCACCGACATAAGCATGTGAGGCAGTGGCTATTGGCATGACGGAGCCCTAACGGGTGGGCAGTGAGGCAAGGCGGTGCGTGCCGTTGTGAAGGAAACTTATGGGTGGAACTCCCATTGGGATTTTCATATGGGGTCTATAGGACCATATATATATATGGATATAATATAATAAAGGTCTTGATTGGGTGGACTATCCCCTTGGGGGGGGATATGACCTGCCTTTCAAAGCCTATGTGTGTGAGGTGTGAGTGTGTTTAATGTCATTGTGCCCCCAAATCACCTACTATATATAAGAAGGTTAATGGGAATTTTATCATTTTACTATTATTATATGTTCATTAAATATTAATTACAAGAAACAAATTTCATGTCTTACAATTAGTTAAGTCTTGATTAAATGAATGGTTCTTTATGAAAAAATTAGGTGAAGAAAAATATATTCTTGGGATCAAGATTATAACGACCCATACTTTACATACATTGTTAATACTTCGAAATTGAAGCACACTTATTACAACATATGACAAAACCACAAAGGACCGTATAGGTATAGTGTCTTTAGAAACTGGGAAACATAAACAACTGGTTCATAAATCTTCTACAGTGTCTCCCATTTATTTCATCATATCTAGGGTCCCTTTTAGCATATTCTACTTAATATCCATCTTCCTGACCTGGGGAAAAGAAAACATAAAAGGGTGAGCTCAAATGCTCAGCAAGGTCAAATAAAGGAAATAAAAATCATATCATATCTTTATGAAAATCAAAACCTGCAAAAGAGATCATAATATCTTATCATGGAATAAATCATAGAAGTGAAAATGAGATTCCCATATTCATAACATAAAACTTGAAACTTTGTGGCATGCACACATAATCATGGAAATCATTTCTTGTTAGTCATGACTCATTGCCAAGACTATCTTAGTGGACAAAGTCCCTTTCTGAACCGAGTTCACTCCTCGTTTCAGTCCTATATCACTGAACCGAAATAACCTTCCGTTCCAGCCATGTCTATCTCATGAGATATAAAATCATTACCCAATGCATTGGAGGGAGATATAGGTCCCACCCATCTTATAATGAATCCTTTCTTATGTGTGCCACATAAATCATAAATCATACATAATCGCATAACACATGTAATAAAAATGGGATTCTTGAAACATCATGACATCATAAATCAATTCATATAAGATAAAGGAATTCATAAACATAATTCCATCACAACATAGTCAAACCAATGTAAAAATATGGATAGAAACAGAACCCTTTATTATCTTAGATGGAAAATAATTTTGATAAAACACCTGAATTGAATTCTTGAGGAAAATATCCTTTCTTCTTCAAAAACATTTTTCCTTTCATAACATGTCATACAACTTTAAAATAAAAGAAGTTGATTAAAAATAAACTTGAAAACTTGTAAAGGAAGCTTCTTTGAAGTAATGTTTTAAAAATCCATTCATGCCGTATAAGTTAAAAAAAACATTCTTCTCGTACTTTTGTCGGAAAAGTCAAAAAGTACCTCGTACGAAAAACGACAAAGATTCCTTTCATTTCTTTTACTAAAAACTCACCGAAGGGTAAAAATGGTTTTAAACAATTGTAGGTGGATGGAAATAATATTACATATTGATGAAACATGGATGTGGATGATAAAATACACCCCAGTAATTACTTACGAATAAACAATCTCGGATAAAAATGAGATTGTGATATTTCCCTTACCTTAGGTCCAATTTGCTTTGTTCGTGTCCGAAGCTCCTGTATAATGGTTTAAATAATGTTATTGACTTATTCCAGAATCATACATATTGATATGAGATCATATATGGTCATATTATTAACTTCTTGTTAGTAATATTTCATTGTTACTTGTTACTCGGGTCTTTATAACTTTTTGTTCTTATGCGTGTTTTGTTGAATAAATTCTTATTCTTATCTTTAGGTTATAGATAATTCATTTCCAGAATGGTATTAGTGTAGTATATACCATATTCATTCATTCAATTCATTTATATAATCATTATGAAATGAAGATCATGTAGAACGAATCGCATCACATCGTGGAGACGGTATTCCGTGCGTACGCACGAGTGATGATATCGTTCCTATGATCGTGGAATTGTATTGGAGTATATATATATATTATTTCAGTATCAATATTACTTAATAATCATATATAGTTACTCATTACACCATTATACCCATCCTTGTAAGGTGATGGTGGAAAATAGATTACACCACGGCGTGGAGACGGTATTCCGTTCGTACGCACGCGCGGTGATTTCATTTTTCCGTAGGATGGATAGAAGGTGAATTAGGGTTGTTTCATATTTATAATAACATATCAGTATGTAAGTAATACTGATGTTATTACTTTATCATGAAACAACTAAAGAAGAAGAAGTTGAAGAAGAAAGAAATTGAAAAGATCGGTAATGGATATTACCTCTTCTTTGGAACGCCTCTTTGAATCCTCCACTTAAGGAACTAAGATTGGTCTTTGGAGAAGACCAGGACCTCTAGGATTATTATAGGGAAGTGGAGAGGAGAAAATGGCAGGGGTTGGCCGAGCTTGAGTGCTCAAATTGGTGTGAGGAGGAGGGGGAGGAGGTGCCCTTTTATAAGGGAGGAGAGGGGCACCTTAGGAATATCTCAAAATATTATTTTATATTAAAGTCAAAATCGGTTTATAATGGTTCCAAAGGGTCTTATTTCGAAGCTAAAGTGGGGATGGGTCGAAATCCTATCAACCAATAGGATTTAGACAAGTTTAGGGTATTATTTTAACCTTATCAATTAGATTTAACTCTAAGTTAATTAATTTAACTTTTACCGTGTCTTTTTGTTTTCTTTCACTATATGGTTAATACACTTACTATAACATGCCAAACGAACCCCAAATTGTTTATTATTAATATATATATCCTTATCTAAGTAATTTGTCCGAACCTTAGATTTTTAGGAATAAAATAACAATTAATAATATAATATTTGATTTAAAAACTATTTTGTGTCAATTTTGACACTATTTGATATATGATTTTTGTGAAAGTCATAACAGAATTATATGTTCGAACCAAGTTGATTAAATCAACACTAATATATCATAGTAACCTAGAAAATTAGTTTAATTCATAAAAAGTCTCAAATTACATTTATTTTGGTATTTATATTATCAATTTTGTCAATATTTCATTAATAAGATAATTACTGCATCATCTTTGTGTCATAAATAAATTAAATTATTTGATGTCTAAAAATTACAAATAAAATACCATCATGTAGGAAATCTTTTTAGCTTTCTAATTAATATTTATAGTCGAATTTATCTTATGTATAACCCCATATTAAAAATGATTTACTTATTAAACTTTGATTTTAACTATTTTAACCCTTCTTTAAATAAATTAATAATAAATGTCCTATTCTAATCAAAGTGGGCCTAAATGGTCATATTTTATTCCTAAGTTTGTTTTTGGTCGAATTACACTTGTCCAATAGAATTAGGACATGTGTTAGGGTAATATTGATATCATATTTACCCTTATTTACCCTATTTACTATTAACCGCGGTAAAAATAGTAAAAAGTTACTATTCACCAAAAAATTATTTTCATCTCATTGAACCACATTTTAGTCCTTGATATTAACCGTGTCTCTCGGATTTTTGAAATTCCATTCACAGAAGCGGTAAAATTAAGTTTTATGAAAAATTCAGTTTTTAACCTACCACTTAGTGGTTTCACTATTCATCAAAAATTGAAAGTTTTCAGAAAAATACCAAAATTTCACCCTAGGCTAATTTCGATATTCTGAGTCCAAAAATGAAGTCCATTTATAAAATTTCAAAAAGTGATTATTACTATTCATAACGGCTAGTTTTAATAGCATATTGTTGTTTAGTGAAACTCGGTATTGCGTACGACGCAAGCTATCGAGGAAGGTCGTGATTGCGTGTAAAGCAAGCCAAGCAAGTGTTGTGTAGAAAAAGATTCCTTTGATGGTTTATATAACATAAAAGTCTCGGGTGTTACATTCTACCCCCCTTAAAAAGAATTTCGCCCTCGAAATTCGTCACTTTGTAACAAACAAATGAGGATACTTCTCCCTCATCATATCCTCAAGCTCCCATGTAGCTTCTTCAAGTTGGTGGTTCCTCCATAAAACTTTCACCAAGCGAGTGGTCTTGTTTCGTAGGACTTTTTCTCTATGATCCAGAATCTCTATCGGTTGTTCTTCATAAGAAATATCTTGCTCCAGCGGTACAACTTCTGAGCTGAGTACATGTGAAGGATCTGGTATGTACTTTCTCAGGAGAGATACATGGAACACATCGTGAACTTGAGAGAGATTCGGTGGAAGCGCCAATCGGTAAGCTACCTTCCCAACACGATCCAGTATTTCGAAAGGACCGATATATCTAGGGCTCAACTTCCCCTTCTTTCCAAATCTCATAACCCTCTTCCAGGGAGATATTCGTAAGAACACTTTATCACCCACTTCAAACTCTAGGTCTTTTCTTCGGTTGTCGGCATAACTTTTCTGTCGACTCTGAGCTGCTCTTATGTGTTGTTGAATAGATCTGACCTTTTCTGCCATTTCATCAACGAGATCAGGTCCTAATAGCTTTCTTTCCCCAACTTCATCCCAGCAAGTTGGAGTCCTGCATTTCTTTCCATAGAGAGCTTCATAAGGAGCCATCTGAATACTGGAGTGAAAGCTATTATTATAAGAAAATTCCACCAAAGGTAGGTGTTGATCCCAACCTCCTTTGAAATCCATAGAGCAAGCTCGCAACATATCTTCTAGGGTTTGAATTGTTCTCTCAGACTGACCATCTGTCTGGGGATGATAAGCAGTGCTGAAACTCAACTCTGTATCCAGAGTATGCTGAAGACTTCGCCAGAACTTCGAGGTAAATCTCGGATCTCGATCAGATATAATAGAAAGTGGTACTCCATGCAATCTTACCACTTCCTTTACATATATCCTGGCAAGCTGATCTAGAGAGAAATCCTCTCTAATAGGAATGAAGTGTGCAGACTTTGTAAGACGATCAACTATGACCCAGATAGCATTATTGCCTTTGGATGTTTTAGGAAGTCCTGTGACAAAGTCCATAGTGATGTTTTCCCATTTCCATTCGGGTATGGGTAATGGTTGTAACATCCCCTTAGACTTCTGTCTCTCAGCTTTAACTTGTTGACAAACCAAGCATCGAGAGACATATTCAGCAACATCTCTTTTCATGCCATCCCACCAGAAGTACTCTTTCAGGTCCCTATACATCTTCGTGCTTCCAGGATGAATAGAGAATGAAGAACTATGAGCCTCATCCAGCAGCTCTTTCTTTAATTCGGGGATGGGAGGAACGCAAACCCGATTCCTGAACTTTATTATCCCATCACAATCAAGGTTGAATTCAGGAACATTTCTCACCTTCTTTTGTAACTCGACATCTTCTTTCTGTGCCTCTTTAATCTTCACATGTATAGATGGTTGAACATTCATTTGAGAAAGATAAGATTTTTCCCCTTCCATTATAATTCCAAGATCCATCCTTTGTAAATCCATAAATATTGGATCTTTTGTGATCCTCATCATGGATAAACTAGCATGGTCTTGTCGACTTAATGCATCTTCCACCTTGTTTGCTTTCCCAGGGTGGTAATGGATTGAGCAGTCATAATCCTTAATCAGCTCCAACCATCTTCTTTGACGCATATTCAACTCCTTTTGTGTGAAAATATACTTTAAACTTTTATGATCAGTATAAATATCACACCTTTCACCATAAAGGTAATGCCTCCAAATCTTTAATGCAAAGATTACCGCAGCCAACTCCAAATCATGTGTTGGGTAATTTTGCTCATGGATTTTCAACTGCCGTGAGGCATAAGCTATCACCATATCATTTTGCATAAGAACACACCCCAATCCCTTCTTGGATGCATCACTGTAGATCACAAACCTTTCTCCACTACAAGGCAGTGTGAGCACAGGTGCACTGGATAACCTTCTTTTCAACTCCTTGAAATTCTCTTCACATTCCTCTGTCCAGACAAACTTAACTCCTTTCCGAGTCAACTTGGTGAGTGGATTAGATAATCGTGAAAAATCTTTTACAAAACGTCGATAATAACCAGCCAAACCAAGAAAACTTCGGATCTCAGTTACTGTTGTTGGTCTTGACCATCTTTCGATAACCTCTGTTTTTGCTGGATCCACAGATATCCCCTCTTTTGAGATTATATGACCCAAAAATGCAACTTTTTGAAGCCAAAATTCACACTTGGTAAATTTGGCATAAAGCTTCTCCTTTCTCAGGGTCTTCAATATAATTCTCAAGTGATCTTCATGCTCTTCCTTGCTCTTTGAATAGACAAGAATATCGTCTATAAAGACTACCACAAATTGATCAAGATAGTCTCTAAATACTCTATTCATTAGATCCATGAAGATAGCAGGGGCATTAGTAAGACCAAATGGCATCACTATAAATTCATAGTGTCCATACCTTGTACGGAAAGCCGTCTTTGGTATATCCTCCCTTTTGACCCTTAATTGATGATACCCTGAACGAAGATCAATCTTGGAAAAGTATTGAGCTCCGCGTAGTTGGTCAAATAAGTCATCAATGCGTGGGAGAGGATATTTGTTCTAGATAGTGATCTTGTTAAGTTCTCGATAATCAATGCAGAGTCTCATTGATCCATCTTTCTTCTTAACAAATAGAACAGGTGCTCCCCAAGGTGACGCACTAGGGCGTATGAATCCCTTATCAAGATTCTCTTGGAGTTGCTTCTTCAATTCCTGCAACTCAATTGGGGCCATTCTATAAGGTGTCTTTGAAATAGGCAAAGCACCCGGTACGAGTTCTATTGAAAACTCAACTTCACGATTTGGTGGAAGACCCGGCAATTCCTCCGGAAAGACATCATCAAACTCCCGTACAATGGGCATATTTTTAATCGTGAGTTTCTCACCAACCATTTGAGATAAATAGCCTTCATTTAGTGGAATCAATACCCATAAGATGGAAGAAATTTCCACTAGAAGGTTATGTTCATCCTTGCATTGGTATACGATCGTAGATTGATCTGGAATATGAAATGTGACTTCCCTTCTTTGGCAATTGATATGAGCTCCATGTAGAGAAAGCCAATCCATGCCAAGAATCACATCAAATTCTACTAAAGGAAGGATCACAAGATTTGCAGGAAGCACTTTCCCACAAACTTCGATCGGAGAAGAATTATAAACTTCTGATGCGATTGATGTGCCATTAGGTGTTGTCACAGCTAACTCAAAATCTAATTATTGAGGTAATACGGTGATACCCTTAGAAAATTTTTCAGAAATAAAAGAGTGGGTGGATCCAGAATCAAATAAAACATTTGCTACTTTATAGTGGATGGTAAGTTTACCTTTCACCACATCGTTATCGTACTCCACCTCGCTGATAGAAATTGCATGTGACTTTCCTTTGTCTTTAGCCTTAAGAGTTTGTTGACGTCGACCATCATCATCAACCCTTGGATTTGGGCATTGATTGGCATAATGCCCCATCTCCTTGCACTTGAAACATTGAAGTGTAGCAGGTTCATTCTGTGTATCCCTTCCTTTGTTTGCATCATTAGACATCTTCTTCCCATTATCAGGGCATTCAAATGCCCGATGACCTTCCTTTCCACATTTAAAACATTTACTTGTCCCTTTAAGACAACTCCCTCCATGTTTCTTTCCACACTTTGAGCATAAGGGGAAGTTCATCTTCTTTTCCGTGTGCTCTTTAGATTTTTCTTTGAATTCCATCTTCCTCTTCTTATCAAACCCATGTGACTGATGGGTTACTCCAATCTCCATCTCGACTTTGAGAGCACATCGAACGATTTCTTCGTAGCTATTGAAGTCCCTTATGGCTAACGCCCTTCGAAGACTTGGTTTTAAGCCACTAAAGAATCGATCGATCTTACTCTCAGGTTGGATAATAATACCAGAAGCGTACCTTTCAAGTCTTGTAAAATTTGCTTCATAGGTACTAACAGATTCATCATCCCTTTGCTTCAGTTCAAGGAACTCTTTCTCCATCTTTGTTCGGAGAATACGAGGGAAGTACTTATTGAAAAATAAGTTCTTGAACTCGTCCCATTCCATAGACTCAATTTCATCTCTTTGCCTCGTATTCTTAACAAGATTCCACCATTGATCCGCATCTCCTTCCAAACGATACACTGCTAGGATGACTTTATCATGCTCAGAACATTGAAGAACTGAAAATATCTTTTCAGTAGTACTAATCCATTGTTCAGAAACTAATGGATCAGTAGACCCGCTGAAAGATGGTGGACGCTGCCTCATGAAGGATTCAACAGAATGTTGCTCCCTCCTTTGTTCGTTTGGAAATCCTGCATGATTCATAGCTTGAGAAAGTTGTGTGAGAATGGCTACAAGATTTTGCATTCCAGCTCCCATATCGTTTGGTTGCTCAGGGGGACAATCATTTCATTGCCCATCGCATTCCGCATTAACACGGTTCCTTCGGGTTCCAACCATTGACTAAAACCAAGAAGAATAGTGTGAGCAACACTAATTATAATAGGAAACCACATAATTCAGGAATAAAATTTTCATGCTTAAGGTCTTATCCTAGGTTATTCAAGGCCATTTCTAAAACACTAAGATTGTGTTCTATGCTTAGACTTATCCTTAGGGTTCTTACTAAGGCTTTCACATCCTAGTTTCCAAAGGTTGACTATACCTTTCCTCTGATACCAACTATAACGACCCATACTTTACATACATTGTTAATACTTCGAAATTGAAGCACACTTATTACAACATATGACAAAACCACAAAGGACCGTATAGGTATAGTGTCTTTAGAAACTGGGAAACATAAACAACTGGTTCATAAATCTTCTACAGTGTCTCCCATTTATTTCATCATATCTAGGGTCCCTTTTAGCATATTCTACTTAATATCCATCTTCCTGACCTGGGGAAAAGAAAACATAAAAGGGTGAGCTCAAATGCTCAGCAAGGGAAAATAAAGGAAATAAAAATCATATCATATCTTTATGAAAATCAAAACCTGCAAAAGAGATCATAATATCTTATCATGGAATAAATCATAGAAGTGAAAATGAGATTCCCATATTCATAACATAAAACTTGAAACTTTGTGGCATGCACACATAATCATGGAAATCATTTCTTGTTAGTCATGACTCATTGCCAAGACTATCTTAGTGGACAAAGTCCCTTTCTGAACCGAGTTCACTCCTCGTTTCAGTCCTGTATCACTGAACCGAAATAACCTTCCGTTCCAGCCATGTCTATCTCATGAGATATAAAATCATTACCCAATGCATTGGAGGGAGATATAGGTCCCACCCATCTTATAATGAATCCTTTCTTATGTGTGCCACATAAATCATAAATCATACATAATCGCATAACACATGTAATAAAAATGGGATTCTTGAAACATCATGACATCATAAATCAATTCATATAAGATAAAGGAATTCATAAACATAATTCCATCACAACATAGTCAAACCAATGTAAAAATATGGATAGAAACAGAACCCTTTATTATCTTAGATGGAAAATAATTTTGATAAAACACCTGAATTGAATTCTTGAGGAAAATATCCTTTCTTCTTCAAAAACATTTTTCCTTTCATAACATGTCATACAACTTTAAAATAAAAGAAGTTGATTAAAAATAAACTTGAAAACTTGTAAAGGAAGCTTCTTTGAAGTAATGTTTTAAAAATCCATTCATGCCGTATAAGTTAAAAAAAACATTCTTCTCGTACTTTTGTCGGAAAAGTCAAAAAGTACCTCGTACGAAAAACGACAAAGATTCCTTTAATTTCTTTTACTAAAAACTCACCGAAGGGTAAAAATGGTTTTAAACAATTGTAGGTGGATGGAAATAATATTACATATTGATGAAACATGGATGTGGATGATAAAATACACCCCAGTAATTACTTACGAATAAACAATCTCGGATAAAAATGAGATTGTGATATTTCCCTTACCTTAGGTCCAATTTGCTTTGTTCGTGTCCGAAGCTCCTGTATAATGGTTTAAATAATGTTATTGACTTATTCCAGAATCATACATATTGATATGAGATCATATATGGTCATATTATTAACTTCTTGTTAGTAATATTTCATTGTTACTTGTTACTCGGGTCTTTATAACTTTTTGTTCTTATGCGTGTTTTGTTGAATAAATTCTTATTCTTATCTTTAGGTTATAGATAATTCATTTCCAGAATGGTATTAGTGTAGTATATACCATATTCATTCATTCAATTCATTTATATAATCATTATGAAATGAAGATCATGTAGAACGAATCGCATCACATCGTGGAGACGGTATTCCGTACGTACGCACGAGTGATGATATCGTTCCTATGATCGTGGAATTGTATTGGAGTATATATATATATTATTTCAGTATCAATATTACTTAATAATCATATATAGTTACTCATTACACCATTATACCCATCCTTGTAAGGTGATGGTGGAAAATAGATTACACCACGGCGTGGAGACGGTATTCCGTTCGTACGCACGCGCGGTGATTTCATTTTTCCGTAGGATGGATAGAAGGTGAATTAGGGTTGTTTCATATTTATAATAACATATCAGTATGTAAGTAATACTGATGTTATTACTTTATCATGAAACAACTAAAGAAGAAGAAGTTGAAGAAGAAAGAAATTGAAAAGATCGGTAATGGATATTACCTCTTCTTTGGAACGCCTCTTTGAATCCTCCACTTAAGGAACTAAGATTGGTCTTTGGAGAAGACCAGGACATCTATGATTATTCTAGGGAAGTGGAGAGGAGAAAATGGCAGGGGTTGGCCGAGCTTGAGTGCTCAAATTGGTGTGAGGAGGAGGGGGAGGAGGTGCCCTTTTATAAGGGAGGAGAGGGGCACCTTAGGAATATCTCAAAATATTATTTTATATTAAAGTCAAAATCGGTTTATAATGGTTCCAAAGGGTCTTATTTCGAAGATAAAGTGGGGATGGGTCGAAATCCTATCAACCAATAGGATTTAGACAAGTTTAGGGTATTATGTTAACCTTATCAATTAGATTTAACTCTAAGTTAATTAATTTAACTTTTACCGTGTCTTTTTGTTTTCTTTCACTATATGGTTAATACACTTACTATAACATGCCAAACGAACCCCAAATTGTTTATTATTAATATATATATCCTTATCTAAGTCATTTGGCCGAACCTTAGATTTTTAGGAATAAAATAACAATTAATAATATAATATTTGATTTAAAAACTATTTTGTGTCAATTTTGACACTATTTGATATATGATTTTTGTGAAAGTCATAACAGAATTATATGTTCGAACCAAGTTGATTAAATAAACACTAATATATCATAGTAACCTAGAAAATTAGTGTAATTCATAAAAAGTCTCAAATTACATTTATTTTGGTATTTATATTATCAATTTTGTCAATATTTCATTAATAAGATAATTACTGCATCATCTTTGTGTCATAAATAAATTAAATTATTTGATGTCTAAAAATTACAAATAAAATACCATCATGTAGGAAATCTTTTTAGCTTTCTAATGAATATTTATAGTCGAATTTATCTTATGTATAACCCCATATTAAAAATGATTTACTTATTAAACTTTGATTTTAACTATTTTAACCCTTCTTTAAATGAATTAATAATAAATGTCCTATTCTAATCCAAGTGGGCCTAAATGGTCATATTTTATTCCTAAGTTTGTTTTTGGTCGAATTACACTTGTCCAATAGAATTAGGACATGTGTTAGGGTAATATTGATATCATATTTACCCTTAGTTACCCTATTTACTATTAACCGCGGTAAAAATAGTAAAAAGTTACTATTCACCAAAAAATTATTTTCATCTCATTGAACCACATTTTAGTCCTTGATATTAACCGTGTCTCTCGGATTTTTGAAATTCCATTCACAGAAGCGGTAAAATTAAGTTTTATGAAAAATTCAGTTTTTAACCTACAACTTAGTGGTTTCACTATTCATCAAAAATTGAAAGTTTTCAGAAAAATACCAAAATTTCACCCTAGGCTAATTTCGATATTCTGAGTCCAAAAATGAAGTCCATTTATAAAATTTCAAAAAGTGATTATTACTATTCATAACGGCTAGTTTTAATAGCATATTGTTGTTTAGTGAAACTCGGTATTGCGTACGACGCAAGCTATCGAGGAAGGTCGCGATTGCGTGTAAAGCAAGCCAAGCAAGTGTTGTGTAGAAAAAGATTCCTTTGATGGTTTATATAACATAAAAGTCTCGGGTGTTACAAAGATCTATCGAGATATATCTCAAATGATTCTTATACTAAGTCAAAGTACATATATTGAAAAGGTACTCAAAAGTTATATTATGGAATAATCTAATAGAGGGCTGTTTCCCATGTCATATTTTATCAATCTCTCTAAGAAAATGTGCCCACAAGCACATGAGGATATTTAAAGGAGTTGAATCCCTTATGACTTAGTAGTGGTATCTATCATTTATTCCATGATATTTACTAGGTTTTATGTTTCCTTTTATTTAAGTATGGTGGGAAGATATCAAGATAATCCATTAGAGCTACATTGGGTAACTATTAAAACTATTCTGAAGTACTTGAGGCATACAAAGGATATGTTCCTGGTGTATGGAGGATAAAAGGAACTAGTAGTGAGAGGATGAACTGATGATAGTTTCCAAAAAGATCATGATGATATGAAATCATAGTCAGGCTACATGGTTTTCCTAAATATTGGTACAAGGATCTAGAGAAGTTTGAAGAAACCTATGGTCACTGATTCTATAGCATAATCCAAGTATATAGAAGAATCTGAGTATATAATGGCTTTTGATTCAGAAAAGGAAGAAGTTTGGATGCACATATTTATCTTATACATTGGTATTGTTCCTAGAAATGAAGAACCTATTATAGTTTATTATGATAACACTGTAATAGCAGTGCTTGACAAGGATCCCTAGTCACACTAGAGGAAAAAGAATATACTTCAGAAGTTTTATCTCTTAAGGGATTTTACTCAGAGAGGTGAAGTCACTATTAATAGAGTATTAATAGAGGATAACATGGTAGAACCCTTGACTAAATTCGTATATCATAATAAGCATGATTCTCATTTGGGAGCTAACAGAATGAGACTTTATAGTAGTTTGCTCTAGAGAAAGTGGGAGTACTGAAAGTGGGTGCACTATACCCAACTTGTGATGTACTTTGATTACCAATACATGTATATAGTTTGATATATATACATGTTTTTATATTACCATGATAGTGTTGATACTTCTATATCCACTATATTTATGGTAATTTCCTTAGATAACGTGTCATATAAAATGGTTATAAAAGATCCCAGACTATAACGATGACCTAGAGATAGTATGGAAATAATCTTAAAGTAATGCCCTATGGTTCAGATACATTATACTGACAGAACACATATGAAGTATAACTATTAGGTGTTGGGGATTATAAGAATTGAGACTTCTTCTCATGAATTTTTCACTTGGTGATCTCTATTAGTTGAGATCGCGAGAACATAATTTCCAATAGGAACACCACATGTTTTGGGTGTCATTGGTTATTTCTATCTACATACATGTGTATCGGTATCCTAACTTGAGATCATTATCAATGTGTGCCATTTTTTCATGTGCTTTGATGCAAGGTGAAATCCATGAGAAGTAATTCCTGATGCGGTAGTTTGTGTTAGGGGCATTATTGGTGGTATTCCATTGGTTGAATGATAAATATATGATTTTTTTCTTCAAAGTTAAGAAAGAGATATCTCTGGCTTGGTTGATTAGGATGGTAGTAACTTCATAAATTCATGGACATGGTAGTCAAAGGTAAATCCATCCATAAAGATTAAAAAATAATAAATAAATAAAGGACAATGACACAATTGTGCATCCTTCTTTATGAGATATCATATGACAAAGAGATTATATTACATAGTGCATGTTCGTAGGTTGGTTTTCATTGTTATGACTATTCCTTATCTCTTTAGGGGCCTTGATGGGTTGTTATAATTCACTATTGGTCTATGAATATTATTTACTTCTATTTAGATAAAGGTCTAAAGGGTCACATAAAATAGCATATTTGAGAATCTTCATTATTCTAGTGAATGTGAATATAGGACATGGTGGGCCCCACCATGGGGTCTGAGTGTTTTCCAAGTTTTATTGATCATTGATAAATAAATAAATTCATTATTATTCAAGTAAATAATAATTGATTTGAATTTATTTATTAAATGTATTTACAAGTGTTTAAGTAAATACGATGATTAATATTATACGAATGAATATTACTATAATATTCCAGGTTCATTTAATATTATTAGGAGTTTCAAGTAGAGTTAATGTCTTAGGTTTATCACTTAATATATTTAATATATATTATAGGTGTGTGATAAAATATGAATAGTATTTATGGTGTAGTTAGTTCATCACAATTAATTATTTATATCACTTATTTAGTGGATGTTTAATGCACGAGGCCTGGGGAACCCAAATCAATTATTTTGAAATCCATTATATAAATTGAGAGAAGATAATTCCAAAAACACTATTTATTTGTTAGTAATTAATACCTTATCTCTCCTCCTGAATCCTAGTGAGAGAATCACTCAATCTGAGCGAATGATCCAACAGATCGAAGGCTAGTGATCATGGTGATCATTGTGGTGTTGAAGAGATCCCTAGATCTTCATGCTAGCACCTGAAATCCAAAAAATGGAACACATGAAGATTCAAGAAGCATGTGTGGATGATTTAGAGGGGTCCAACCTCAAATCCTTTTAGAAACTATCACCGACATCTAGCGATAGATGTGCATGATTCAAAATAGAATTATGTAATCGTTCATTTATTTTATATGCTTCGTATAAACCATGCAAGATCTTTAGACTGTATCAGGGCTTGAATCGTTAGAGATGATGAAGTTTCATCACTCTAGTGATGGAAATTTTTTAAATCCTTGACCTATCAAATTCTGCTACGTGCCCCAGTACCAAGAACCCAACCATCCACCACAGGGCCCTTTCCCTTCTCTAGGTATTAAGTCCCGAAATCTACTTTTACACCAAAATGGATGAGTATGGTGTGAGTACAAGACTTAGTAGAATACCACTAATTCATTCTTAACATAAGTTCACAATATATATTACATTGTATGTCATGACATAAGTAAATTCCCAAATAAACATACAACCATACTTGTGCTGATTGATCATGCACCGACCAAGCTTCCACGAACCCCAAATGCACCTGAATCAGATCATTGCTATAAAGGATTTCAGATGATTCAAAAAATTACTACCTTTAAGGTAACATATCTCACCCCACCTAGATGGATTTTTTCAATAATAATATCACACATTCCACCATATCGATCCCCGATTGACTATCCTTTTAATCACCCATGTCCCAAGTTTGCAGGATCCTACATCGCTATCTTTCATTTATCCACTTATTAATATCCATCTACAGGGATATCCACACTCTCCTTTAAGGATGTTTGGACTATTTCAGGTCAGTTAACTAGTCAATTATGTACATCCCTCTATAGGTATATCCATTACCTCCTTTAAGGATGATTAGACTACATATCACCAACATCAAGGCTATACCTAATAATCTCTATACCTGAAACATAGTTCTATAGGTTATGAAACACAATAAGAAATATGTATCATATCAAGGAACAAAAAGAAACACCAAGATCAAACATCAGGAGCCACACAAAATCACATGGTTATTATCAAGAAAGCCTCATGGACACTCACACACCCATATAAAAATCATAACAAATATGGGTTAATCAAGCATAAATAATATATTATTCCATGATCATTACATGACCCAAAATGGTAAGGAAATTCTTACATCATGATTTTCATGTCAATGTCATTTTCCATCAAAGATGTTGTCACCTAAACCACATTCTCACACCAATCGAAACATGATCATCTGTTAAGGACTCCAGAGGCTGATCATTATCAAGAAGGTACCCAAGATGGGTTTAAAGAGGGATTATGAAGGATATATAGAAAAATTGGGAGGATACACAATGAAATAAAAGATTCTATGGCATGGAGGTGTACTGGAAACCACTACCACATCACAAGGTTGGCCACTATAGTGAAAATTTTCATTAGAAGAAACCACCACAATGCAGGATCAATTGCTATGGTGCAGTGACCCACTTGAAAGAACCACCATGGTGTGGGGAACTGTTGTGTGTGAAAACACCTAAAAATGTACACTACTATGTAGGGAGAGAACTGTGGTATAGAAATTCACTGGAACTAGAACTACTGTAGTTTAGGGATGAGCATTGTGGTGTGGAGTCAGTTTTTAAGCCCTTTAAAGACCTAGAATAATGCCGAATGGAGGAGGGGAAAGGATATTTGTAGGGTTTATCCATATTAAAACCCTATTTAATACATCATAAAAATCCCTCTTAAATTATAAAATGTATTCCACAAATTAATTCCAAAATGGATTTATTTATTTCCATAACTCCTAAATACCAACAGGCTGGACCAACTATTTGTAATAACATGGAAGGAGGCACTATAACATGGTCTGAAATACCATGGGGTATCCCTTAGCCAAAATCACTATGATGGAGGCTATTATGAAAACCCATCGACCAATACCCCTATAGCATAATGTCTTCGTGCTATGGAATATACTCGATTCCACAATACCCCTATGGTGCATCCATTTAGACCATGGTGTGGTACCCCCAGTTTTTCCAATAGCTTACCCAAAACACACTTAAGCCTCCAAAAACTTCCCAAAGCCCTCAGGAATTTACCCAAACATGTTCTAAACTAAAAAAAAGATAATGAGGAAAAAAAATACTTTCATTAAAGAATAAAATTTCAGGGTTTTATAATTCTCCCCCTCTTAAAGACTTATCATACTCAAGAATCATCTCTTGGGTTCTTGATCAAAAAACTTAGGACAATGAGCTCAAATGTCATCCTATCACTCCCAAGTATCCTCTTAGATTCTCCCATTATACCACTAAATTCTATTGAGTGGTTCTATATTTACTTAAATGAATTTCTTAGTCTGGTCTATAATATGCATTGGATGCTCCTCATATGATGCATCTGGTTCCAACTCAACATCCTTGTAGTATATAACATGCAAATGATCAGGTTTGTATCTCTAAGGATGAGAAATTTGGAACACATCATGAATGCCTCAATAATGAATAGGAAGTTCTAGATGATAAACCACTACCCCAACCTACTTAGTGATCTTGGAGGGTCCCACATAACATAGTGCTAGGATACCTTGATTCCTTAGATACCAATGACCTAACCAAGGAGTCACTCTCAAGAAAACATGATCACCCTAAAAAAATATAATGGTCACCTCATATGGTTGGAATATGATATCAACCCACTCTGAGTAAAAATCAACCTATTCTAAATCATCTGTGCTCTCTCAGAGGTCTCTTAAACCTTACTGGGCCCCATAATTGCTACCTAACCCACCTCATGCCAACAAAGCGGTGAATGAAATGAAATTTTGTATAGAGTATCATAAGTTTCCATATGAATTGAAGCCAGATAAATATCATTATATGAAAACTCAACCAATTATGCATGATTATCCCATGATCCAATAAAGTCTAGAATTTAATATTGAATAATATCTTTCAATATTCATATAGTCTACTTGGACTATCCGTCTGTCTGAGGATGGAACACTGTGCTCAATATCACCTGAGTCCCTAGAGATCTTGACAAGAATTGATATAATCACAACATAAAACATGTGTATATGTCTAAAACAAATTCTTAAGGGTACTCCATGTAAGTGTATTATCTCAGGAACATAAAGCTTTCCCACCTCATATACCGAGCGAGTCTCTCAGATTGGTAAAAAGTGTGAAACTTTCATCAGTTGATTGAAAATCACCCAAAAAACATCACGACTCCTCAGGGTCCTTGTTAACCCTTTCACAAAGTCTATTGTGATGTACTAACACATCCACATGGGAACTGGATGTATTTGGGAAAAAAAACAAGGATTCTAGTGCTTTACCTTTACCCTCTGATTGGTAAGGCATCGATTGACAAACCCAACAATGTTTCTCTTCATCATTGACCACTAGAACTGTTAACTAAAGTAATGGTATATATTCATTGTTTGAGTATGTACTAACCATATATAGGTATGGTAATCCCTCACCATCTCCTCTTTGATGAAATTAGATTATACTACTATCCCATGTACCCTGATAACATATTCAGTTCCCAATGACCACCCTGGTATTAGATCACCTCTAGCTAGATGTTCCCTTATCACAACACACTCTGGATCCAACTACTGACCATTCTTCACCCTATCCACAAGTGAGGATGTGATCAAAAAATGAGCAAAAACCATAGACCCTAAATCCTATGAATAATCTACCCCCTAGTCATTCAATAGGATCATTAAGTGCCACTATTTCTGAGAAGGCATCTCACTAATATCCCACTCAGCCTACATCTCATGGATAAGAAAATCCACAAAAACATTACCCTTCCAAGATGCATAATCCATATTAAATTCAAACATCTGAAGATAATCTACCCAGAACCTATGCCTTAGATTTTGTTTCCTCTATGATAAGATATAACAAAGGATCTTTTGGTCTATGTAAACAAAAAATGTCTCACCAAAGGGATAGTGTTTCCAACACTTTAGAGCATGGAATAATGATTCCAGCTCGAGATCATGAGTAGGGAAGTTCCACTCATGGGTTCATAGCTGAAGAGACCCTTAATCCACTAAATTATTTCTCTATATCAATACTACTCCTATTCTAACACCTGATGTATCATACTAAACTACATAACCAATCCTAGGATCTAGGAGTGTCAAAATTGGAGCTATCATCAACATCCACTTTAGCTTAAGAAAAAATTATTCACAATGGTTTGTCTACTGAAACTTCAATCTCTTCTTTTTTAGTGCGGTCATGGGTGCTGATAATCTAGAGAAGTCCTGGATAAATTATTGATAATACCCAGCTAAACCCAGAAATATCATGATCCCAAACACATTTTAGGGACATGTCCAGGACATGAATGCCTTTACTTTATCTTGGTCTATAGATATACCTTTCTGGGAAACAACATGCCCTAAGAATCTCACCTCCCATATATAGAAGTCATACTTCAATAAATTAGCATACATACGATGTGATCAAATCATACTCAGGACTATCTCTAGGTTTCTCTCAATATGATTTAGTTTTGATGAGTAGATGAGGATATCATCGATAAAAACCATGATTAATGAGTCTAGATATGGGTGGAAGTTCTTATTAATGATATCCATGAACACTGTTAGTGTGTTCATCATCCTGAATGATATCACTAAATACTCATACAACCCATACCTATTCAAAAATTCTATCCTTAGAATGGCATCATATCTAATTCTTAACTAGTGATATCCCTATCTAAGATTAATCTTGGATAACCACTGAGATCCCCATAGATGATCAAAAATATCATCGATCCTGGGAAATGAATATCAGTTATTCACCACCACATAGTTCAGCTTATGATAATCAATACAGAGTTAAAAATTACCATCATCCTTCTTATAAAATAATATATGTGCACCCCATGGTGAAGTACTCATCCTGGTAAATCTATTTTTCATCAAATCATTAAGTTGTACCTTGATCTCTTTCATCATAAATGGATCCATATGATAAGGGGGTATCAAAATGGGATGTGTACCCACCATGAGATCAATATCAAAGTAAAATCCTATATTAGGGGAAATACTATAAAGTCATCTAGAAATACAATCTAATATAGATCCATGATTGGAGGTAAAGATGAGGGTGCATTCACTAACCCTACTGAAAGAGCCAAGCCTTCAATTTGAGCTATGATCATTCCAAGATGGATTAGTTTTGGTTGAACTCTTCCTACTCCTAGTTACCACTCTCTAGACATCATGAAATTCTCTCCCCTTGGTGAGGTGAACAACACACACCTTTTATAGTAGTCAATGTTAGCTCAGAAGCTAGTAAACCAATCCATGATGAGAATCACACAAAAATGTTTCATCTCAAAAATCCTAAATTTACATAAATTTCTATAGTCAGTGACTATTATGGGACACTCTAGAAATATCTGAAGATGGTCCACTTTCATTCCCAATGGAATTTCAATGGAGACCAACTCAAATGATAAATTAACTAGTAAATGAAGTAAAAATACTACTTGTATATAAATAAAGGACTGAGAAACATTTGTATCAATAAAATTAGGGGATAAAGTGGGCATGATTAGGAATGTAACTTAATAGCAGATAGATCCTCTCCATCATATACTAGAACCTTTCCCTAAGTATCCATCATCTGGGAAGTTTTCATCCTCTACTGTGGTCCTCCAATCCCATATTACCCCTTTAAGAGACCTTCAAGAAAAAGTGTCAAAGATGACTGGCCTTTCCACAATGATGACACTCTATAGATGAATTATTACAAGAATTTATATAATTTTCCATTATACCTCAATTGTATCACCTATTAGAATCATCTCTCATAGAGGATACTAAAGAAGTATTACTCTAACCTGACTTTCTACTACCTAGATGCTCCTAGTATTCCTTCCTCTTCCTACTACAAGAACAAACTGCCACATTAATGAGAGAAATATCATTCACTGGCCCATTATGAAAAATAAGTAAGAATTCTACCATAATCTCCACTATCCCCTTCTCAAAGGATATGTATTTGTGAAGCCCCTATGAGTACATTGTCAGGTCAAAGTCCTTAACATGAAATTTGAGAATCAGTCAAAGGCCTATCTCAAACTCTCGATTCTTTTATGCCTTGTTTGTAGCAAAAAAAAAGAGAAAAATGAACCAACTCCATAAACCAAATAGAGTAAGTATAAATATCCATAGAACCCTAACTTAAACCCATGAACTCCTAGGCATGGTCTAGATTTATCATCTTAGGAAAGAACCTATTGAGAAAAAATTCCTTTAACGTCACTCTAGTAAGACCCTCCCATCTCCCAGCTTAACTCATGGTAGTCCACCATCTATTGGTAGGTCCTTGGAACATAAAGGTATCTAAAATCACTCTACCTTCCTCATGAGTCAGTACCATCTCAAAAATACTATTGATAAAGTTTACCCAGTCTTCATCATCATATGGACCACCAATACCCTGGAATGCTAGAGGATGCTGGAGTTGGAAATACCAAGCATGGTCAGTCATGTTCCTCCAAGTTGATCCTCAGATGGGAACTATATGAAAGAGTCTTGGATGTATGAGATATGTAACCCAAATCACCCATTTCAACAAAGAAGTGTGCTCAGGTACATCCTCATACACCAAGAGTGGTGGCATGGTTGCATCTTGTGCTACCGCAGCTGGAGGTCCCATCAAACAATTTTTAGGTGGGATCATTGCAACATGAATAACATTAGAACATAAAAAGTCCTAAACAGTTTATAAGATCACACAAGGCTTTCCTAGGAGTCTACCATCGACCTAAGGCATAACCCTCCTAGAACTAACCCTGGTCTCCATCACTGAACATTAGTCACAGTCATCATGTATATATACTGACACCTTAGAATGATTAGTTCAACTAATTAATGCTAATAAATATATATCATAATGACATGAAAACATACATATATCACAAAAAATTATAGAAACTATCCTAAAAAGATAACACAATCAAGGAATTTAATTAAATAACTAATATATAACACAATAACAAGTATATACATGGAATTTGAACCTATGTGCCTAGTCATAATGCATAAACATACCCTAAATATCATAAATCATATATCAAAATCTTGTGCATTGCCCAAGGTGAATTTAATCAATGGTAACAACTATTCCATCCATACTAACTCAAAGTTCCATTACACATATTCTATCCAGACACATGAAAACTCACCTTCCTAAGTCCCACACAACTATCCCCTTTCTACCATGTCCCATGTTAGTCAAAAATAAAAGAATGAAACTATTGATCTGATATCATTTTGTAACATCCCGAACCAAACCACTAGGTCCGAGTTAAAATTCCACATGACCTCATACATGCCTCCATATATGCAAGAAGATACCAATTATCAGTGATGGTATAAGTCTATCAAGGGGAGAATATACCCTCTATATAATTTCATTGAGAATATAATAATAATAAATAAGATAGTAAATAATCAGAGTAATCACACTGAAACAAAAATATGGTTTACAAGTTATATAAGAAATATAGGTTTCCAAAGTGGTATGGCAAACCAAAAAAAAGAAACAATAGGAAATAATAAAAATAAATAGAGGGTCCTATAAAGTCTGTCCCAGTTCACTACTATCTTCTTACTCCTCTATTCATCCATCCACCATAGGATCCTTTCCCATAACTTGGTATTTGGTCATGAAATCTATGAGAAAAACTAAATTCCTGAGTAGGGTGTGAGTATAAAACTTAGTAGGACACCACCAATGCATCCTTAACATAAGTACACAATATATATATATATATATATATATAAAACATTTTATGCCATGACATAAGTAAATTCTAAAATAAATATAGAACCATACAAGTTTCGAGTCATTGTGCATTGATCAAGCCACTATGAACCACGACCCCATCCGCATTATCTCGTTGCTGGTAATGATGTTAGATAAGTCAAACAAGTACCATATTTAAGGTAATAAAAATCACCCCACCCAGACAATGGTTATCATTAGGAACACTTCAAATTCCACCATGTTGATCCCTGGTCAGCTATACTTTTAATCACCTAGAGGCCAAGTCTGTAGGATCCCATACCGTATCTACCAATTAGACACTTATTCACATCTTACACAAATATCCATGCTCACTGTTAAGGATGTTTAGATTGTTTCAGGTTAGTTAACCATCCACTTATTCACATACCTCTACAAGGATAGACACGTTAACCTTTGAGGATGTTTGGATGACGTCGCACC
Organism: Viscum album; assembly: GCA_963277665.1. Classification (NCBI taxonomy): domain Eukaryota; kingdom Viridiplantae; phylum Streptophyta; class Magnoliopsida; order Santalales; family Viscaceae; genus Viscum; species Viscum album. The sequence continues at coordinate 862,307,892 of OY728145.1, forward strand.
AACATCAAGGCTCCACCTGATCATCTCGACACCTGAAACATAATTCTATAGGCTATGCAACACAATAAGAAATACATTCCATACAAAGGAACAATAAGTCACAACAAGATCAAACATCAGATGCCACACATAATCACATGGTAATAATTAAGAAAGCCTCATGGACACTGATACACCCACATGAAACTCATAAAAAGTATGATTTAATAAAAAATAAAAAAATTATTATGACAACATCATATACATATTCCAAAATGGTAAGGAACTTACTACCTCATGAATTTCATGAGAATGTCAAGGTCTATCAAATATGTCTTCACCTAAACTAAATTCAGACACCAACTGAAACATGATCACCCATAAAGGACTCCTGAGGTTGATCATCATCAAGAAGGTCCACAAGCTTGTCTTAAAGAGGGAGGAGGAAGGCTCTCTGTAAAAATTGAGAGGCTCCATAGTGTAAGGAAAGATTCTACAATGTGGATGTGTACTAGAAACCACCAACATGATGCAGAATCATCCACCATAGTGTAAAGGTGCACTAGAAGAAACCACCATGATGTAGAGTCAATTTATATGGTGTGGTGGTGAACTAGAAGGAACCACCATGACATAGAATAGGTCACTTCAGTATGGGAGAACACTGTAAATTTCTACTACGATGAAGGGAGAGCACAACGGTGTAGAAATTCACCAGAAATGGAAGTTATATGGAGTAAATATGATCATTTTAGAGTAGATTAGTTTATAAATACATTTATATGCATGAAATAAACTCAAAATAGAAAATAAGGAAAAATAATACTTTCATTAAAGAACAAACTTTTTGGGTTTTATAGTTGATTTCCATGGTTAGAATGTATGTACATGCATGTGAAGCCATGGGAACCTTTTTGCGATATGGTATGATTTTGTTTTTTGTATGGTGTTTGTGTGTGGCTCATTAGACCTTTTCATTATGTGTTGTGATTTTTCCCTTTATGCTATGCCCAATTGTGTATGAATTCTTGGCTTGTGGAGGGTTGTATCTAGTATCAAGGTGACAAGTGGATTTTCATTGCTCAGTTATCCCCTAGAGGTGGAGCATGTTATAGTGTGATGTGGTGTCACTAGAGATAATGAGAAATGGAAATAGGGTAGGGGTAAAAAATCCTTTTTTCCTGACCTAAGACACAAGATAGGGTACAATGAATTTTTGGCATGACCGAGGATAGAGCATGGGGTGTGATGACCTTGCGTCCTGACCTAGTAAATGTAGGGGAATGATGGCCTTGTGGGCCGATTCGAGGCTGATCCAAGGGTGTGATGACTTTATGGCCTGACCTAGATCTTGATTAACTATGGGACTTGATCCAAGGAATGTGTTTGAATTACAAACTGATATGATATGTGATGATGTATAAGACATTCCTTCTGGTATGGAGCTAAATCGGGTATGGTCGGGGCTCATGGCAGCCTGGTTAGCATACGATCACCCAAAATATGATTGGTTTTCCATTTTTTTATTTTATTTCTATCATTAAATACACATCTATTTATGTGATCACTTTATGTTAAGGAAGTATTATAAATTTCCTACTGGGTTTATACTCACACCCTACACAAGTATCTTGATGTGTGTTCAGATTTCATGTTCTGGAAGACAACTAATGGTAAGGGCCCTACATTAGGTGTTGTGAGTGGGTTCCCTAGACTGAAATCCTTTATGTAGTTTTTTTACCATTATATGTATATAGTTTTTTATATACATGTGTTTATTATTATCATAATAGTGTTGATACTTTTTTATTCACTATTTATATGATAATGTCCTTAGATCACATATTGTATCAAAAGGTTATAACAACTCCCAGCTATAATGAGAACCTCAAGATAGTATGAAATTAATCTTAAAAATATGTCCTATGGTATGTATACATCATACTAATGAGACATATATGATGTCTTACTATTAGGTGTTGTGGGCTCATAAGAATTGAGACTTATTCTCATGAAGTTTTCACTTGGTAATTTTGAGTAGATGAGATTATGAGGAATGATCTTCCAATAGGAACACCACATGTTTCTGGTTTAATTGGTTGTTCCTACCTAAGAACATGTGTATTGATCTTATAAATCAATATCATTTTCAATGTATACCATTTGACCATGTACTTTTATATAAGGAAAAAACTACGACATTGAATTTGTGGAGATGTTTCTTATGTTGGGTGCGTCATTAGTGGTATGTAATTGGTTGAATGATAAAGATAGAATTTGTTTATTTTTAATTGAGGAAGAGATATATGAAGGTCCTAGGTTGACTAGGATGGTTATACATTCATTAAATCCAAGTCCATGGTATAAGAATTTAAGTATTTTTAGTAAGGCCACAAAATATTTAAAGCATCAAATGGATGATGAAACAAGTGTGCATAATTTATTATGAGATATCATGATACAAAGAGATTATATTACATATAATGTGTTTATAAGAGGTAGTGATAGTTATGAAATTCCTTATCTACTTAGGGGCCATTATGGTTTTCTAGACTCCACTCTTAGTCTGTGGGTTAGATTTACTACTATCAAGATAAAGACCCTAAGATTATCCACAAGTTTCACCTATTCATATGAATAAGAGTTTATGATCAAATGAGCACCATGTGCGAGGGATGGTGAACGTTTGAGTGTGATAAAACACAAGTAAAAACAATTCAATTATATTATATAAGTTTAGAATAATGATTATTTAATTTTTTTCTCATTTTTTTCATAAGTTTGATCATAAAAGTAAATATGAGAAAATATAACTTTTCGAATGAACATAACAAGTTCAAGGATCATTAAATTAATTGGGGGAGATTATAAGACAATTTAATGTTTTTTATTTTATAATGTAATATATTAGAATGTTAAAAGTGAGTGATAAAATATTTTTGACATTTATGATAAGTTTATTAATTCATAAGTGTTCTCAAAGGTCTAAAATGAAGGTTATTACTTTCTAGGGACCAAAGTGAATTTTTAGAAAGTATAACCTAGGTATAAATACTCATTTTATCATATTTAATAGTAATATCTACCATTTACAAGAATTTATAGAGATAAAATCTCCTCTCATCTCCTCTCAAGCTCTTATAGAGTCATTCTAAAGAAAGACTAAGGTCGGATCAATCCCGTCTTCTCAATTGAGTTTTAATTCTTCATATGATCGAAGGGACATCATAAATCTCTTCAATTTCCAATGATAGCACTCAATAATCATTGATATATGATCCATGTGCTATGGTGAATGTGTGGAAAATCTAGAGGATTCCTATCTTGGTGCCTTTGAGCTACGACACATCGATAGTGAGTGAATCAAACCAGAGATTTCAAATGAACAAAGTACCATTTATGATTTCATACATTTTTATTTTTCATACCTAAATTGAATTTCACATGATCCTTTAATAAATATAGGAAATGGGTTTTTTGGATTCATTTCTTTCAACATGAATGTGAACCCAAAATTTTAAACTGCACATTTTTCACAATTCTGCTGCACCTCAGGTTCTTTCAATTGGTGTTAGAGTGAACGTGTAATTATTTAAGTATTTTTTTTAAATTTCAATAAAATTTTCTATGATTTGGAAATATAGTTTCAACACAGTCCCAACATAACTAATATATATATATATATATATAAAATATTATAATATATATTATATAAATTATATATTACAATATATTGTATATATATATGATGTGTGTGTGTATTTATTCCATTACAATGATGCCCCAATTAGACTTGGGTCAGACTAGGTTAGTCCAGATCCAACCTTCCTAGCCTATTAAACACATTTTAATCCCTAAATTTATTTATGGGGAGTTCTTTAGGTCCAAATGGACATGGAAAATTATGAAAATATTTCAAAAATTAAATTTAATTGTGAAAGATTTAATAAAATTATTTAAGGTGCTATGAGATGTATCAATAATTAATTAAAATTATTTTAATACAAGTTAAATCATTGAAAATACCTTCAAGTTGAATTTTAAAAAATATAATTTTTCTTATGCAATATAATTTCATGTCGACTGATTATGAGCCGAGACTGACCTATGCATGATTGATTTATTATTTATTTAATTTAATTATTGCATTTAAGTTTTCTAAAATGTAATAATTATATTGTTTTGATGATCCATGCATCATACCTCAACATTTAAATTGTATAAGGGCCCACATTTCCATATTTAAGTGATAAAATGTAATTTCACACCTCGATTTCCCCTCACCCGTGTGTGAGTATACCTTATAAAGATCAAAGGAGTTTGTGGAAAAGTGGTTCAAGTTGAGAGATAGTGTAAACCAAACAAGTGAAGTGCATTGGAGTTAAAGGAACTACAATTCAAATTAGGTATTGACTTAAGGAATTCCCCTAGGGTCTCAGTTGATCCATTATTTGTTCGATGGATCAACCAATAGTAAACGACTTATGATCACATCATTATTTATTTATTTTATAGTATGCATGGTTTATAATTTTTTAAATGTGTATTTATTACCCGTGATCACATAGTATAATAATAAATAGTAATGAATAGGTAAAATGAACACATGAAGTGTATTTTTTATATTTAAAGAATTGGTAAGTTGTGATTATGTCTACATAGTAAAAACATGTTAAATAGAAAAATTATTTCATTCACCAAGATAAGTTAACAATCCCCTCAAAGAAAATACTAAGTCATTAAATTCCTTTCATCGCTTGAATTTGGTCACAACTGATTGTTCGAGGTGCTCATCAACCCTAGTTAAGTGTGACTCTTATTACTGGGGAGTTCTTATGAGAGTGTTAGGTTGACTTAATTAATGTTTGTAGTAGAGGAGTATCCATATCTATCTTGTTTTAACTTTAAAGTAAATTCATTAAGAAATACAAAGTAATTATTTACAGGATATGGGACTCTACTCAAAATATTAAGGAGTCACGAGTTAATGAGGTTGGCTAGTAAAAAGACTACCTTAGGCTCTTAGAGTAGTGGTGATTCCATATCTTGGGATATGAAGAGAGGTTTAAGGATTATTTCTACTAAAATACTTAAGCATCTAAGTGTTCTGAATATAATAGTTTAGAGATACTTGGATTCAATAAAATAATCAGAGACATTTAAAATTAATAATTTGAAAATTTATATTGGTAATCAAGATAAAGTACTAATTTGATAAGTTTACTTCTTGAAGATAAAATGGAAACCACTAACAATTCAATTTCACCATGAAAAATATTAGATAAAGAGAATATCCTGACTATGCATAAATCCCAGGAGTGGTACATGATCTTTAACATATTACTATTCCAAGAGAGTAAAATTTCTGTGCTAGAGTCCCCACTTCCTATTGATCCCCCTCAGGGAGCGAGCAAGGAAGATAAAGACCAAGAACTAGCAACTGATATCATTCATGCATCTTTACTACATAGCTTCTCAACTTTCATTATTAATTATAATATAAATAACATGAATAATTAACTCCCATATTTTTTGGAATTATCTCTCTAAGATGATAAGGATGTGAATAATTATAACTCTTTTAACCTTATGGTGAACAAAAAAAAAGAAAGGAAAGGATACAGTGTCAAGGGCTAAGTCTAAGTCAAAGAAATTGATGTATTTCCCTTAAAAGAAGAAAAATATATAGAGGGAGAGTAATGAGTAGGATTAATTATTCTTTTTAAGTGGTAGTAAAGGACACTGGAAGAATAATTGAATAGATGGGAAGAATAAGAAAGTTGATGCTTCAGCTTCAGATATATTTTTCATCGAATATAACATTTATATTTCTAAAATCTAGGTATTAGATACTGCATGCAGATCATAATTTTTTACTCAAATACAAAAAACACCTAGATTCAATATATTTTAAAAAGGTTATGTAGATATTTAAGAATAAAATGGTGCAAGACTAGTAGTATTAGTAGTACAACATTATCATATTACTTTTCCTAGTGGTATGGTTTTTGTATTAAATAATTGTTATTATGTACCTTATGTTACCAAAAACATAATCTTAGTTTCAAGTTTATAAAACATGGGATTTTAATTCAAGTTTTTAAATAAATGTTTTTTATGTATAAGGATAAGATATCTTATGGTATGACACATATTAACAATGGGAAATATATACATGAACTAGAAAATTGAGTTTTGGAAATCAATGAAAAATATAGAAAGAATGACTTATATCTTACCAGCCTATGGAACTTTAGGATTGGTCATATAAAAAATAAGCGTTTAAGAAAATTACATCAAGAAATGTATTTAGATGTCAATGAGATAAAACCCTTGGATGTTTTCCACAATTGTTTACAATGTAAAATGACCAAAGAACCTTTCACTGGTAAAAGAGAAATATCCAAAGAACCATTGGAATTGGTTCATACTAATTCATGCGATCCATTTCCATTAGAGGATAGGGGTGGTTAATATTAATTCATTACTTTTATTGATGACCATAGTAGATATGTATATATATACTCAATGAGTTATAAGTCATATTCTTTTAGAATGTTTAAGGAATATCATAATGAAGTAGAAAATAAAATTGGTAAGAAGATTAAGAAATTTGGCTCAGAATATGGTGGAGAATATATTGAGCAAGATTTTATTAATTATTTAAAGGAGTGTGGGATAGTTTAATAACTCACTCCCCCTTATACAATTCAGTAGAATGGTGGTAATGAAAGGGGGAATCAGACTCTACTTGACATGGTCATATTGATGATGAGTAATGCAACTCTTACAATATATTTTTGGGGATATTCAATAAAAAATTCAGAATATACACTAAAATGAGTACCAAATAAATAATTATATGGGATTCCATATGAGTTATGGTATGAAAATAAACCCAATATATCACACATACGTGTATGGGGATGTAAGGAATTTTTCAAGACTATACCTAGTAAAAAAATAGCACCTCAGAGAAAAAAGTGCATCTTTATATGTTATCCTAAGGAGACTAAAGGATATTACCTACATAACCCTTTAGATGGAAATGTTATTGTAGAAAGACATTCTATATTTCTATAAATGGAACACATTTACAATGGAAATAGTGGGAGAAAGACTAAATTCGATGAAGTTGATGTTCCAGATGCACAAGTGATGGTAAAGAGACAAACTCTATAATAGACAATGGGAGATGAAAATATTATAGAGACACAACTACTAAATAGGTATACTAAAGAAATAAGAGATATAGAGAGATATGGTTTTATTTTTATTAAGTGAAGTGATACATTACTCCTATAGAATGATGAAAATATGACCTATAAGGTAGTATTAGATGTAAAGGATACTGTTAAATGGAAAGAATCCATGCATTCTAAAATAGAATCTATATATCAAAATAAAGTTTATATTTTAGTAGACCCACTAGATGATGTAAAACCTAATGTGTGTAAATGGGTATTCAAGAAGAATATATACATGTATGGTCAATTAAGAACCTATAAGGCACAACCAGTAGTAAAAGATTTTAGGAAACATCAAGGAATCGACTATGAAGAAACATTCTTTCTAGTTACAATGCTGAAACTCATTAGAATATTACTTTCAATAACAAACTTCCATGATAATTAAATTTGGAAATGGATTTCAAAAATGATTTTCTAAATGAGAAGTTAGTTGAATACATCTATATGAAACAACCTAAAGGGTTTATTATGTTAAAGAGTGATAATAAATTATCCAAGATGCAAATATACATTTATAGATTGAAGAAATCATCATGATAATGGAATTTTAATTTTGATGATACCTTAAGAGAATATGTTTTCATTAGGAATGAAAGTGATCCATGTGTCTATAATAAGGTTAGTGGGAGTTCCATCGTTTTCCTAGTATTATATGTTGATGAAATATTATTAATAATAAATGAAGTGTAAGTCTTATAGTCAGTGAATAATTGGTTAAATGAATGCTTCACTAGGAAATACTTAGGCGAATTAGCCTATATTATAGGGATCAAGATCTACCAAGATAGATCTTAGAGGATGATTGGGTTAAGTCAAATTACATATATTTAAGGGTACAATATGGAACAATACAAGAGTGGTTTGTTACTAGTGTCACATGTCATTAATCTCTCCAAGAGGTTGTGTCCACAAACACTAGAGAAGATTAAAATAATGAGTATAATAACTTATTATTTAGTACTGAGATCTATCATATATGCCATGATATGTACTAGGTTTCATTTTTCCCTTTCTTTAAGCATGGTGGGAATATATCAAACCAATCCAGGAAAACTGCACTAGGAAGATTTAAAAATTCTCCTCATGTACTTGAGATGTAAAAAGGATATGTTCTTGATGTATAGAGGAGATGAGGACCTAGTCATGAGGGAATATAATGATGTTAGATTCCAGATATATCATGATGATTTGAAATCATAGTCAGCCTATATGTTTTTCCTGAATGGTGGTACATTGAGATGGAGGAAATCGATGCAGTTTATAGTTCCCAATTCTACAGTAGAATCTGAGTATACAGTGACTTTCAATGTAGATAAAGAAATAGTTTGGATATAAAAAATTGTTTTTGACCTTGGAATTGTACCTAGATGTTTAGAAACTGTTATAGTATACTATGATAATACTATGGTAGTGGTGCTTTCCAAGGATCCCAAGTCACACCAGAGGAAAAATCATATACTTTAGAAGTCTCATATATTGGGGGATTTTACTCAGATAGGTAATTTTGTGGTTAACAGAGTATCCACAAATAATAATGTGGAATACCCCTTGAATAAATCCATATCTTAGTAGAATAATGATACTCATGTGAGATCTAGTGGGTTGAGAATTGTTAGCAGTTGTCTCTAGCGCAAGTGGGGTAATTGTAAGTGGGTGACCTAGACCCAACTCCTTCATGTAAGTTAATTACCATTACATGTAAATAGTTTTATATATAAATGTGTTTATTCTTAACATAATTATTATGTAAATGTAGGGAGTTACAATGATATAAAGGTTTGTAGATGAATAAAATATAGAACAAAAGAAAACAAAATAATGAGAAGAAGATCACATGAGACACAATGATTTACGTGGTTTGAGAAAAATCCTTACATCCATGGAGAGGTAGAAAAATTCACTAATTTTATGAGAACAAATGCATGGAGATTATTAAAGTTTCATACAAAGAAACCCTAGATCATATGAGAAAATAAAGGAGGTGATTCATTATTCCACCAATTACATAGTAAGTCCAATGGGCTATAGTGCTGCAACCAACAAAGTTTTTAGTACTATAATTTTGGTGTTAAGAAGTCCATAAATCTACAGTTCCCTATCCGTGTCACTGGTCAAAACTTATACAATGATTTATAATTTCTAAAGTTCCCAAAATTTGGGGTGGGGTCCTTCGGATCATAAAACCTTGAAGTAGGGACATGTTTCCCACTCCAACCCCCAATGACCTCACTATGGAGGTTGAACCACAGAGTTACAGTATAGTGTATAGTTTGGGCCGCTAAAATTCATCCCAAATTCATCCAAATGGATTAGGATACATAATTACAACAATAATAGTGTTGATACTTCTGCCATAGACACATCCAATGATCCTCCCAAGTCTCCATAACTTTCTTTAGGAGCGGGAATCATGACTGGGGGAATGGTGACAGATAATACTTAGCCATTACCTAAAGTTTCTCCTACTCAAGAGGAGTGTTTCAATTTCTCCTCGAGCTTATGAAAAGAAATGCAAGAGAGCAATGAGATTATTTAGAATTGTTCATCGAAGAAGTAAGTATTTATACTATCCTCATACATTATAACTTTCTTAATATACTCTAGTAATCACATTTATCCTCTTATAGGATCTGCATATCTCTCCTCTCTTAAGGGATTGAGAGATGATTCCTCAAGACCAAAGAAGGAAACCCCAAGAGAAATATAGGTTCATGTTTATGAATCTACTACCTTTATAGATAAAACATCAAAAGGTGCAGCTGTACCTGCTCCTAATTTTATTGAGAGAGAGGAAATCTATGGTAATATCAAATACATTTCTCTTGAATACTAAATTATTTTCTAATATTCTTCTTTTCAACATATCTCATATCAGTTTCCCTTTCCAATGGATCCTGTAATAATCAATGTTGATATTCCTATCACTCTGGAAGGAAGGAATGAAGATCCAGGGCAGGCTGAAGTAGATACTAGTGTTGAACCAAACCTGGAAAGATCTGATGATGCTATACCAGTTGAAGAAATAATGGAACATAATGTTAGTGGATCAAATTTGGGCATCAACCAATATTTTTTGGATATCTTAAATAGTGAGGATGCTATAACATTCCAAGATGCATACACTGAAATGATGGACACCCTTAATCTAAACATTGATATTGCAGGATCCATCAAGGAGTTTGGGGATTTTTATTAGGAATTACAAAGATGTAATTTCTCATTATTACATTCTCCATACATAAATGTTTTTATTTTACTTGATACTTTACATCAAATTTCAACGTATGCATACTTGTCTGCAAAATATGTTGCAAAGGCTCTTCAGGAATATGGAATTCCACTCTATCCTTCTTTTGATGAAGTTGGATAAATACTTACTGAGGACCCCCAATTGAGATACGTTCCAGATCCTTTAATTATGACAATTGGGAAAACTCAAGAGAATTCCCCTCCTCAAGAAACATCTGTTCAAATTGCTGAAGCTGAGAACATTGAGGATGAATCCAGTCAAGTGACCAACTTATTATTGGGTAAATGTTATCGACTATCTGGATCATGATCTATTTCTGTAATTTTTCTGAAACTAAAAATGATCTTGATTCATCATTTAGGGTTATCATCTCCCACAACTAGATCATAAGGTGAAGCTTATGCATTGGCTCAGGCATCAATAGAAGGTGAAGCATCCACTGTTCTGAGAGAAGCAGAACAAGGACACTCTTTAAGGGATCTATTTCCAGAGTACATTCTACCCCATGGAAGTGACTCAGATTTAGGCTTATACAGGCAATATGCTCTTGGTATGGAACATAAGAAGACACGATGAAATATATGGATCATAATTGCTGAGAAACCTTTAGATGAGATGCTGTCCCATTTTGGGAAATTCCCATCACTATTCTGTGTATTGGGATTTGGTGTATTTAATTATTGACCAGTCTACGATGCAATGAAAGATACCATTCACTGATGGGAGCCGGAACATAAGCTGTGACAAGATCTTGAAGAGGATAAACAACTAATAAATATTGAGAGCTTCTAAGATATTGTAGCTAAGGAAGAGGTTCATCATAGAAAGATGTCTATTGAAATTGGACAAAAAATTAATGAAACCCTGAAAGAGTTGTTACATCTTCAACAACAACTAGATTTTGTTTATAAAAAACTTGATCAGTTGACCCAAAAACTAGGAGAAACCCAATTAGAGGGGATAAATGCCATTTCTACGGCCAAAGAAGCACTTAGTCAAGCTGAGGAGGCTTAAGTTTCTCAACTTTCTCAACTTCAACATGCAGTTGATAGGGCTCATGAGGTCGTTCAATAAATGAGGAGTTATGTTGAGAGCTTATTTTAACACATGAAATATAGGCTCTGTTTTGTGGATGTCCCTATGATTTTATATAAATGAAATGAATTTTGTCTCTAATCATATATTTATTCATCCTTGCCTTCCGTAATTACAATATTAAAGGTGATTATGATGATTTTTTAACATCAAATCTTTATGTTAGATAATCATAATTACAATGACAAGAATAGGGGCACTCAAAATTTTCTTATTAAGCCAATGGTTCTAATGAGCATAGTTTGATTTTTACTAGGGTTATATATACAAACCCCACAAACTTTGTATCCTTTGAATTTTTATTACTCAATATTACCTAAACCATACAAAATTGTACATTTAGTGAGTTGAGACTTGACTTCTGTATAGGGTGCCCATTGTGGGTTTCCAATCTGGTGAGTACCACATCTCTTGTTGTTGGCTGTTTAAAGTCATTAATGTTGGACTAGAAAGGACTAGTATTTAAGGTCGAACAAATTTGACCATAAATTTTGAAATTAGATCACAAACAAGGCTCATTGGATAAGAATTGCTTTAATATTATTTAAATACTTCCAAGTTGAATCTTAAGTCATGATTTTTATGGTTACCAAATCTAAAACTTGTATAAACATAAAGGAGGTCTCTTCCAAGAATAAAGTTACCATTATTTGAAAAACCTGTTATGGGGGTTGTATTATGCAGGGCCAACTAGGGCATATGCTGCATAGCCAAATTGTGGAATCTTTTGACTGACATGCCTGTTATGTAGGGAAATTTTATACAAGGCCTCTGGGGGAACATACTACATAGTCAAGAAAAAGATCTCTTAGGAATTTAACATTTTACTATTTATAGAAAAGGGAGAATAAGATTTGGGTGAACGAAGACCACAATGGGTGGTTTTTTCCAAGGAAATGGATTTTAATAATAAAGTGTTATCTATGCCTACATATGACATGAATAGGAAAACCACTTCCACACAAATTTGGTGTATGAGGAATGGTTAAAATTTTTCAGAAAGTGTAATTTTTGATATCATTCTATGTATTTTTAAGTCATGCAGTGAGGACATTATACTGTGCAGTTTTAAGTCATGTAGTGAGGACATTAGGTGGATTTAATTTAAGGTCTTTATCTTTGAACAAAGTTTTGAGACTCTCCAATTACTTGATAATTTTTCTGGAAATATACTACCATATTCAGGTATGGAAGAGAAGAATTGTAAAATGTGATTTTGAAATTTCTAAATCTGAAGAATGATATGGGAAAAGGGCTAAAGGCATTAGAGTAAGTCTTTTATAAGAATGAAATTACCATTATTTGAAAAACCCGTTATGGGGGATATATTATACAGGGCCAAATGGGGAATATGCTGCATATCCAAATAGTGGAATCATTTGACTAATAGGCTTGTTATGTAGGAAAACTTTATGCAAGGCCACCTAGGGGTACATACTGCATAGTCAAGCAAAAGAGCTCTCAAAAGTTTGATATTCTATTTCCAAAAGCCTAAGAAAGTTTATGAAGATTCATATTTTCCAAATCACAGAGTTTGGTTTATGAAAAACAGGTACCTAAATATGGAAAAAGTATTTCCAATCATGATTTTCAAAGAATAAAAAGAATAGGATTTCTATGAAGGTCTGACCCAAACATAAGAAATATGGTGTCTGTAGTTTTAGGTCATACAATTAGGACCAAAATGGAAATAATATATGATATGTGGTTAAGTGATCCAAGGTTATTTCATATTTATCTAAACACATGGAGAGGAAAATGTGTAAACCATGGTCTTGAATAATTTTAGATTGAGAGAAAGGTAATGGAACAAATATAAATGAATGACTATTATCAAAGTTTGAAGGGGACAAAAGACACTTTAACCAAGAATGAAATTAACATTATTTAAAAAACCCATTATGGGGGCTGTTTTATGCAAGGATAGCTAGGGAATATTCTGTATAGTCAAATAGTGGTATCTTTTGACTGATAGGCCCATTATATAGGAAAATTTTATGCAAGGCCTTTGGAGGCATGTACTGCATATTCAGACAAAAGAGTTCTTAGATATCAAAAACTTTTTCACCAAAAACCATAAGAAAGATTATGAATATAGGAAAATATTCAAGATTAAGAGTGTGAAATATGAAAGTGGGGAATGATCAATGCACATGAGAAATATTTGAATCAATATTATCCATGAGTATGTAGTTTTTTACATAGATCTAACTCATATGTAAAGTGGAGAAATTCTTGTTTCCTTGGTGGGATCTTTAAGGAGAGAACCCAAAATGAATACTCCCACATAGACTATTAGTTATATGTGGAAGAGAGATAAAAAATTATTCCATGGCTGGGACTAGGAACTAAGACCTATATTTCACTATGTATCTCATATGGATGAGAATCAAGCCATATATAGTTCTTTGAACATTACCTATGTAGGTTTGATTCATACTTAGGGAATAAAGGGGGGGGGTATTATGGATGGACCCAAGATTGGAGATCTAGGAATCTCTATGTATCACATTAAAATGATAATCAAGCCAAACATAGTTCTTGAACATTCATTTCTCACACCAATTGAATTTGATATGGGAGATGGGGGATTTTAACACATTCTAGAAGAATGGTAAAACTTAAGATACAAAATGGTATGAAGATAAAACCATGTATCTTAAAAGAGAACTCTATATAGATCTAGTTCATGTATAGGAGGAGAAAAAGGGAAATAATTTTTTTTGTGGTTGTGACTGGGCCCAATATTAGAGATCCAGGCGTCTCTATGCATCTCATTGAAAATGAGAATCAAGCCACATATAGTTCTTGAAATGAGGCCCCTATGAAGATCTGATTCTGACATAGAGGAATGGAACTCATGTTCCACTAAGGAGTAGCAATGACATCAATGATTCTTGCATATGGAGGCTCTTAACATTAAATAGAGAAGATGTTAACCTTACAGTTTAATGTCGTGTAATGAGGAAAAATGATGCTATACATTTTATCATCGTGCAACATGGATGCTTATGGTTTTTTATGTAGTTTAATGTCTTGAAACTAGGGATTTGTGATGTGAAGTTTAGAGTCATGCATTGAGGACATATGATGCTAATGTGCAGTTACACAAAGTAATTATTTAATGTGGATGGTGCTTCCAAAGTCAATCCTAGTCTTGCGGGTTGTGGCACTATCTTCAGGAATCATACTGGTCATATTTTTGGTTGCTTCTATGGTAGCTGTGGAATTTCTCCCTCTCTGGAAGCTGAAATGATGGGTATGATTCATGACGTATCTTTTTTCAAACAACATGGCTGGAACAAACTTTGGATTGAGAGTGATTCGACCACTATTGTGCAATCCGTTTTGAATAGTGTGATACATCTTGCATGGCCGATCACCACCCATTGGATGGACTGCATATGTGCTCTTCATGACATCAACTACATCATCACTCATATATATCGTGAAGATAACATAGTTACTGATGGTCTTGAAAACAAGGGATTCAATCAAGACATTACCTGGCTTGAAGAACTTCATGTTGAATTACTTCCTTTTCATAATAAAGATTGTAATATGTTTCCATCTTTTAGACTTTTGTAACTCTTTTACTTTATATTTATAGTTCCATGGTTTTCTATCTAGGCACCATCTTATAAAAAAACAATGTAATTCTTTAAGAATCTCGCATTGGTTATATTTTCAATAAGCTCTCCATCCATTGAGATTAGATAATAATCTCCATTTGAGTAGACTTTATGTATGGAATAAGGTCCTTCCCGATTTGTCTCAAGCTTTGGAGGTTTCTTTACTGGTATCATTGGATTCCTGAGGACCAATACCAATTATCCTTGAAGAAATGAATGGATGAGAACTTTCTTGTTAAAAGATCACACTATTCTGTTCTAATATACTTCTAAATTATGAAAAGTATGCAATATCTTTTCATCTAATCATTACAACTCATCAAATCATTTATGAGACTTTTCATCTATAGACAACTTATCACAGATTGCGACTCAAAGTGAAGGAAATTGAATTTCAATTGGAAAAACTACTTCTGTGTTGTACACTAATAAGTATGGAGTTTCTTGAGTGATAGTACGTGTAGTATTCTGATAATCCCATAAAGAATACAAAAGTTTATCAGGCCAAGATTTCTTATCTTTATCCACCATATTCTGGAGTATTTTTGATATGGTCTTATTGAAAGCCTCTATCTGTCCATTAGCTACTACATTTTAGTGAGATGAATGGTTGGATTTGATATCGTGCTCTTGATATAACTTTTTTACCTTAGTAGAATAGAAATTGGTGTTGTTGTCCGTCAATATAGTATGTGGGACACCAAATCTGGTGATGATGTTAGTTTTGAAAAAACTAAAAATTCTTTTGGATCCAACTTCTTTGATAGGTATTGCCTCATCCCATTTGTAGAAGAAATCAGTAGTAGTAGGAATATACCTAAACTGCTTAGCCATAGCTGGAGGATAAGGTCCTACTACATCCATTACCCATGTGTCAAATGGCTAGAAGTATTTATCTATATGTATCAAATATAGGGGTTGATGAATGAAGTTGGAATGCACTTGGTAGGGATAGCATTTCTTGGTAAAATCTGTGCAATCCTGCGTCATTGAATTCCAAAAGTATCCAAGCCTTCATACTTGATCAGAAAGCCTATGCTTAAACTGGTGAGCACCACAAGCTCCTACATGTACTTATTTCATGATAGCTGCAGTTTCTTCTCCATCAATACAACTAAATGGGATTCCATCAATCCTTGTTTGTAGAAGATCTTATGGTGATATGGACTATCATAAAGACTAAAATTGGCCACTCATCATCAGATATATTCTTTTTCAACACTATATGGAAGGAGTACTCCATTTTGAATGTATTTCATGATGGGTGTCATCCATCCTGTGGTATGAACATATGGATCATAAATAGGGCTAATTTCATTAAGTTACTCCATTATAGTTTGAATGAAAGGTGAAACTATATGAATATGGGAAATAATGATGATTGTATCATCCTGATTTGGATCTTCCAGGGCTGTGGATGCATTATCCAATGCATCATCTTGGGAATTTTGTGATCGTAGGACATAAAATAATGTTGTCTCTGAGGAAAATTTATCCATTAACCCTCTGATGTAATCACACAAAGGGATTAAATCGTTTTTTTTTTCTGATAACATAATCCCCATTGATTTGTATGATTACCAACTCTGAATCACCTTTCACTTTTAGATGGTTCACTTGAACCTAGAGTGCCAATTCCAGGCCTACATTGAGAGCTTGATATTCTGCCTCATTGTTGGTTCTACCTTCTGAAAACAAGAAGGAATATGGAAACACTACCTTTTCTGGGGAGATAAGTACAATTCCTAACCCAAATTTATTGAGTTTAGGGTTTTCCATTCTCTTCCCTGTTGGACTTATGGATGTACCATCAAAGCACATTTCACAAGTTTGGGGATTATCTTGAATAGAGAAGACCTCTTCATCAGGAATTTCAGTATTCAATGATGTATCTTCTGTAGATGGATGTTCAGCAAGGAAATCCTCCAAATTTGGGACTTTTATTGCCTTATGAGGCACAAAATATATATCAAACTATTTCAAAATAACTGCCCACTATGCCAAATTCCCTGTAAGCATAGGATGACTGAGGATAAATTTGAGCGGGTTATTGTGAGACACCAATTGGACCCCGTGATGTTGCAGGCAATGCCTAAATTTATAAACTGCAAAGAGTAATGCTAGGAAACACTTATTGATACTTGAATATTGATTCTCTGTGTCAATCATAGTTCGATTGAGATAGTAAAGACTGTTTTCATTCCCAACATCATACTTTTGGGAATAGAAGGCACCCGGTGATTGCTCTAAAGCTGTCACATAGATAATAAGTGGCCTTCCTTAAACATGTGGCATTAATATCGGTGGGCTCAAGATATATTTCTTGAGGGTATAAAATTACTCTTGGAAGTCTTTAGTCCATTGATAGGTGACTCCCTTCTTAATTAATCTTGTGAAGGTTAAACACTTGCCTACCAAATTAGCAATAAAGTTCCAAATATAGGCCGAGTGTCCTTGAATTCCTCTTAATTCTTTCAAATTTCGAGGAGGTGACATTCCAAGGATTGCTTTTGTCTTATCAGGATCAACTTTTATGCCACGATGACGTACAATGAAACTGATGAATTTTCCTAAGGTTTCCATAAAATAATATTTCAAGGGATTCATCTTCAAAATATATTGCTAAAGTTTATTTAATATGATCTCCAGATCATCCAAGTTACCATAAAGTTTTCCATATTTAACCACCAAATAATATACATAATATTTGGAAATTTTTCCTAAAAAGGATTTGAAGATATGGTACATGACACGTTGATACATTGCACCTACATTCTTTAAGACAAAGGGCATTACCCAAGAGAAAAAACAAAACTTGAGGGTCTCGCAAGGCTGTAGATTATTCATCCTCTAGGGCCATTGGAATTTGATTGTACCAACAATATCCATACATGAAGGAAAGATCTTTATATCTTGCTATTGAATCAATTAAAATATCTGTGATCAGAATTGGAAATCCATCTTTGGGACAATACTGGTTAAGATATCTGAAATCAATGAAAACTATGATTTTCCTATTATTATTTTCCACTAGGACAATGTTGGCCAGCCACTTGAAATATTTAACCTCCCCGAAAAAGTTAGCCTTCATAATCTTATCAACTTCAGTTTTAATTTTAGAGGCATGAGTCAGGTGTGTTATTCTTTCTACCTACTTAAATCTGCAATTCTCTTTTGGAAAACCCAAATGATGAGTGGCTACATCAGGATTAAGGACTGAAATTTATATATAGTTCAAAGAAAATATATGTCTATGTTTATTTATAAATTAAGTATACATATCTTTCTCTTCAAAAGTCATATCCACACTAATTAGAGTGGGGTGTGTATCTTATTCTATACCTATATTTATTTCTATGAGATCATCTATAGTGGTAGAGACACCTTCCTCAAATGATGAAGGAGTGTCCCTGAGATCTTCTTATTATTATTCTTTACATTTCACTTCTTCTGTTTCTACTTGCATAGTAGGTGATTAAGAAAAACTTTAAAAGCTAGGGGAGGAGTCAGTATTTAAACATCTTGAATAAGAATCAACCATTTCTAACCCTACTGACGATGAAGGTTATTCTTAGAGCATTGAAGAGGATATGATGGGTTGGGAATAAACATCATTGTCTTCCTCTAGTATTGCTAAAACTTCTTCTAGTCTTATTGGTGAAGCAGATACTTGCTGAATTTTGATAGATGAAATGAAGACATCTCCATTTAATCTTTCACCGCTTCTTGGTAAATCAAAAATTTCTCCCAAGCTATTAGGATTAATTGCTACAATTGAAATTATTGAAGTCACTGGATGAGTGATTGGATTTGTGTTTATCATTTCAATTTGATTGATAGTAAACACATAATCTATACTCAAATGTTTGAATGGGTTTGTTGGGATATTTTACAGGCCATTTGAAGCATTTATTCTTGTTATCACTTTTGTCACAGACCTCATTACCTTCATATGATAAAATTATACCTCAATATATTGAAATTCACACATTTTGAACGGAGCCTTCTCACCATACAATGTCCCAATTTGACCATTGAAACAATAATTGAGACATTGGTGGTATTAAGAAGGAATGGACACATATTGATGTAGCCAAGGCCTTCCAAGAAGAATGTTAAAGGCTGTGTCCTGACGAACAACCATAAAATCCGAATTAGAAATAAGATCTAAAAAATGATTCCTGAGTGTAATCTTTCCCAAAGGTTCTTTCCGATTCTTGTCATAACCTTGCAACATTAAAGTGGATGGAGATAAGTTAGATTCAGTGAGGCCCAATCAACTAAGCGTATGAATAGGAATGAGGTTGACTCCTAAGACATTATTAATGAAGGATTGTCGGATGTTTATATCATTGACCCTACCAGATAGATATAAGGGCCTAATGTATCCATGTACAACATCATCTTCATCTTCATCCATAAAAGATATAATTGCATGAAATTATGCAGGATCATTCTCTATATGGTAAACCTCAGCAGTAGCAACTTCGGTTTCAAACTCTTGAGGACTTGAAAAAGCCTCAATAAGTGCTTCTCAAAGATCTTTTGACAGATTCAAGGCATCCAAGATTGAAAACTTGTCCATTACTTGGTCTAGCCGTTTCAAAACATCATAATTTTATTCTAGAGGTTTCTGTTTTCCAGCATGGAGATGTAGTTTTTCAGGTTCCTTGTAAGTTGATTCTCTTGATGTAGATGTACTCTGTATTAGAATAGAAGCTGGAAATACTTTGGGTTTTGGTATATTAGATTGACTAGATATATCTAATTACTGAGATAATGATGGTGAAAACTCTAATCGGTCATTTAAAATAATCATTTCAGGATCAATCCTCTCATGTGTGGGAGAATCTTCTTATTCTTTTTAAGCTCGCTGAATGGATATTCTATAAGTTTCCGCCATATATACAGTTCGAGCAGGGGTAGAGTTAAAATAGTGGCTTCTAGAATACCCACGTCTTCCTCTATATCCTCAAACTTGTTTTTTTCTTATAGTTCCCCAGTTAGGTACCGGGAATTCAGGCTCATCATAACTATAATCATTATTTTCCTATGGATCCGTTAAGTGGATAACATTGATGAAACCAAAGATCAATTCTTCATCTAATGAAAATTCTTCTTGACAGGTTAGTTCTGGTTGTGCTATTTGGTGGGGTGGTGCCCGTGCCTTTGAAATAGTTGTTATAAAATATTCCAGAGTCAAGGACAAGTTTGGAATTGACATGATATTGTCTTATTCTGACTATTCTTTGTCCTTCTGATCACATCTCTTCTTTGAGGATTGACCTTTAGAGGACTAATCTTTTGATGAAGGTGGTTTTGCTATTGCGGAAGTGGCAGAAGACACAATTGGTTATTTCAAATGTGTTTGTATAATGGCATGAGTTTGGTTGATCATTTTCCTGACCATACAATTATCATATTTCTACAAAATGTTACCTTTGACTTCCTGCCATTTTCCTTCTTCCTCTGGATCAGTAGCAGTAACACATGCTACTTGGGCTGATGAAATTTTCAGTTTCACTTGTCTAGAGTCTACCATTTTTGTAGGCGGTATTTAAAAAAACACTCTTGAATGGGATTCCCCTAAATTTAGTGAAAGGGAAAATAATTCATAAGATCTTCATCTCCTTATTTGTTTGTTTTTTGTCCTTGGAAACTGAACCAAATTTTTTTCCAAATCTAAGATGAAGTAACTGAGAACCTGTTCATTCCTAAAAGAATAAACATTGTTCTTTAATTCCTCAAATTGTCTCCTCCTTTGATCTTTTTTATCATCTTGATGAGGTGGTATTTGCTACTAACACTCAGGAGGTGGATCCCTTTGATATGATGAAGGTTTTGAAGTGGAAGAAGGTACGGGTGCTTGCTTGAGTGTGACTGTGGAAGCCTCTACTTTACCTATTCTCCTTCCTAAAGATGATGGAATTACATGAGATTTATATTTAGTTTCTACAATGGAATCCTCCACCTATTGGGAAATTGAAGCAAGATCTTGAAACCCTTATGTGTATTTCACAGGGATTAGTGGCGTGCATAACTTATCACGCAGATTTTCCACACAAATTTGCAGCAACTCTTCTTGAGGGAGTGTTAGATGTAAGGAATATGTTAATACTTTCCAATGAGAAATGATATATGAAACTCTTTCATTTTACCTTTTTTTGAAAATTTTAAGATAAAAAATATTGTCTTTGGAAACATTAAGCTAAATTGAAGAAGTAATACTTGACGAAGATCTTCCCATCTAGTAATTGATAGAGATTACAAACTTGTATACCAAACAAAATATGGTCCTTGTAATGACTACACAAAACATCCAAGGTTTACTACTTCTTGTTGTTGAGGAGTCCCTATCATGGGATCACAATGAGAAACAAAATGCATTAAGTGTTGTTCTGGATCTCCCAAACCATTAAATATTGGGAATGAAGTATTCACAAAGTTTGGTGGGGGAGGAATCAGATCCACCCATTCAGGGTCAGCTCTATTTTCCAACTGAACTGGCACACACTATTCTTCTATAGCTTCCAATCAAGTTGTTAATACCTCAATTGTGTTTATAAGTATTTGGGGAATATCTAGATGAGCTGGGACCTATACAGGTACAACAGCTGGAGCTTGAACTAGTGCAACGACCGACAAAACCACTAGTGGTGGTGCTGTTGGTATTTGTCTTGGATAACCCACAAAGACAGGCCTATAAGGATGTGTTTGATCCTACACTGGATGTTTACCCAATGGAGGAAATTAATTATCCACATCTATAGTTACAACAAATCTTCTTTGCTGAGGAGCTCCTATAGGATGTGTAAGTTGATGATCTTCGTAGGGAGCATGTCTAGTAGAAATTTTGATTCAAAGTAACTATGTATTGAGTCTTTTAAACTCTTTCATATCCTCTTCTTGCTGTGCAAATATTTCTTCAAGAGAAATAGATTGACCTTCTCCAGCAGAAAAGTGAGGTGTGATATGACTTTTACCTTTCCCCTTGTTATATTCCTTTTAGAGGGGTGGGAGTTGGTTACATGAGGGCATACCTAGATTCTAGGTAAGCCTATGATTTTGAGTACGCAAACCTCCTTCATCTACTTCAATGTGTACCGTGTTATGGATAATAAATTCATCTTCCAACTCCCCTGAACTAGACTCATCTCTGGAGGATCTTCTATAATGGTGTTAATGACATTTACTAATGCATAGTGCATTGATGGAATTCTGTCAGTATCTTTGTAAGATCGTCTCCTTATGTATCTTCCATGAGACTTTGTTATCCTATATGCTAAATTCCTAGGAACTATTTGACAGACAGTTACCTGAATGGAATCCTTGGATAGTTTAGTTGTGCGTTCTCTTTATGGCTTCTTCCCTAATTGGGAGAAAATTTACTTTTATTAAGGAGAGTATTATAGATGTGAAAAATCCCCCATCCGTATAGGTTGGGGTTGTTCTTGTTCTTCTTCTTCAAACCTTCGAACTTTGTTTATTGAATTAGAAGGTTTAATTAAACAATCCCACAAACCTGTAGGATGGGGTTGCTCTTGAACTACTATAACTGAGATTCATGTAGCTTCTCTTCTAATTTTACATATTTTAGTTCAGACATTGGCTGGGTGCATTATCTGAAAACCACACAAATCACCTGTTTCAGAAGACTGCTGATGGTCGAAATCCTCTAAGAGAGAGTCCTTCTTAAGATTATCAGATGCTTGATGAAAAATTATCTCAACATCATTCTTTCTTTGTGCTTTACTCTGATGAGAGCTTGTTGAGTCCTGTTCTTGAGCTTATACTTTATTACATACAAAATATATTGATTATAGCCGACTATGGGTAATAACATTGCATGATACCACTTTTGGTGGAATTTTATGATTTTGGAGTGTAGTGAAATGAAATGCTTCATGTTCACCCCATCCTCTAATACGAACACCAGATGGGGTATCAGAAATTAACTAATGTGGACCATTTAGTGCATCGAGGCATGCATGCTAAAGGGTTCTATGCTGCTTTTCAACCTTTGGTTGTCAGGAAACTGAGAGATATTCCAAGTCTATTTGGTGTTTAAAACCTTCTATTACCTTTACATGACTTTGATATTCATCATATGTTAATACTTTGGCTTTCAAATGATAAAGAGTCTTTTATAAGTTGAGGATGACATCATGAATGCAATCTTTTGCCATCAATTCTAGACTGTTGTATTGAGATTTTTCTAAAGGATAGAACATGACTGGTACTTCTCCTTTATCTAATTTCTTTCTCATGTTCAATATATCTTCATCATATTTTACTAGAGGTTTATCCACTTAGTATGACCAAAGTGGATGCTTCACAATTGTTTTATTAAAAAAAATGGAATCAGTCGATTTTTCCATTACTGTATTAGAATAAAAATGACCCAAGGGAGGTTTGGAGAATGACCATTCCCTTAATGTATTATGATTGATAAATTATTTAACCCATTAATGACAAGTCATCACACATGACTAGCCTTGTGTTGGAAAGTGCCTCGAGATAAGAGATCTTTTTCATTACTACATTGTCTATTAGAGAATTATTTTGACAATGAGAAACACTTGTAGATAGAACTTTCACAGAAAATGCCATCATGGGGAGGACCACCATTGTGGATTACAACAAGGGATAAATCCTCTTTCTCCTTGATCTTCTAGCCACACAGAGTGTTTCCATGGATCTCATCCGGAGATAGGCTCTCTGGATTGATCAAATTTTCAGAAATCAAGCCTTCATGATGAAGTTTACGATGAGGAAGTTTATAATTATCACTACTAATCCCATAATTTGGTAATGAGAGGGTAGAAAATTGATCTATAGTTGATAAATGTCTGATGGATTCAAGAAATCTAGCATTAAGAGGATCTAGATCGTAGATCGGCTCTTGATTTTCCAACTATGTTTGATGAGACTTCTTCTTGGATGTTCTCTTACCCTTAGTTAGGGCCACTTGTTGGGAGAAGTGGTTATCATGGGCAGGTTTATGTTCCTACCTTGGAGTGGTCATTATAATGGGATGATTACCTCAAATTGGAAAGGGTTTATGTTCCCAATTTGGTTGTCAACGTGATATGGAGGATTATGCCCCATAACCCTCCTGGACTAGAACAGAGGTATGTATCTACTCCTGAATGGCATGCCAATGTGTTATCCTAGGTGTATGGACAAAGTTATGTGTCTGTTCCCCTAATACTTCTGAAGTTGTTGTTATGATATTCTGGCATGCTTCCAGAATATGAGCAGGAATTTGTGTCTGCCCTTTCACCATTACTAAGACGTGTTTGGTGACTTCAGAAGCCAAAACGGGAATATATGTCCATTCCATATCTGGATTAGGTTTATGTGACCACTCATATACTCATTTTACTATTAGTGGATACTGACAATAATTATGTATGGGGGTAGAGAGTTGAGTCTTCCCTAGGTTTGTCATCGGAGCTTTCTGACTGACCTCTTCGGGTGCTTCCAAACAAGATTGTTGGTAGGATTGATGAATACTGGCAGGTGTATGTACCTTCTAGCCATTTTCCATAAAGAATGGTTGAATAAATTCTTTCAATACTATCATATGAGACTACTGGTAGAATTGGTGAGTGTATCCAGGCATATGTTCCTCTTTACTAGTTTCCACCACATTTGATTGGAGGGATTCCTTAAATACATTCAGACAATCCTGCTGACTAGCTGATAATTTGTAAATAGGTGTATGTTCCTATTCATGTTAATCCACTAGATTTACCTAGTGGGATTAGTGGGTCATTTCCAGATGAGTCTGTTAGGCAGCAGAATTAGGATGGATGAGTATATGTGCCCGCTCGTTGTTTTCCATCAAGTTAGGTTGATGGACTTCTCCAGAGGGGGAAAAGGTAAGAACCTGCTCCCTTTTGGAAGGACGTTGACCTTGGCAGTTTGTCTTTTGTGCTCCAATTTGATGGACCTAGGCCAAACAACCGAAGGAATCACCCCATCATATTGGGGGTTCACTGATGCATGATTCTACTGGCGGCAATTATTGGTAGTAGTCCTCGGGAAGGACCCCTGCATCTTTGAGTTGAGGCCATGAGTGACCTCTTGATCCATCTTCCTATAGTATGGTAGGGAATGGTTATTATGTTCTGAGGATAATGACCTGAAATGGTTGAATATGGTGGTTGGAACCGTCTGCTTCTTGACCATCGGCCGTCGCTGACCAGACAATCAAGGGTTGTTATTAACCTAGAGAGCCTTTTGGGAAACCTCCAAGGTTGGGATAGTACCATGCTAACGGTATTCCTATACCACTACATTGGAAATCTAGCATATAAGACATTTATTTGGTGATGAAATCCATCCAATGGATGAGGATCCATCTTGAGTAGCGAACAAGGTATTCAAGGGTGGAAACTTGAAGGAATCCATTTGGAGTGAAGAGAGTTCAGAGAAAAATTGAAAACAACAGTAAAATCTATTAAATAAACATATTTTAGATGGATATATGCATGATTTATTCCTTTTTCCGGCCTTCATTTATCAATCGATAGGGCCCTGATAGGTGGGTAACACTATTAACTTGTTTAAGGATTCACATCGGGTTCTCCATTTTTATTTCTTTGTTTCTTGGAATGTGTGTTCTAGTTTAAAAATCACTACTTCTAGGAGGTTTCAATTAGATTTATTCATGGAACCAGAAACATCCAATAGTTCTTTATCCAAAAGGTACCTTCTTTCTAAAGGTAGGCGTTCGTTAAGTTCGAACTTACGATACTTAATAACATGCATTGGTCGAGAGGATGGGAGGTCGAACTCATCACACCCTTTTAGGAGGAATTATTGTCTACTCTGGGACTCTCTTTATAGATTTGAGATATTTTCCTGAATCCTTATTAATTCAACAAGTATAACATAGGATTCCCTTGTAATTTTCAATCAATTATTAGCATGTGTGAAATTTAGTATCATCCATATGTACTCAAAGTTCTTTATTA
Source organism: Viscum album (assembly GCA_963277665.1). NCBI lineage: Eukaryota > Viridiplantae > Streptophyta > Magnoliopsida > Santalales > Viscaceae > Viscum > Viscum album. The sequence goes on from OY728145.1 coordinate 862,334,080, forward strand.
ATGGAGATATTTGTATGTATTCGAGGTTCTCAATAAATGGTATCCTCTCATATACTATTTAGAGATTCTTTTAATCATCATTGTGATGATACTAGTTTTTAAGCCACTCAGTGGGGAACTTTGAAATTTATTTTCATCTAGGGAGATGAAAGTTTGTTTTGATATTAGGATCATAACCATAAAATGGGATACATAAGTATCTTTGTGAACGGAATCAGAACCCTTTTAGTTCAGTGCCGCTTAATGGGGCACATCATAACTTTTAAGGTCATGTGATAAGGACCTAGCCATATAGTTTAATTTCATGTGGTAAGAACCTCTAAGTGAAAGTTTCTTAGTTAAGGTTTGGTGTGGGGCTTATGCCTAAGAAGCCTAAGGAACTTGGAAATAATATGGGTTTCCAAGTAAGATTATACCCTATTGGGAATATGGCCCAAGGAGAATAGGGTTGATTTGAAGTATTGGGTTTAAACCTCAGAGAGGCTTCCTACGTATCCCATTTGTATGGGAATAAAATCCCATGTAGTTCGATAAGTCTCATAGGAGAGTGTAGTCCTTTGAGATAAATGAGTTTGAGATTACTTCTTGAAAAGGATGCCTTTGTGATTTGGGGGTTTATTTTGAGGATTATTCCTTAAGAAGATGACTAGATTGTGAAAATTAGAGTTGGACTCCTAATGAGGATATCCAGTGAGCTTGGGCCCTGAGAAGGATTCCTATGTATCCCAATTATGGTGGGAATCAGAGTTCTCATAGTTCATTCACCATGAGTGTTTGTGAAAATGTTGTAATAATTACAAATCTATAATCCCATGTGATTCATGATTGGTCTGAGAAATAAGAATATGTGAAATATTCAACAAGAGCACCCACACTTTTCCTTCTCTACTGATGTAAGAGGACACGCCTATGGTGGCGACGGTGGATGAGGGTGAGGCGACCAGGGAAGAGGGTGAGGCGACTAGCCTTCCCTCTATTCTCTTTACATTGGACAAGGTTAAAATGTAAGGAACGAGTGAAGGTAAAGGAAGTATGGAGGATAAATACTGTAACCTCCTACTTGAAAGGTTAGGGGCTCACACCAGGATTACTGCCCTAAAATTGGTCCTGGTAAGGGAGGGATACTTCTCCTTTTCTTGAATGTAAAAGAAAGTGTGAACTGTACCTTCCCTACCAGAGACCCGAGGTTCCGGGTTTTAGAGATGAGAAGGGGAGGTTAGAACCCAAACCCTAATCTTTCAACCCTGGAACTTCCTAACACTGTTCCTGGGAAAAAGGTCCATGTGACTATGGATATACAAACCCACAACCACTCCATGAATCCTAACCCCATTGTGAAACAACTGTGGGAAACCTTTGACTACAGATATACAAACCCAAATAGGAGACACACTAATATGTATTTCCCAAAGGTTTGATGAGTCGGGAGGTTTTGGTGGAGGCTTCAACTTAGTCCCTTTCAGATAAGGGGACCAAGGAAGGAGATACCCTGCCATGAATGGCTTTAAAGAGGGTATCTAGGATGATGCATAGACCTTATGCTCAGCTCCTCAGTGTAGGTACCCCACATAGGTATTCTGAACAACTTTTTCACACAGGTGTGCCATGTAGGTGTGCTGCATAGGTATGCCGCATATTCCTGAGCAATGACTAAAGAAAAATGTTTTACATAGGAGAACCAAGCCTATGTAAGCTTCAAACTATGAAAATACTTTCAAAACATTCGTATACAATTTAATTATCTCTTCTCTCATGTTTTCAGAGAGTTACCTGAGACAATTTTAGGGATATGGGTGAAAGAGCTATGCAATGGGAGCTTCGGGAAGTCTTTCAGATTTTCTAGTCTATAAATGAGGAGCCCAAGGATCCTATTTAGAAAAAGGTGAAAGCTGTAGGAAAATATAAATAATCATAGTTTAAAATTTATAGAGTTGTAATATTTGGGCCAGGACCATGTGTACCATTAAATCTTGAGATAAATAAGGAGTTATTGAATGATGAAAATAGATCAAACTTATCCATACACCAAGGTATCATGAATATGCATCGAGATCTCTAAGAGAACTATTGGTGAAAAAATATAAAGAAGGAGATCGCAAAATATACATCAAAATGACTGGTATATCAGCAAGTGAAGGATGAAAAGAAAAAGTCTAAGAGGATGATATAACCATTACCCATACCTATATGGAAATAGTAAAACATAACTATGGAAATTTTCAATAGTATTCCAAATAAATCAAGAGAAAATAATTCTATATGAGTTGTGGTGGATCATATTATGTAGATTAATCACTTTATTAATATTTGAGAGGACTTATCACTTGATAAACATTCTAGGACATACATTAGATAAGTTGTGAGGCTTCATGGAACACCACTATCTATTATATCCGATCGAGATTTGATATTTACTTTCAAGTTCTATAAAAGTATCCAACTTTATTTAAACACTGATTTGAACTTTATTAAGACTTATCACCCCCAAAATGATGAAAAATCTGAGCATAATATCCAAAAACTTGAAGATATGTTAAGATCATGATCGATGGACTTAAAAGTAGGATGCAATAAACATCTTCCTCTGGTCTAGTTCTCATATAATAACAGTTTCCACTCAAGCATCCAAATGGATCCATATGAATATTTTTATGGGAAGATATGAATAATGCCAACATACTGGGTTGAAGTGGGTGAAAACAAGCTGCTGGGACCTGAAATGGTTGAGGAAATGGTAGAAAAGGTTAAGACCATTTAACAGTACATTAGGGTATCTCAAAGTTGATAAAAGATATATGCTAAAAACTATCAATTAGAACTAGAGTTTTAGGTTAGATGTGTTCCTCTACATATCTCCATGAAATAGAGTCATGATATTTTGGAAGAATAGAAATCTAAGTCTTAGATACATCAACCCCTTTTGAGATTCTTAATCACATTAGATATGTGGCCTATCGACTGGCATTCCCGGTGTCCATTTCTCAAGTACATGAAATATTCAACATATCCATCTTGAGAAAGTACATACCAGATCCCTCACATGTACTGAATTTTGAGGTGGTATAACTGGAAGATGATCTCTCTTTTGAGGAGCAGTCGTGGAAGATCTTTGACTTTAGAGATAAATTTCTATACATAAATACAACTCACTTAGTCAAAGTACTATGAAAAAACCATAAGTACGAGGAGGTGACATGATATTCAGAGAAATCCATGAATCATAAGTACCCTCACCTATTTTCACCTTAGTATGTAAAATGAAATTTTGAGGAAAAAATTTCTTAAGGGTGGAATAATGTAATGACCTAGAATTTTAACAATAGAAACTTACTTCTTATAATTGTGTCATATTTAGTAATGTATTATAAATCACATGAACCACATGGTGAAACCAAAAAAATGTTAAAATATTAATTTGAAAATTAAATTTATAGAATAAAAATGGGCATAAGAATTGAAAATATCACAATGGGATAAAAATATAAAATAAGATAGATAAAATATGAAAATTTGGATCTTCTTAATCCACCATAAAAACCGCACTCATGAACAATAATGTAAATGAAGCATAATATTAGTGATGAAATATTCATCTTGAAATTGAAAATATAACATTTATAGAAAATAAAAGTGAATTAAGAATGAATTAAATATGATATATTTATAAAAATTAGGGAACCCATATGACTATTACAAATTTGATTGTTTGAATAGTAATCTTACCATTGGAATAGTAACCTAATCATTGGAATAGTAATATGACTGTTAAGAATAGTATTATGACTATTAAGAATAATAACCTGACCATTATAATAGTAACCTCACCTAAGGAAGTGTAAAATAATATTTAAGTATCTTATGAAATGAAAATATGATATATTTATACCATGGTAAATGTAAATAAATGTTTTAAAAAGTGTTTTTATTTTTCTAAAACATAAAAGTTTTAATTTAACTTTTATAATAAATATAAGTATTTAAATATAAAGTTTATTTTAATAAAATGGATTTATAAATTAATATTATATTTTTTTTATAATGATAAGGTAATTTTATGAGATCATAAGTAATTTTTTAAAGGTCCAGAAAATTGATCATAATATTAAAATTGATATTTTTCAAATAAATGAGGATTTTATTTAATAATTAAATCTCTAAAATTTAGAAAATTATTTTCATAGAATGGATTTAATTTATATAATATACATGTCAAAAAATGGTTAGGGTTGTTTTTTGGTATTTTTCAAAAATAGTTGATTTTCTGGTGAATAGTGAAATACAGTAAAATATACTATTTTTCATTAAAACCTGAATACATAAATTTTTGAATCATGACTAATGTAATCACTCATTATTTCAAAATAACATGCACCATTTACTATCTATAGTCACAATAATCAATACTATTGATTGTGTTGATCCAAAAAAATAAATTAATAAATATGATATTAAAAAATACCCCTCTCATCTCCTTATAAATACCACCCCTCACCACCCTTTCTCCTAACAAATTATAAGCCTTGGATAATGATAAATTTATGCCCAAATATCTTCTCAAACTTATCCCCCATGTAATACTGCTTCTGGTCTCATTGAAATACCATTTCAACATTCCCTTAAGGAGTATTTTAAGGAGACACCACTTAAAAGGTAATAATATAAATTTATCTCTTTTCAATTAATTTCTTATGCTACCTTATCCTTAACTCCCTCATACAAAAAAACATTATGAATCCAGTATTATAAATATACTATAATTTTATTATGTTAATTGAATATCCATATTTTACCCTCCCTTATTTAGATTCTAAATTAAAAATATTGTTTACAATTTGGTCGGTTCACCGCCTCCATGAACAATGCACTTTGGTTTTATCCACCACCTTCAAGACTAGTAATAAAAATATTATTATGGTTAAATAATATTATAATAAGTATTTATATAAATTATTTAAAGTTATGTAATGTTTTAATGATCATTTAATTAAACAAAATAAATTTAGTTCATGACGATTGATAAATATGCCTAAATGAACTAACCAAATAATGTTAACGTTTTTAATAAAAGAATCACCTCCATGTCAGAAAATAAATGCATATTTGAGACCATTTAATTTTTTGGAATAATATTAATACCATTTCATTTAAATTCCATATATTTAGTACCGTTTTAAAAAAATTCAACAATTTTCCACAAGTGATCCAAACTTGAAACCATGAAATGAATGCCTTCAAAACAACAAAATAAAACACTATATATCATTTAAATGGTTATAAATAAACATAATAAAATTATAATAAATAAAATATATATGGATAAAGTTATTAATTAATTAATTTAATTTTATTATTTAGAATATTAAGTTTGAGCGAAGAATGATTCTAGAACATAAGTTAAGGGATCTCTGAGAACAACCTTTTTCTTTGGGTTATGATCTCTCTCGCTAACTCACTTTATATATATATATATATATCTATATATCTATTAAATGTTATGAAATTATTCTAAATTTTGTATATATGTGTCTCACATATATACTTATATTATTCTACCTTCCTTTATGGGGCAATACATGCCTTATATTCATTCCTCAAATGTCTTCCTTATGAAATCTCCTTTGATTATTATATGAGAAAAGACTATGCAAAGAATTTCTTTACATGTGTAATTATTATGTTTATTACTAAGGATTAATTTCATTTTTTGGCACACATAATCATGTACATGTTATAATGGGCTAGCCTAGATAACACTCTAATGCATTGGGTAATGTTTTTGTCTCATGAGACGTTATGTATGAGATTAGGGGGTAAACCTAATCCATGATGAGAATTTATCTATCATGTGATTTTGTATTAGAGGTTATCCTTGGATTATGCATGTGCCATGTTATATGTTATTTATAAATTCTTAAAATACCAAGATCTTATGATTCTATGATCTTTGTTTTATTCTTCTATATGATTATTCAGGATCCACAATTCTTTATGAAATCATGTTTCGCCTTTGATTAATGTGCTATGCTTCTCCATCATATTTATTACCATATCAGACTTTATATCTCACCCATTTATTTTATGTATTCTCTAAGTTATCCTATTTAGGTTTTAGAACTCAAATGGATTTTAGATCTAATTATGGAGATTAAAATAAATAAGATTTATTTTAGTTTCATGTTGTTGTTTTATGTACCCAATGTTCTAAAAACACTAGGATTTTTTATCATTTGGTGGTATTTAATAGATAATTATTTTAAAAATCAAGTAATAATATGTGTAAAAGGTTTGATTCACTATAACTCCGGGCTAGTTTCTCTAGAGTTTAGTTTATTTTATTTGGTTATAATACATTGGTTGGCGTACCACACTGGGGGAATTTTAGTTTATATTGTATGACCTGGATGCCTTTTATTATAGCATGGTGATATTATTTTAGTTTATTCTATGTTGTTCAAAGATTTTTAATTATATTTTGTTATAATTTTGGTTTATTACTATTTTTATGAAGGGTATAGTCTCCCCATGACACCGTTCAAACCCTCACTGCTAGTCAACAACCTCTTGAATATAGGGAGGCATACATGAGGTCATATAAAACTTCATCCCAAACATGAAGATTTAGATCAAGGAATTACACCTTTAAAATTTTTAAGGAGTTTCTTTCCGAACTTTTTTCTTCCTGTTCATGTGATCTAGACACCCAGGAAGGAATTTCTCTCTTTATCTCATGTTTTGAGACTTCTGTTTTGTTTCTTTCTTGTGAGTTTCTTTAGGTAATCCCTCTACCTCTACTGTCTCTCCCTTTCTCCTCATATTTCCATTATTTTTTTTGGTTTCAATAATTCATAGGAACCCTATGGGGATAATTTTTTGAAATTTTTTGGGTGGTTCTAAACTTGGGTTTTTTGTTTATGACTTATTTGAGTTTCCTTCTTACTTGGTTGGGTGTTCACTGTCAAAGGTAAAACATTTTAAAGTTATCATAGCTTGATTCCACTATGCTTGAGTTATGTGTTTTTTTATCTTTATTTAAATGGAATATCATCTCATGCTTGGTGATTTATAATATTTTTTTATCAATTAAAAACAATGTATTATAATTATATTAAGTTTTCAAAGTGTTTTAAAGTGGATTTTCACTTGGAATAATGGTATTTAAAGTAAATTTCAAGGGGTTTTTTGGTTTAAGGGGTGTATTTGGGTTCCAAGTAAACGTTTTAATGACATGTTTTAGAATGAAATGAGTGTTTTTAAATATAATTCGAACCCATTTGGGTTATAAATAGAGTGAAGTGTGATTTTTAAGGGAAAGGTAAATTTTAATGAGTTTGAACACTAGTTTTAAATATTTTGGTGTATGGGATAAATTAAAATAAATTTCAAAGGATGGAAAATGGTTTGGAATCCTGATATGAGTTTTTAGTGAGGCACATTTGACACTTATATTGAATTTTATGGAATGTGTGAAACCCTATTTAGAGCCCCTTTATTCTCATATGTGTGATATTGATTGTATCCCTAGGGGAATTCTTTATGTTTAATTTAATATGGTTGATGTAAAAAGGGGTTTTTTTCTTGTGAGGGTGTAGGAGGTGTGATGAGATTTATGGTTATTTTATTGTTTTGATATATATACTGAATGTTTTATATGTTTGGTTTTCTCACCTCTATAGAGTTTTATCATGGGACCCTAGGTAGCTAAGTAGTAGTTCTGAATGCATGTTACAGTATCCTAGTGCGCACTCACTAGCTAGTTCCATAGGAGGCTTGTGCCCTCCTAAGGGAATATGTTGTTCTCAGTGACCCTTGAGAGGGAACCAGATGGTGATTATACTGGCTTAACTAGAGGGCCCTTGTATAGAGTGTTTCCAAGGAGACTAAATCTAGTATTGTTTTTGTTAGAGTTGAGTGTGTTTCCCATGATACTAATTGGAATTAGATATGAGGTTTTCCTCACTTGTATCCACTAGTTTGATTGAACTGTATTAGAACCATCTTTTATTTTGGTTGTTGGTTTATTTTTTTATGTCATCGTTGGAATAGTGTTTTTATATTTATTTATTTTCATGTTAATTTTTAATTATTTAATATAAATGGGATTTAAAGTGTTTTTTGAAAATTTATTTCTAAAATGGATTTTAAAATAGGTTTAAAATGGGTGTCTCTAAAGGAAAGTAAACGTTTTAAGGTAGTGTTTTCAAAGTGTTTGGTTTCTTAGAAAGGGGAGAATCTTTTAAGAAAAAAATTACGATTTAATACTTGTTTTGGTAATTTAATTCACTAAAAACCATTTTATAAAAGTATTTTAAACTAGAATAAATGGTCTTATGAAAGTAATTTTACAAAATCTTTGGTGAAATCCTACTAAGTTTGGTTTTGATCACACCATACATACACTATTCAATGTATTCAACTCTTATGGTTTCTTTTCTGGTTTCTTGTCTCTGGTCATGTCTGTGTTGGGAGTTTGGGTTTTTGGTACTGTTTATCTAGAGACATGGGGAATGAACAAGGGGTCATATAAAGATGGTTGGGTGTATTTTTATTTTCTTTTTATAGTGGGACATTATTGTATCGACTATGATAAATTGGATCGTATTTAGTTTATTTATGAGATGTTTATAATTTCTTTATTTTTTATGGGATTATTTATTTATGTGTTTTTACTACATACTTTGTTTGGATGTTATTTTATTTTGAAATGCTTATTTATGTGAATGGGATTCTGAATTATAGATAAGTATTTCTAAATTTCTGAGTAGAGATCTATTTTTTGGTCTTGGTTCTGTGAGAGTGAAATTATTCCAAAAGTGTATTTTGTGATGATTAAAAACTAGTTTCCAGCCCGTGGGGATCAGGAACACCCTTTGGGATAGTGGAGGGACAAGTTGGGTGCTTGTTTAGGTGGTAGTTTGGGCTAGTTCATTAGAAATATTATAATATCTTAGGATCTTTAGAAAGGGACCTATGTTCTTGAAAATTCCTCTTGTTATTTGGGGTGTGTTCTTGTAAACTAGAGACTAGTAAGTTCTCTAGGACTTGAGAGGTATCTCATGAGTAGGTTCTTGATCATCGCCTCTTGTGATGAGACTTGAGTTACCATGGGATATTATGATTTTAATTTTGATTATTGAGTTCTCTTTTGAGTATCTTTGATGGATTTTGGAGTATTATGATGGTAATTGAATTACCATTAAGTATCTCGATGATTTTAGGGATCATCATCAGTTTTAGATGCAGAAGTGGTGAATGAATTAAAGTTTTGTGGTTAGGATGCACAACCTGTTAAACCATACAGTTCCCCTGAAAAATGGTTTTGCAACCATTACAAAAAAATCACACAATTAACACATGATTTACTTGACCATGTGGCCAAGTTGTGCACAATGTTGTTTCTCATCTAATTTTTTTTGACTCTATTACTTTCTATAATGATCCTAATAGTGTTTATCATTGGTGTGATGGTATCTAAGGGACTTTTTATAAGATATTAATTTTTTTTGGATATTTTTTTTGGGTGGTTCTTAGGGTTTTTTAGTGGGTTTATCCCTTGGGGATATTTCATTATATGTTGAAAATTTGGGTTTTTAAGTGGAAAAGAGATTTCATAGGATGGGTTGCTTTTGAAAGCTATTTTTGTAATGGTTTTAAAAATTAATTTTATTATTGAGAATTTTATTTAGGTAAATAGGTTTAAAATAACATTTATTAAGTGTTTTTAAAGATGAACATTATTTTTAAGTGAACTTTTAGTTTTATGGTGAACTTACAGAATGTTTTTGTTTTAGAACTTGGTTTTATGGAATAAATTTCATATTTAACTTGATTTTAAATGAAATTTTTGAGTGAAGGATTTAAATTGGAATTCCAAAAAGTAATTTTAAAATGAGTTTTTCATGGATATTTAAAATGGAATGACATATTTTAATGAATGGATTGTTTTCAATGGTCGTGTGAATTTTTAGAAAGGTATTTTGTAGATTTTATAAATAATGTGAAATGGATTAAAATATGATCAATTTGTTTTAATTCAAGTGTATATTTTAAATATGATTTAAAAATCCTTGATAAAGGAGAGTTACTAAAATGAACCATAATTTTCATACATAGATATAAATTCTTAATATATGAATATTAAATACATAAAAAAAATGATCCTTGCTAGAATCATATGGGTATTATAGATTTGGAAGCTTGGAAACATAAAAAACTAGTTCATAATAGTTCTACATAATCTCCCACTAAGTTATTTATAACTAAAACTATTATTATACATATCATACACAAAAACTTTATTCATACTCTAGGGAAAGGAAACCTAAGAAAGGGTGAGATATGATGCTCAGTAAGGGAAAACAAGGGAGATATCAATGATTACATACGAAAATCATGAGAATAAGGGTATGCGAATATGAGCATAACATTTCAAAACCATGCCTTTCCTATCAAAGATTGCAAAATTTATCCATGACATAAATCTTGGAAGTTTATAAGACAGAAATCATAAATTAATCAAAGAACGTGAGCTATGAGAGCATAACAATGGCATAAGACATGGATTTTTAACATACACATAAGAATATAAAATCATTTCCTTATTAGTCAAGTATCATTTCCAAATATATCATAGTGGAATGCGTTCACTCCCCAAACTATCATAGTAGTCAAACTTCATTCCAAAGACTATCATAGTGGATAAATTCTCTTACGGAACTGGGTTCACTCCCCATTCCATTCCTATTTATCTCATGAGATTTAAATATTTACCCAATAAATTGGAGGTATTTATAGGTCCCACTCATCACATAATTAAAATAATGTATATGTGTGATACTAGATTATAAAACATTCATCATATCACAACCCATGAAAATAAATGCCCTTCATAAATCTTTCATCATGGAATAACCCATGGAAAATAAATTAATTTTATAAATATTTCATCCTTTCATCATAGCATAGTCCATTGAAAAGGAATGAGTTTTAAAAAAATATTTTCATTATAAAAAAAACAATCTAGAGAAAGAATAAGGATGATATCATTGAATCATATCCCCAGTAAAGCTTTAGTAATATCAAAGGATGTCATCCTTGATGGAAAATGATTTTAAAAGATCACTTGGAATATTTATTTAGGAAAATTTTAATGTCTCAAATTTTCCATGTATTATTTTTAAATATTATATGTATTATTTTTGAGACCAGGTGCTGAGATGACATGTGATTCTGAGGCCCAGTGTTCTCAGAATAAATGTTTGAAATATATTAAATATCTTGCAGGAGTGATTTTACTAAAAAGTGGAATAACTATTAAATGAGTTATTGTATTAGAAATACATGGGAACTATTGAGCTTAGAATAGTGGTTTTACCCTATCCGCGACTTAATATTGGTCGACATGGGTCATTTGTGAAAAATTTGTCATAGGTGTAAAATTAATAAAATAATTTAAAGAAAATTATTTTAATTTTTTGTATTGATGAAACAACTTGTTTTTATTTAAATTTATCCTTATGTTTAGATCTTAGGTTAGAATCATAACCCTAGAATATCTAGAGATCCATTAGATAGAACCTCTAAAGAATTCTCTCAAAAAAATGGTGACAGATCATGGATTGACAATCAATGCACAACCAATTCTATGGATCTTGCCAATAATGATTATGCAATGATAATTCTTCATTATAAATAACAAATAATCAGGGTAGGGTGTGTGTTTTATTTTTATTTATTCCCCATTCTCGATTTTTATGGTGAATGAGAACCAATCAATGAATATATTGATCCTCGGTTCGATCGTCTTATAGGATGAATTTATGACAGGGTGATTTGGGAGAACTAATTTGAATCTATACGTTGTTTATCTTATAGAAATGAATCAATATCAATATAAAAATTGATCGAGGTTCATTTCTCTCATTTTTTCTTATTCTTTTCTCCCCTGATTAATCGTTTGTTCTGGGTGTTCTTCATTTGACCCGTGACTAAACGTATCTCGATCAATCAATCATTGTTCACCCATTTCTTAGTGAAACAATCCAATTTCATAGATCTAGGATCGACACAACATGATGGAGGTGTGAAAATGGATACATAGATATTCAAATGATAGATGATTCTTGATTTCACATTCTTCGTCACATAATGAAGAACATCGATTAAATCTATTTTTGCGAGAAGATCTGGTGATAAAAAGCATTGATTCAGTGATGGAATGAAAAAACGAGGCCAAATCTTGAGTTTTGTGGCATGGCAGTCGACAGATCAAAGGTAGAAAGATTATCCATGGAATATGGAGGAAGAATCTGGGATTCATGAAAATACCATAGAACATGGCGTGCAATCTAGGATTACACGACGTGTGGGGCCCCTTCCATGGAGTTTAGGGTTTCGGGATGAAGATGATGATCACACGGTGTGTGACCCATCATAGTTGACTTGATGTGTACTTTATAATTACACAGACATAGGTTGGAGTACACAATCATAGACACACCATGTACTCCCACACATACATGACTTGGAATACATAGACTGGCACATAGACATGACATTGGTACACATACATGACCAGGTGACATAGGTAGGATACCATTAATCTCTACATTATTTGTACATCCTTCTACACACCATGTATATAGAGACTACATGTCGTGTGGGGTTCATCCACATGGTCATGACATGGGATAAATGGACACTATATGTACCCCTTGGGACACACCGTGTACTCCCTTAAAGAGTTATTGAGGCTCTTTGTTTTCTTAGTTTGTTCTAATATAGGTTGAGTGTGTTCCCTTGGTCCTTTTTCTTGAGGGTACAATGCAGTATTACATCCAAATCACTGGATTGTGATCCCCTTTATAGGCTGAGACTTGTATAGAGTTGTGGTGTCCCTCTATGAGATAAGAGTGCGATCCTCTATCATCCCTAGTTGGTATTTGTAGAATCAGTGTGATCTCCTTAAGCAGGGCATTGATCATCCATCTAGTAGGATGTATCAGTAGGGTTTGTGGAATTTTTGACATATGATCTCTTACATAGCGGGTTGATTCAGACTGGGTTCGTGGTGTCCCCCAACAGTTCTGGGTGTGACCACCTATCTTTATATCATGGTCCCCTTAGAACATTGAGCTTCCTTAGGTAGGGCCCAATGATCCATAGCTCTTCGTCGAGTGTCTCCTATGGTAGCATGGCTCATGGAGTGGGTTCTCCCAGAACAAGTGTTGCTTCAAACAAAATCCTATGGCTGATAGTTGGTTATGACTGGCTGATGGCGCGGTGTCTCTCCTAAGTTTATCTCGGTTCTTTCTTTCATCCATTATACATTGTTAGATATTTTATTAATCTGACTATACTTGGTGATTTGTGTTTAGTGTTTTTAGGGTGTCCTACTGAGTACTGTTATACTGACCCCTGCACAGGTTTTTCCTCCACGTGTCGTGTCTTGTGTATAAGGTATTCCTTTTGATAGTGTCTTGGGAGGATAGGGAGTGGGTGGATCATATATGGATCTTGAAAAACCGAGGTGTTTATCAGGTGATTACTTTTCAATTATTCCTCTCCCTTGGAGAAGGTCAGACTCTTTACAGTTTTGGTTGGGCTTGTTTTTTGATTCTTTTTTGTTTATAGTACTTTCACTTTCATACTCTGTTGTGGGATATTAGATTCATGCATGCATGTTTCAGTTGTTTTACATTTCATCATTGAGTGGGCTTGAATATGTGTGCGTGTGTATAGGTACTTTAGGAAAATTCCACCCATTTTTGGGATATGCCTACTCAAAACTGATCGCCAACCCCTAGCCTATTGGAGGTTGGTTTGGGGTAGTCACGGATCGTACCTCTGTAGGTCAGGTCATGATAGAGTGGTATCAAAGGGAGGTTTGGCCTATTATCGCCACCACCCCAGGTGGTATATGCTGAACTCAGGGAGTTGGTGTCTAGGGACAAGGCCAGCTGTAGGCTATGAAGGTCTATGACCCCAAGTCTCTAGGGATGATACAAGGTATGATCTATGTCTTTTCTACCTTGGCTGCCGTATTGATAAACATAGGTTCTTTTCATTATTTTATTACCATGAATCTTTTTCTAGACTTAGAGATTTTGGTTTAACTGTTGACTCAACCCTTACACTTGGAGACTTCTACTGGAGGAGACTCAATGATCAAGCACTGGTACCGACAATGTGACCTGCCTCTTGGAGGAAAGAGTTTTGGTTGTGATATCTTGGTAACAACGTTGAGGCATTATGAAATCATTCTTGGTATGAATTGGTTATCCACAGTTCATGCTCAAATTGATTGTTTTAGGAAAAGAGTGTGATGCGTCCCTAGTGATGGAACCAAGTTTTCCTCTTTCAGTGAAATGGAAATCTAGGAATCGTAGGATAGACTCACACATAGGAGGGTACATCTAATTTCTCATCAGTTGGCTAGCCTGACCCTCAGTGTAGTGGATTTTATGAGTCCTCAGTTTCTTATAGGGGTGGTGGAGTATGAGGACGTATTTCCTAAAGATGTTCCATGTTTACCTCCCCACTGAGATATAGACTTATGTATTGATCTACACCTAGGGATTACATTGACATATACAACTTTATATTAGATGGATCTTGTAGAGCTTCATGAGAAGAGGGTGCAGTTGGAGGAATTTCATAGGAAGGGATTTGTGAGACCCAGTGTTTCACCCTGGGCATCCCTAGTTTTGTTTTCCAAGAAGGAAGACGAGAGATTAAGGTTATTTTTGGATTACTAACACTTTAACCAAGTGAATGTGAAGAACAATTGTCCACTATCAAGGATCAATGACCTATTTGATTAGTTAAAAGGGGCGTGATGGTTCTTGAAGATTTACCTTAGATCAGGCTATCACCAACTACAAGTATAGAATGAGGATATAATGAAGATGACATTTAGATGTCATTATGGTCACTATGAGTACTTGGTGATTCCATTTAGAATGGATAACACCCTAGTAATTTTCATGGGACTCATGAACATGATCTTTCAACCTTTATTAGACCGGTTTGTGGTAGTATTCATTGATAACATCCTAGTGCATTCAACATCTATGTTGGAGCATGAGAGACACTTGAAAATGGTTCTAGACACACTCTGAGAAAAAAAAACTTTATAAGAATATCTAAAATTATCAGTTTTGGATTTGAGAGGTCCATTTTTCTAGGACACATCATCTGAGAGGCTGAAGTTGAAGTGGATATAGCGAAGGTTGAGGTAGTGCTTTCTTGGGAGACACCCAAAAATGTTACATAGGTATAGAGTTTCCTTGGACTGGATGGGTACTATTAGATGTTTTTATCCAACTTCTCTAGAGGGGAAGCACCCTTGAAATCCTTGAATAGAAAAGGTAATCCTTTTGTGTGGATATATAAGTGCTAGCAGTGCTTTCAGGAGCTAAGGCATAGGTTGAAAAGTGATCCCATCTTCAGGTTACCAGAGGAAGGTGTCAAGTATGTAGTGTTCTATGATGCATCTGGGACCAGACTTGGGTTTTTCTATAATGAATAGGAAGGTAGTTATTACCTATGGTTCACACAAGTTGATACCACATGCGAAGAACTACGTGACCCACAACCTTGAGTTAGTAGTAGTAGTTTTCACATTAAATATGTTGTGACACTACCTAATGGGAGTGTGACTCATCATGTAATATGACCATAAGAGTCTCAAGTATATATTATCTCAGAAGCATCTTAACTTGATTCAAAGGCGATGGATATACTTCCTCTAGGAATATGAATTTGAGATTTTCTATACTCTTGGGAAGAGGAACATTGGTAGAAGATGCTCTTAGCATGAGATTTAATTCACAGTTGCTGAACGAGGTGTCAGAGTAGTTGGCCTCATTTCAGTTATCCTTTTTGGATAAAGATGGATAATATCACCTCCATTTGATGGTTGTTACCCCTCCACTCTTATAGTTATCTAGGGAGGCACAACTTGGGGATACTGACTACGAGACCCTATGTACTTGGATATACACTTGGCATGCTCCTGATGGATTTTATAAAGGTGGGGAGAAGGTCATTATTTTCATAGGACACACAATGGTATTAGTGAAGTTGTGGGAGGAGGTTGTAAGGGTGTTTCATACGCCCCATTTGGTGTCACATCCATGTGTTGAAAAGATGTACCAAGATCTACAACGTCAGTTATGGTGTCTAGGGATGAAGCAAGGAGTTACAGAGTTTGTCTCTTAATACCTTACTTGTCAGCAAGTGAAGGCTGAGCACTAAGTTCTAGTGGGTTTATCTCTACCCCTTGAGGTGCCAGAGTGGAAGTGGGATGGGATATATATGGACTTCGTGATGATATTACCATGTATGTCTAAGGGATACGATTCCATCCAGGTGATCGTAGATCGGCTCACCAAGTCAGCCCACTTCCTAGCTATCAGAGAATAGAGTTCAGTAGAGAGATTGGGATGCCTATATGTTTAGAATATAGTTCAACTCCATGAAGTTCCATAGACGATTGTTTATGATCATGATTCTCACTTTACATCACAGTTATGGAAGGGATTACAAGAGGAATTTTTGACTCAATTATGCTTGAGCACAGTGTTTCACCAAAAAACTGATGGCCAGACTGAGTAGACCATTCAGGTTCTGGAGGATATGCTGAGAGTTTTCATGTTAGACTTTGGTCATAGTTGTGAGTATCACCTACAACTGGTGTATTTTTCACACAACAAAATCTACCATTCCACCATTAGTATGAAACTATTCTAGGCATTGTATAAGAGACCCTGCAGGTCACCACTTTGCTGGACTGACCTAGGAGAGTCATCACTCATGGGACCAGAGTTTGTATGAGCTACTACAAAGAAGGCGAAGATCATCTAGGAGTGTATGAATACTACACAAAGATTTATAAGTCTTATGATGACAGGAGATAGAGGCATTTTGAGTTCAAGTAAGGAGACTATGTGTTACGATGGGTTTCACCTCGATGTGGATTATGAATATTAGGCTGAGGTGGAAAGCTATCTCTATGGTTCATTGGCCCTTTATAGATACTACGTAGAGTTGGTGAGGTGGCATATTTCTTAGATCTAACTTCACAGTTAGACCGGGTACACGACGTATTCCACGTGTTGCAACTGAAGAGGTACGTGGATGACCCATCACACGTTATCGACTGGGGAGAGTTGGACATCAAGGATGGAGAAACTTTTGATGATTACCCATTGGAGATCAAGGATTGGTAGGAGAGGATCCTTTATGGGTGTGTTATTCCTTTGGTGTGTGTCTGGTGTTATCATGTGGATCTTTAGGAGAGCACATGGGAGCGGGAGGAGCTGATTCGTGCTCAGTACTCGCATCTCTTTGTGTATCCCTTGTTTTGGATTTTTGGGGACATAAAGCCCCAATGTGGGGAGAATGTAACACCTCTGATTTTCCTTATATTATTTTTAAATATTGTATAGATTATTTTTGAGACTAGGTGTCAAGACGGCGTGCAATTACGAGGCCTGGTGTGCCCGAAGTAAATGTTTGAAATATATTAATTATATTAAATAGAACGCAGATGCGATTTTAAATAAAAAGTGGAATAAATATTAAATGGGTTCATGAATTAGAAATATGAGGGAATATTTGAGCTCATAATGATAGTTTTACCCAAGGAAAGACTAAACATTGGTCGACATGGGTTATTTTTGAATTTTTTTTCAAGGGTGTAAAATGAATAAAATTATTTGAAGAAAATTATTTTAATTAATTGTGTTGATGAAAAGGCTTGTTTTTATTTAAATTTATCCTTATGTTGATATCCAAGGTTATCCTCATAACCATAGAATCTCTAGATAGCCGTTGGAGATAACCTATGATGAATTATTATGACGACCCAAACTTTTATTAATGAAAATTCTTCTTGATCTAATTAAATGTCTTATTATGTAAAATGGTAATGTAAAACATATTCACTTCCTTGGTTTTATGTTTTTGGATTTTAAAATACCGTTAAGAATTATTACTGTTGTGAATATAGCCGTTGAACATTGATCACATGATTAGTATAAATATAGGGCTTTAGCAAATCCAATTTACTTAGAAAAAGGAAGTGATAATCTCATCCAGTGGAATTTCTCCATATGAAGCCCATTTTTTGGAGCTCGAAAAGGAGGTGTAATCACTGTAAAAACCCATAAAATTCAAGGGAAATTTTTTCTTAATTTTCTTTGGAATTTTACAAGAATTAAGTTTCTGACGGCACTTGATTCTGAGGCCCGGTGTGCAGGGAATCATTTTCCGAGGTTTAGCTCGGGTACGCTCAGTGAACAAACGAGCGAGATTTCCTAACTTTTGAACCAGTGCTCGGAATCGAAATTCGAGGACACCGATGAAATCGCAGTGCCGGTAATTTCTTAGGAACACCTTTTCTGGAGTTGTGTTTGCTCGGGTGTGGTAATTAAAATTTTGGGTTAAGTGAAGAATAAAATAAAATGGTGCAACCAATTTTATTTTTATTTAAAGTAGTTTAACCTAAGTTAAGTTATTGGAGTGGGACCCACTATATCCTACTCCACTAGGTAGGATATTTTTGGGGTGGGTCTCACACGATCCCCACCTATTCAACTTCCTCAAACCCCCACTTTTAATTAGGTAATGCACCCATACCCCCCATTAAATGAAAAGTCAACTCATTAATTGATTAACTTATTCAAAGTAATTAATTCTTGAATTCATTTCAAATTTCAAATTTTAAGTTGGATTGTGTGTTAATTAAATAAGACAAGGTCTTATTTCATTAAGTTGGAGTTTTGGTTGTGTGGGGATAATTTGGAGAGGATTCGCTCAAGTCTTGAACTTCATCTTCCTCCTTAAAGAACACGAAGAACGCACCATCGCCAACGAAGAACACCGGTCTTCGACGAAGAACTCCGTCACCGCAAAGGGGAGTTCATCATACCATCTTCTTCCCTCTACGTAGCTGGTGAGAGATTCCATCCTCCAAGATCGACGACGCGACGCCGTATACTGCGACACCGATGATCCTCTTTCCGCGAGGCCTTCTTCCGCGACGTTCTTTTCCACAACGAATCAACAACGCTTGAGGTAGGGGTTAATTTTCTTCTTCGTGAATAATTTCATCACCATTCATCATTTTCTAATTGATACGCCTGTTATCGTAATAATGGGAGGAGGTCGGACCGCACGAACACGACTGTTGGGCAAAAATACCTCAAGGTATCATTGAAGCATTTTTGAGGTGATTGTGTTTGTTGACAAAGTGGACATCTGAGTTGTGATTGTTGACAAAGAGGATTTCATGGTGGAATATCGAGTTCAAGAGCTGAGGTCAACGATCCATGTTTGATTCAAGAACGTCGATAAAAGGAATGGATGATCTGGAGGCGGTACAAAAGAACAGATACAAGGTGGCGCCGTTTTCCAGTGTTTGCCAAATTTTTGGGCCTGAAAATCGGCAAATGAAGAAAAGTGTTTTTGGCAAAGGGACTTGCGCTCCGTGGAATTGGAGTATAGGAAACTTGCGCGCCATATGTTTATAAAGATCAGAAGATCAAAATATGGCTAAGGAAATAGGTTCGCGCAAGTTTGGGAGTTGGTCGCGCAAGTGTCTAAAAGGAGAGAAGACTTGCGCGCCGAGATTGGGTCGCGCAGGTGACTTGCGCGCCGTCGCGCAGGGTGGTCAGATTGCCTATAAATACTGGACCACCCCTCCTCATTTTTCACCGGAGTTCAACTCAGAGCTCCCGTCGCGCAGGTGTGGTGGTCGCACAGGTGGTGTGTGTGGTCGCGCAGGTGGGACTTGCGCGCCAGTGGTTGAAGTTGTGCGCCGGTGTTAGAAGTTGCGCACCGGTTGGCAGTTGCGCGCCAATATTGGTTTGGGCGTAAAAGGAAGAGAGTCACGCAAGTTTGGAGTTGAGGAAGCTTGTGTCGCGCAAGTGTCAGAGGAGGACTTGCGCGCCCGTTGTGACTTGCGCGCCGATACTTCCGCGTCGAGGTAGACTTGCGCGCCAAGTACGGTTTGTTCCAGCAGTGTTTTTCGGACTGCGTGGAAGCTGGAAGTTTTCCCGACACCTTCGGTGCAAAGTGATATTCATCTTCGGGTGAAAGTTGAACTTCAATAGAGCATCTACATACAGGAGAAGATGCATTCATTTATGCAAATGAAGAGACCTACAGGTCTATAAACTGTGAGTGGATCCCTTCTGGAGCAGTGAGCTTAGGAAGAGGAAGTAGGTGATCCTCTCCACTGGCAGTGAGCCAGAGAGAGAGAAATAGGGAGTGACCCTTGGGAAAGCAGTGAGCTGACCCTAAACATTGTAAAGGCAGTGAGCCTGGGCATAGAAGTGATCTAGCCCGAACCTTGTAATCCACAGCTAGTGAAGATTAGTTGAATTTGGTACGACCGGAAACCTATCGGCGTATTCTCCTTGGACGTAGCCCTTAGCGACGAACCAAGTAAAATTGTTGTGTCCTGTGCTTGCTTTACTTTCTGTTTATATCGTGCAGCAGGAAAAAGAGAGAAGAGTGTTTTGCTTAACAGCGAAACAAGATCAGAACGGGCATTAATTTTTAATTAACCATACCCTGATTCACCCCCCTCTCAGGGTATCCAACCTAGTGGACCTAACAACGACCGACCCTCCTCCCCCCTTGATGCTTGATTTTGTTGCGGCACGAGCAAGGCAACGCGGTGCCATTGCACTGTGCGGAAATAACGAAGTATAGGCGGAGTAGCGCGGTGCCGTCGCGCCGCGCCGTTGAAGTTGAACAAGGCCGCGGCGCCGTCACGCCGTGCCGGAGAACCTCGAAGAGGCCGCGGCCGGAGCGGGGCTGCAGCGGAGGGGCATGACGCCGTCGCGCGGTGCCGATCGGACAAGGCCGCGGGCTATGGCCGCAATGGTGCGGGGAGCGGCGGCCGGAACCGCCGGCCGCCGGAGCAGGAGGGAGGGACCGTGACGGTCCCGTGGTGGCAGCAACCGGCCAACCAGACTGGGCCGACCATTTTAGGGGGAGACCGGGGGTTCGTAACCCCCGGCTGGAAACAAAGAGCGGCCCCCACGTGGGGGCCACGACTCTTCAATCAGGGGGGCAGCGCGCCCCCCCTGTCCGCTCAGCTCGGCACCGGCTGAGCTGGCCAGGCGGGCCGCCCGAGTGCCCCCAGGCCGGGCCGCACCTTAATGGTCCAGACCCGGACCCGGTTCGGGTCGACCCGGGGGGGGGTATCGGGCTGGGTCGGACCGGGCCCGAACCCCCTATTATTTTCAGACAGATCCGTTTAAACACCCATAACTTGGGCTACAGACCTCTGATTGATGCAACGTCAGCTGCGATGCGATCCTTGGATCGAGACGGTCGTTTCAGTATATTACACTCAAGGTTTCAGAGAACTTTGGGTTTGGCCGAGTTGGTTTGAACACGAAACCAACCGAACCCTCGAAGCGGAAACACTTATAACTTGAGCTCCGGACGTCCGATTGACGTGCCATCGACTTTGTTGGATTCCTCTTAGTGAGATGGACCTTTTGGATTACTCCTCTCGAGGTTTGGATGCAGTTGGAGTACGGCCGAGTTGGTTTTGACTTAAAAACCAACCGGGCCCCTGGAACGAAAAAGCCAATAACTCTCAGACCAGGCGTCTGATTGATGCGCCGTCTGACACGTTGAGTTCCTTTTGACGTTACAGAACTTTTGGATACATCAACTCCAGACTTCGTGTCAGTTGATGTATCAGCCCCTCGGCTCATGGAGCGGACCCTCTCGAAACGAGCTTGCTGTGTGCGGGAACCCTAGAGCTGGTTGCGACTGCGACGACGATGAAGACTGCATGGGAATCCTCCGTGGGTTCGACAGCGATGACTACAACACTCAACGATCCTATGTGGATCAGTGCCTACCGATCCTGTGTGGATCAGATCCTGTGTGGGTTAGCGCTCAGCGGTCCTGTGTGGGCCATCGCATACCGATCCTATGTGGGTCAGATCCTGTGTGGGTCATTGCAGGGGTTAGTACCTATCGATCCTGTGTGGGTCATTGCGGGGGTTAGTACCTATCGATCCTGTGTGGGTCCGATGACTTAGATGAATCAGTGGCTATATCTGATCATCTCGATTGTCTTACGAAGAAGTATACATGTGTGAGCTGAGTCTTGAATTTCAATCTTATATTCGATAAGATTGACTTGTTATCCTGTGTGGATTACGTTATGCTTTCTTGTGTGGATTGGGTTATGTTTTCCTATGTGGACTGGGTTGTACTTGGGCTCGGATGTTGGAGCCGAACGGGAATTGATGACTTAGGTATATGTATGGGCATATACCTAAGTAGTGTCGGATGTTACTTCATTATTGTATCTTTCATTTATGGATTATCCTTTGTGGATTCTGGGAGACCTTCGGGGGTCTCAGGGTCCCTACTGGGTATCGTATACTCACCCCTACACGGGCTATGCCCGCACTACATTGTGTTGGTTGCAGACGACGGACAACGATGATCGTGGTTGAGGCTTGCAGAGCATGTCGGTACCTGGAGGTGGACCACTGGGTGGGACATACTCGGAGCGGACAGCTAGACCCGAGGAGCTGAGGAGGATATCTGTACCCACCCTTCAGGTGGGACTTCCAGTGGACGGCTCGACATTGCGTCTTTACTTTTCAGTTGTTGTACTCCCTTTTTCAGTTGTACTTTACTTTCAGTTTGGGTTTTTATTCTGGCCCACTTACTTTTCTACACTTACTATTGTACCCAGTTTTACTTAGTGTTTACTTCTACTTGCTTACTCTGTGTTTTTGTTTACCTTATAAGGCAATGCCTTCCATTTTTATCGGGAATTACGCCTTGTTGCTAGTCTCCAACCCCTGACCTATGGAAGGCGGGATTGGGGTAGTCATGGAACGGGCCCCGAGGGCGGGTCATGAAAAATTGTTATAAGAAGAGTTCGGTTCTACCGCAGAACTTAGGACTCTGTTCTTTTTCTATGTGAAGCAATAGTGTTAAGGGTATTGAGTGTGGTTATCAGTACATCGAGTCTAGTGTTGGTGCAGCGATCGACGTATCCGTACACCAGGACCCTGACTTCTGATTTCTGACTTAATGCATGAAAACATTGATTGCATATGTGTTTCAAGTTTTCTTTGTGATTACTTTGTGTCATCTCACCAAGTATATTGTATTGACCGCGGCACACCTGTCTCTTTTCAGGATGGCCCCACGATGACAGCCAGCTAGGGTTCCGAGTTTTATACGTGATGACAGCCCACCGAGCGACGAGGCCTCGGTGTAGGGCCCTATTTCAGTGGAGGCACCGGCGGTACCTCTACCCGCCGAGCCACCGATGCTACCAGCCCCAGCTGCTGAGAGTGCACGTCGCCTTGGTGCACTGCACGAGTTTCAGTGTCAGAGACCACCCAGGTTCCATGGGGAGACGGACCCTCAGGCAGCCAAGGATTGGATGGAGGTAGTTGTACGAGTTTTCATATTGGTAGGGACACCATCAGACCTCATGGTGATCCTTTCAGCGAGTCTCCTAGACACGGAAACAGGCAGATGGTGGAGCTTGATGCTCTAGGTGCACGACGAGGCATCACTCCTCTGGACGGACTTTGAGAGCCTCTTCCGCTCGGAGTTCGTCCCAGCCACCCTCCATGTGGTGCGCATCTATGAGCTTCTACAGCTGCGGCAGGGCAGCATGACGGTCTCCCAGTACTCGGCAAGATTTACCGATCTCTCGTGCTATTAGATGGACATGGTACGAGACCCATTCTTCCAGGCCTGGACCTTCGAGCAGGGATTGAGGCATGAGATCAGAGCATCACTGATCTCCCTCAGCATTCTGACACAGGCAGGGGTACTGGAGCGAGCCCTTCTCACTGAGAGCTTTCTTGCTGAGCCTACATCATCAGTGAGACCTACCGCAGGGTGGAACGTAGCGGAGTCTTATACAGCTGGTAGTAGACATATGTCGTAGAGGTCTAAGCGGACTAGGCCATCTGGCATATGACCTCAGGACATTGGCTCAGAGGTGCGGGGCACACAGTGCAGAGCCAGTCTTACGAGAGGCAGATAGTGCTACGCATGTGGCGGCAGGGCCACATGGCTTGTGACTGCCCGACCCGCCGTGCAGAGGAGCCACTTACGGTTGAGGGACCACCCAAGCTGAGGCAGAGGGTCAACTGTGGCGGTCCGCAGGGAGCAGGAAGATGAGGAAGAGGAGCTGGCCGAGCAGTAGGTGGTGGGCGACATTTTGAGGCTCTACCACCACCACCACCACCAGGAGGTCCACCCCGACCACAGGGAGCTGGCAGACAGAGACAGGAACAGCTTCAGGCAGCGGAGGCCTACGACCACGGCGCACCCGAGATGATTCTAGGTACTATCTGTGTCTACTTCACCCTTGCTGTAGTTCTTATAGACACAGGAGCGAGTCATTATTTCATTTCCACTGCCCTTGTTTGGAACTCGGAGATTCCGACAGATCCGTTGGCTTGATCCTTACGGCTAGATACTCCTACGGGAGCAGACTCGACGATTACAAACTGGTGCCGACAGTGTGAGCTTACTCTAGGAGGTGAGAGATTCAGTTGGGATCTTCTTGTAGCGGCGTCGAGGCCTTACGATGTCATCTTGGGCATGGATTGGTTATCTACAGTCCATGCTCAGATCGAATGCATTAGGCGCAAGGTGTGGTGTGTACGCACCGACGGGAGCAGGTTCACCTTCACCGGCGAGAAGGGACCCTTCGCAGCACAGGATGGACTCTCGCAGAGGAGAGGACATCCCATCACTAATCAGTTGTCTAGCCTCATCCTAGGAGCAGTTGACGTGCGGAGTCCGAGCTTACCTGCCGTGGTGGATCAGTATGTGGATGTTTTCCCTAACGAAGTTCCAGGACTACCTCCTCGCAGAGAGGTAGACTTTTATATTGACCTGTACCCCGGGACAACCCCGATATCCACCCCAGCATATCAGATGGCTCCCGCCGAGCTTAGAGAGATATGAGTATAGCTGGAGGACTTACAGGGCAAGAGATTCATCTGACCCAGTGTTTCACCCTGGGCTTCCCTGATATTGTTCACCAAGAAGGCGGACGGGAGCTTGCGACTTTGTGTTGATTACCGTCGCATGAACTAGGTGACCGTGAGGAACAAGTATCCACTACCGAGGATTGATGACCTATTTGATCAACTCAAGGGAGCACGGTGGTTCTCGAAGATAGACCTCAGGTCAGGCTATCATCAGCTTAGAGTTTGGGACGAGGACATGCATAAGATGACCTTCAGGTGTCGATATGGCCACTATGAGTTCTTGGTTATTACTTTTGGTGTAACCAATGCTCCAGCAGTGTTCATGGGCCTCATGAATAGGATCTTTCATCCTTACCTCGATCGATTTGTCGTGGTCTTCATCGATGACATATTGATATACTCGACGACTGAGGAGGAGCATGCCTACCACTTGCGGGTTGTACTGGACACACTCCGAGAGCACCAAATTTATGGTAAGATCTCGAAGTGTTAGTTCTGGATACGGGAGGTCCACTTCTTGGGATATGTCATCTCTGAGGTAGGAGTTGCGGTGGATCCTGTGAAGATCGAGGCAGTTCTAGCTTGGGAGCCACCCAAAAACGTGACGAAGGTGCGGAGTTTCTTGGGTCTAGCTGGGTACTACCGGAGATTCGTGCCAGAATTATCTAGAGTTGCGGAACCACTTTCAGCTTTGATGAAGAAGGGGAAACCCTTCGTCTGGTCAGACAGATGTCAGCAGAGCTTCCAGGAGTTGAGACAGAGATTGACCAACGCACCTATCTTGAGGCTACCGGAGGAGGGAGTAGGGTACGTAGTCTACTGCGATGCATCAGGGACCAGAATCAAATGTGTCCTGATGCAGGAGCGGGAAATGATCGCCTATGAATCACATCAGTTGAGGCAGCATGATCAGAACTACGCTACCCTTGACCTGGAGTTAGCAGCAGTGGTCTTCACTCTGAATATGTGGCGACACTATCTGATGGGCGAGTGCTTTACAGTCTACTCTGACCACCAGAGTCTCAGGTACATCTTCTCGCAGAAGGACCTGAATCCGAGATAACGGCGATGGCTCGAGTTCCTCCAGGACTATGACTTTGAGATAGTCTATACTCCTGGAAAGGGGAACGTAGTAGTCGATACTCTCAGCAGGAGGACAGGCATTCTGTTACTTGGGGAGATGGACATTAATGATGGGGAGACTTTTGTGGAGGTCCCGGTGGAGATCAAGGATCGACAAGAGCAGGTCCTATGTGGATATTCGATACCTCTAGTATGCATCATATGGCAGCACAAGAACCTCCAGGAGAGCACTTGGGAGCGGGAGGCTCAGATGCGTGCACAGTACCCACATTTGTTCCCCTAGTTTATGATGTATCTTTACGGGGACGTAAATCCCTGAGGTGGGAGTAATGTAAAGACCCGTAAAATTCAAGGGAAATTTTTTCTTAATTTTCTTTAGAATTTTACAAGAACACAGTTTCTGACGGCACCTGATTCTGCGGCCCGGTGTGCCCGGACTCATTTTCCGAAGTTTAGCTCGGGTATGTTCAGTGAACGAACGAGCTGGATTTCATAACTTTTGAACCAGTGCTAGGTGAAATCCGAGGACACCGATGAAATTTCAGTGCCGGTAATTGCTTAGGAACACCTTTTCTGGAGTTGCGTTTGCTCGGGTGTGGCAGTTAAAATTTTAGGTTAAGTGAAGGATAAAATAAAATGGTGCGGCCAATTTTATTTTTATTTAAAGTAGTTTAACCTAAGTTAAGTGGTTGGAGTGAGACCCACTATATCCTACTCCACTAGGTAGGATATTTTTGGGGTGGGGCCCACACAAGCCCCACCTATTCAACTTCCTCAAACCCCCTCTTTTAATTAGGTAACGTACCCGCACCCCCCATTAAATGAAATGTCAACTCATTAATTGATTAACTTATTCAAAGTAATTAATTATTGAATTCATTTCTAATTTCTAATTTTAAGTTGTCTTGTGTGTTAATTAAATAAGACAAGGTATTATATCATTAAGTTTGAGTTTTGGTTGTGCGGGGAGAATTTGGAGAGGATTTTCTCAAGTCTTGGACTTCATCTTCCTCCTTGAAGAACACGAAGAAAGCACCGTCGCCAATGAAGAATGCCGGTCTTCAACGAAGAACTCCATCACCGCAAAGGGGAGTTCATCGTACCATCTTCTTCCCTCTCTGTAGCCGGTGAGAGATTCCATCCTCGGAGATCAACGGCACGATGCCGTATACCGCGACGCCGACGATCCTCCTTCCGCAAGGCCTTCTTCCGCAACGTTCTTTTCCGCGACGAATCAACAACGCTTGAGGTAGGGGTTAATTTTCTTCTTCGTGAATACTTTTGTCACCATTCATCATTTCCTAATTGAGATGCCTGTTATCGTAATAATGGGAGGAGGTTAGACCACATGAACATGACCGACCCTCCCCCCCTTGATGCTTGATTTTATTGCGGCACGAGCAAGGCAGCACGATGCCATTACACCGCGCGGAAACAATGAAGTATGGGCGGAGTAGCGCGGCGCCGTCGCGCCACGCCATTGAAGTTGAACAAGGCAGCGGCGCCGTCACGCCACACCGAAGAACCTCGAAGAGGCTGCGGCTGGAGCGGGGCCGCGGTGGAGAGGCACGGAGCCGTCGCGCCGCGCCGATCGAACAAGGCCGCGGTGGTGCGGGGAGCAGCGGCCCGAACCACCGGCCGCTGGAGCAGGAGGGCGGGACCGCGGCAGTCCCGCGGTGGCAGCAACCGGCTGGCCGGACCGGGCCGACCATTTCAGGGGTAGACTGGGGGTTCGTAACCCCCAGATGGAAATAAAGAGCGGCCCCCACGTGGGGTCCACGACTCTTCAATCGGGGGGGTGGGGGGGAAGCACCCCCCCCCCCACTATCCGCTCAGCTCGGCACCGGTCGAGCTGGCCACGCGGGCTGCCTGAGCGCGCCCAGGCTGCGCTGCGCCGCGCCCTAATGGGCTGGACCCAGACCCGGTTCAGGTCAACCCAGTTCGGGTCGACCCGGGGGGGGGGTATCGGGTCAGGTCGGACCGGGCCCAAACCCCCTATTTTTTTGGACAGATCCGTTTAAACACCCATAACTTGGGTTACGAACCTCCGATCGACGCACCGTCAGCTGCGATGCGATACTTGGATCGGGACGGTCGTTTTGGTATATTACACTCAAGGTTTCAGAGAACTTTGGGTTCGGCCAGGTTGGTTCAAACACGAAACCAACCGGGCCCTCGGAGCAGAAACACTTATAACTTGAGCTCCGGACGTCCGATTGACGTGCTGTCGAATTTGTTGGATTCCTCTTCGTGAGACGGACCTTTTGGCTTACTCCGATCGAGTTTTGGACACAGTTAGAGTATGGCCGGGTTGGTTTTGACTTAAAACCCAACCGGGCCCCTGGAACAAAAAAGCCAATAGCTCTCAGACCGGGCGTCCGATTGACGCGCCGTCTGACACGTTGAGTTCCTTTTGATGTTATAGAACTTTTGGATACATCAACTCCAGACTTGGTGTCAGTTGATGTATCAGCCCCTCGGATTGTGGAGCGGACCCTCCCGAAACAAGCTTGCTGTGTACGGGAACCCTAGAGCTGGCTGCGACTGTGACAATGATGAAGACTGCATGTGAATCCTCCATGGGTTCGACAAAGACGACTAAAGCACTCAACGATCATATGTGAATCAGTGCCTACCGATCTTGTGTGGATCAGATCCTGTGTGGGTCAGCGCTCAGCGGTCCTGTGTGGGCCAGCGCATACCGATCCTGTGTGGGTCAGATCCTATGTGGGCCATTGCGGGGGTTAGTACCTATCGATCCTGTGTGGGTCATTGCGGGGGTTAGTACCTATCGATCCTGTGTGGGTCCAACGACTTAGATGAATCAGTGGCTACATCTGATCATCTCTATCATCTTACGAAGAAGTATACCTGTGTGAGCTGAGTCTTGACTTTCAATCTTATCTTCGATAGGATTGACTTGTTATCCTATGTGGATTACGTTATGCTTTCCTATGTGGATTGGGTTATGTTTTCCTGTGTGGACTGGGTTGTACTTGGGCTCGGATGTTGGAGCCGAATGAGAATTGATGACTTAGGTATATGTATGGGCATATACCTAAGTAGTGTCGGATGTTACTTCGTGATTGTATCTTTCCTTTGTGGATTATCCTTTGTGGATTCTAGGAGAAGGGTCCCTACTGAGTAGCGCATACTCACCCCTGCATGGGCTATGCCCGCACTACGTTGTGTTGGTTTCAGACGAAGGACAGTGTTGATCGTGGTTGAGGCTTACAGAGCAAGTCGGTACCTGGAGGTGGACCACTGGGCAGGACGTACTCGGAGCGGACGGCTAGACCCGATGAGCTGAGGAGGCTATCTGTACCCACCCTTCAGGTGGGACTTCCAGTGGACGGCTCGACGTTGCGGCTTTACTTTTCAGTTTCTATACTCCATTTTTCAGTTGTACTTTACTTTTAGTTTGGGTTTGTATTCTGGCCCACTTACTTTTCCGCACTTACTATTGTTCCCAATTTTACTTAGTGTTTACTTCTAATTTCTTACTATGTGTGTTTGTTTACCTTATAAGGCAATGCCTTCCCTTTTTATCGGGAATTACGCCTTGTTGCTAGTCGCCAGCCCCTAGCCTATGGAAGGTGGGCTTGGGGTAGTCACGGCACGGGCCCCGAGGGTGGGTCGTGACAATCATTGGAATTCTCTCTTAACCAATCTCGATCTAAGCTTCAACAAATTAATCATGAATGGAATTGCCTATGGGAGAAGTGGAAGTTAATAGAGATTAACACCCGAGTGATGTTTTCTGAGCCACCCCAGGAGTTTGTCACCATCACACAACTTACCGTTAAGTATTATATGGGTGTTATAAGGGGATATGTAACAAGAACCTATCACCATGATTGTGTTCTTCATTTTTGTATAAATAATATACATTTATTTTATTGTTACTTTTTAAATGGGTTTTAAAGCACAAATAGTATTTTTAGTCAATATTCAATTAAGAAATCTATTTTGATGAATTAATGGATTTTTTAATTAAATAATATTTTAATAAAATATTATTACTGAATTTATTTTTATTAAATATAAATGATCATATAATTTTTAGTAATACAATTATAATTTTTATTAAGGTTTGAAAGCCGTTTTTGTCAGAACCCATGAATTTTTGATAAATTTTGGTTTTTATTTTAAAAATAAAATGTCACATATTTAGAAAATTATTTAGATAAAATGAATATTATTTTTACGTTCAATACATCAAAATTATCTAATGGTTAATTTTTTATAATTTTCTGAGACAATCGAATTTTTGGGTAAAAAATAAATATCATTAAATATATAATGTGTTTTTTGACATCATAATGATCCAATAGTGATGTAATAAAATAATTTAAATGGTATTTTTGGCCAATATATATTTTTCCTTTAAAATAATGTGATTTTTGGTTCGTTTTATTCATTTTACAATGCCTTAGTGGACCCTCCAAGACTTATAAAAGATTTTAACTTTTTAAAATGATTTCCTTGAGAGTGTGACTCACCTCCACATAAGAAAGCCTAATATTTTAATAAGTGTGTAAATTAGACTTATAAAATAATGTTTTACACTCCACTTTTTCAAAAACCATGGAAAAAACTATGGGTTGGTTTGTGGTTTTGATTAGTTTAATGTGTGGTGTCCAAAACCTAAATAATAAATAATTCCCTCTCCTTTCCTATATAAAACCACTCAATATCCCATTACTTTTCACTAAAACCATTTCTATCTAGACCAAAATCTTCCATCCTCTCTCTATAATCCTCAAAAGTCTCCCCAAGATCCCAATAATCCTCTCTTAAGCCTCTCTCAAGCCTTTGGTATCACACCTCCAAGTAAGGAATTTATTTTTTTCTCATTTTTGTCCAAAATTTTTATATTATTATACCCTTTTGTTTTCAATTAAAAATGTTGGGTTATGATTTCACACCTCCCCCATACTTCTCTCATAATGTTTTAATGATGAGATACCTCTTTCCCTCTCATTAATTCCTCTCATACACACTGGTTACCTTGCCAAAATTCCGTAAGTAATTTATCTCTTCTCATTTACATTCAAGCAATTATTTTGTATTATGAATCTAAATTCCATTAAATATGTTGGGTCATGTATCTATATGACCCCCTTAGTGTACATTTCATTTAAATTTGAAATGTATATACCCCTTTCTCTCTCGTCAACCATTTTTATGATTGATTATGTCATGCTGTTATGCTCCCGAAATTGCACCGCGTTTTCCCAAGCCAAATCATCATGTAGCGAATACCATACCCATTTCTCTATCAAGAGTATTAACCTTTATGAACATATACTTATTCATTATAAAATTTCATGTATGTATTCCATATTCCTCTATCTTGGAATAAATGATGATGTTGAATGATTCCATGTTATATGATCCATGTGACACTTTTATGCCTGAAATGAAATGATTAAGAAGGGTGCGCCTTTATAGCGCTCCAATGCATTGGGTAAAGATTAGTATCATGATACGTTAAGTGTAACGAGGGTTTACTCATTCTAATTAAAGTAAAATCAGGGTTTACTCATGCTTCATGTTCCATGATCCTTGGATCATGGTAATATCATGTTAAATGTTGTTGCCATATTTCCATGTTATGATACTCATACTATATCATGTCTTTATGTTCATGTTTCTATTGTGCTCCATTGATATGACTATTTACTAACATGCACTATATTCTTCATGTTATGCATTGTTTAATCCCTTACTGGTATTTATATCTCACCTCTTTCTTATTCATATCCTCAGGTTATCCCATGCATTTCTAAGTACAAATGAATGTTGTGGTCATGTAAAAGAAGTTTTGAATAAAGATGTTGGGTTTTATGTTCTAAGTTGTTATGTAATGTTCATAATTTTACAATACACTAGACTAATCGATCCTAAGAGTTATCTTAAGTGAAATTTTATGTAATAAATCATGTTTAAGTGTGTAATAAAAAGTAGGCTTGTTATAATTCTCTCGAACAAATGGAGATGAATCATGGATCAATGATCAACACACAGCCGATTCGATGGATCTCACCAACGACGATGATGCCATGATTATTCTTCATTAGAGATAGAAAAAAATCTAGGTAATGTGTGTGTTTTATTTTAATTTCTTCCTTGTTATTGATTCCTACAAAAAACACATACCAATCAACAAACAAATTGATTTATGGTTCAATCGTCTCGCAGGATGAGTTTATTATGGGGTGATTTGGGAGAATTAATTTGAATCTATTAATTGTTTATATTATGGAAAAAAATCGACATCAACATTAACATTGATCTAGTTTCATTCCTCTCATTTTTTCTTGTGATTTTCTCCCCTGATTCATTGTTCATTGCAGGTTTTCTTTGTTTGACCTGCGACTCAATACATCCAGATAAATCAATTTTTGAGCACCTATTTCTTATCATAATGATCTAATATCATAGATCTGGGATTGAAAAATCATTAAGGAGGTTTGATGACAGAGATAGACTGATTCAATGGGTGGATGATTCCCGATTTCATGTTCTTCACCATGAAATGAATAACGTCAATTCGATCATTTTTTTATGAGTAGATCTGGTGATAAAAAGAGTTGATTAAGTGATGGAATGAAAAAATGAGGCCAAATATTGAGTTTTTTGGAATGTTGGTCAACAGATTGGAGGCTGGAAGATCGGCTAGGAAATAAAGAGAAAGAATATGAGATTCTAAAAAATCCTACAGAACACGATGTGTAATATGAGATTACACAGAATGTGAGGCCCCTTTAGTGGTGGATAGGGTTTTAGGATGAAGATAATGATCACACGGAATGTGAAACCTATCACACGACATGTGACACCTATCACACAGCATGTGAGCCTTCCTGATTGACCCGACATGTACTTCATAAGTACATGGACATGGGTTGGAGTACACAAGCACAAACATGCCATGTACTCCCACATTGAAACAACTTGGCATACACAAACCAGTACTTAGACATGGATTCAATACATAGACATATCCAGACAACACGGTCAGGATACTGTGTGTCTCTACTCGACATGTACATCCTTCTACACATCATATATATGAAGAATACATGTTGTGTGAGTCTCTTCCACATAGTAAAGACATGGGATAGCTAGACACGCCGTGTACCCCTTGGGACACATCGTGTACTCCCTTCCAGAGTGCTTGGGGATCTTAGTTTTCTTAGTTTGGGACAATATAGGTTGAGTGAATTCTCTTTTTCTTTTTTATCAAGGGTACATCCACATCACTGCATTGTGATCCCCTCTAGAGGTTGAGTCTCAGATAGAGATGTGGTGTCCCTTCGTGAGACTAGAGTGCGATCCTATATCATCTATAGTTAGAGTTTGTGGAATCAGTGCGACCTAATTTAGCAGAGAATTGATCCTCCATCTAGAAGTCCATATTGGTAGGGTTTGTAGAATCGTTGAAATACAATATCATATATAGCGGGTTGATCCAGAATGGGTTCATGGTGTTCCCCAGTGGTTCTGGGTGTTACCCCCTATATGTGTATCATGGTCCACATAGACTAGTGAGCTTCCTTGGGCAGGGCCCAATGACCTAGACCAATTCTTAGAGTGTCTATTATGGTAGCACGTATTGTGGAGTGGGTTCTCTTATAATGAGCATTTCTTCAAATAGAATCATGTGGCTGGCAGTTGGTTATGACTACCTGATGGCATGGTGTCTCTTTTAAGTATATCTAGGTTCTTCCTTGTATCTGTTATACATTTTTACATCTTGTATTTAGTTGACTATATTTGGTGATTTTTTATTATAATTTTTAATGTTTCCTATTGAGTATTATTATACTCACCCCTACACGGTCTTTTCCATCATGTGTCAAATCTTGTGTAGATGGAAACCCTTTTGACAGTGTACTGGGAGAACAAGGAGTGGGTGGAGTATATATGGAGCTTAAAAGATTGAGTTTTTTTATCAGGAGCATACTTTTCACTCAGTACTTTCCCTTGGAGCAGGATGGACTCTTTACAGTTTTGGTTGGGCTTATTTTTGGCCCCTTTTTTATTTACAATTTTTTCACTGTCATAATATATTGTGGAATCTTAGATGCATGCATGCATTATTTCAGTTTTACATTTTAGAATTGTGTGGGATTGGATATATATTCATGTGTACAAGTACTTTAGGAAAATGAATCCCATTTGTGGGATATTCCTAATAGGTGCTGGTCGCTATCCCCTGGCCTATTGGAGGTAGGTTTGGGGTAGTCATGGGTCGGACCTTAGTAGGTCGGGTCATGACAAAAATATTCTTTCCAATTTAAAAATAATTAATTAAAATCTAAAAATTTCTTAAATAATAAATAATTTTTTTTCATTAAAAATAACATTGTAAACTTATAAAATAATCTTTAAATCATCAAGTGGTCATGATGGAGGATTTTTTTTTTCATTCCTTGCATGGTAAAATAAATATTCCATTCACATTTATAGCAAAAACTGTAAAGTAAACTGTTCAGAAAATGAAAAGAAGATTCCTTTTAAATCATTTTTTAAAAATTAAAACATGGGTAAAAATTTATTTTAAAATCATTGTATAATTTTAAAAACTTTTTTTGAAACATTTTTAGAAAACATGGACATGGAAGAAAAATGATTTTTGACTAAAGAGAGAGAAATAAAGTTATTTTTTCTCAAAAACTTATTCTTGGTATCTTGAGTACTTAAAGAGAGTAAAATGAATTTAAAAAGATGTATTATAAATAAATAAACATATGAGAATAAAATTAATGAATTTATTGAGTAGTATATTATAATCTTTCATTATGAGAAATTTAATCATAAATAATCCCAATAAACAATGAGATTATAACATAAAAATTTTACCACTTTGGTAACTTTTTAAACATAATCCACATAAAATAAAGTAAATTATATAGGTATTTATATCCCATAATTTTAATTATAATTATCATAAAACAAATTCATGGATAGTATATATACAACACAAAATAAACAAGTGACGAATGTGGCATGTGTCCCACAGAAACAAAAGTTAGAAAAAATCTATTACCTCAAGTATCAAATTTATTCGTACACATTCGGACCTCCTGTATAATAAATATAGGTTGATTATAAATGAGTTACATAACTTTAATCATTTATATCATACCATATATGATTTAATTTTTACCTTTTATTTTTTTATTAATAATACCTTGTTAAAATCACGTTTTGGTTGACAACTACTCTGTTTTTAATGTATGTTTTGGTTTAGTAGTTTTGGTAATTTTACTTTGATCATGATAAAATAATCTATAAAATGTTAAAAATTATATAATTATCATATATATTCACTATACATGTATTTATATTAATCTATTAAAGTTACAGATATAAAATTAATTACACCGTTCAAGGTGACGGTAGACTATACTTATGCATGAACGTTGTTTCCATTTTCTCAGTGGATAGAAAAAAATAAAGGTAAATAATATATAAAATTTAAACAAAAATTTATATTATATATATATACATATCATATATATTCATTAAATCTATCATTATTACCATAAAATGAAAAACACATCGCATCGCTTTGTGGAGGCGGTAGTCCACATGTACATACAAGCAATGTTATCATTTCAAATGGATTGTAAGGTAAGAAGGTAGATATGATATTATAATTTAAGAAGTATAATTATTTAAGAAATATCATATAAATATGTAAAATAAACTATTATATTCATCTGTGATAGGTAGTGATGAAAAAAATTACATCGGTTCACGAGGTGGTAGTCCGCCATACAGATGATCGACTATTTCATTTCCCATTTGATTAAAGATGATATGGATATAGGTTATTACACTAAAATATTAAAATATCAGTATATTATATATAATTATGTTATTATATCATCATATTTGAAGAAATTTTGATGGAGTTTAAAGAAAAATAAAATAATAATGCTCTGTTAAGTACAATACCTCTTCTTCAGACAACCTCCTTAGGTCAACACTAAAAGCCTTTATAGGAGGGTTTCCAAATAAAAATAAGGTCTCTAGGACATGGGGATGTAATTAAGGAATATATTTGTTTATTTATTTTATGAACCTAATATCTTTGGAAGTGTGAAGAGGAAAGGAGAGGGGGTTCCCTTTTATAAGTGGGGGAGAGGACACACTTGGAATTTTTGAAAAAAAAGTTTTACCCATGTTTTAATCATGAAAAAAGGCTCTAAAATAGATAATTTTAGAAACATGATGAGATAAGGTCAAAATATATCCATAAAATTTTAATTGGACTTTTTTTGGTCATTTTAACCCTTATTTTTTAGTTTAACCCTCGAAAAACCCATATTAACCTTAACCACATTAATTAATTTTTATTATTTTTACTATTCATTATGAGAAAAAAATAATTTGATATTATTATATAAAATTAATTATTATGATTAAAAATATGGAATTATTTTTTTCAAATTTAATTCATTTAAGTGGTAGAATTTAATTTAAAATCAAACTCACAGATACGATGAAAAAATGGTTTTCCCATGAGAATGTTTTTTATAAGTATAGAAAGTTTTGATATCAAAAATCAACATAAATATGATTATAATGATATAAATTTGATTATAATAACATTTTTGAACTAATTTTACTTTTAAAACATTTTAAAACAAAATATAACTTTTTAATTTATTTAAACAAAAAGGATTTTTTCAATAAAAATCAGTATTTTTCATTATTCATTAAAAATTAAAATTTTTAGAGAAATCCCAAAAATTTACCCTAAGGTAATTTTGACATGTTAACTAAAAAATGAATTTAATTATTCCATATAAATTTTATTAAAGTTTAAAAAATTAATTTTATTATTTGTACACAAAAATCAATAAAAATCATTTTTTTGAGAAAAATGTATTTTCGAAGCATATAGTGACTTTAATAAAAATTAAGTATTTATTCATAAATATATTTTTTTATCTAAAATATTAGTATTTAATTTTCAAAATATGGTTATTCCTTTTCATACTTCTAAGTTTAATGACTAAATTATAACGCTCATGTTTAAATAATAATATTTATAGTATATTTCAGTTTGTTAAAACTCAGTGTTGCATGTAATAAAAGTTATCAAATAAATTAAATTTTTGAAAAAAATATTTCATAAAATATTAGGGTGTTACAATGACTTAAAGGGGAATTAAGGTTTTTAAAGGTGTTTTTTTGTGTGATTTTTCTATGTGGCTTGTGTATTTTGATTTTGAGAGAAAAACATGAATGTGAGAGATTCAAGTTTTGTGTTATATAAAGTATCCCTCCTAGAGAGAAATTTTTAAGGAAAGTTAGTAAGTTTATTCATTGGGATGATCATTAGGATCATCCTTCACTTTTCTTGGGAGTTGTTCATTCATTCATTGAATTTACCCAGACTCAAGATTGAGGGGTGGAATAGGTTTACTTTCTGTATTTGAAACATATCCTAATTTCTTGTAAGGAAACTATAAAATCTTGTATCCTTGAGAAAATTCCCCTGTGTACTTTCGGTGTGGAGCTCCCGAGCATTCTAAGCCATTGTTTTCAAAGATCTACAAGCTTATATTCAATGTAGAATGTTGGGTATTATTCAAAGCTTTTAAAAATGGGGTTATTGGGAGAGGATATTTTTTGGTGTAACTTATATTTTTATGGATGGTTGTTCTAGGATCCATTTTGTCTTCTATTAAGAAGTTTTAGATTTGTTCCTTCTGGTTGGTAGTGAATCTTGAATAGATACGTGCTTTATTTCTTAAGTTTTATTTATAATGGAATATGTGTTATACCATGGATTACTTTAGTATTGGAATCTTGATATATGAGCATGAGAAACCTTGGTTCGGTGGTTAGGTGATTGGATGAAGTTTCCTTTGGGCAATTGATTACTTCAAGGTGTTGTTTTTGTTTTTTTGGGTTCTCCATGGGACATTATTTTTAGGTTGAGGTCCTAGTACACCCATTGAGTATTATGACCCGGATTGGGACCCCATGTGGGTATTGTTGGTGTTTTGGTTATAATATCCTATGATTTTAAAAGAATACTATGTTTGATAGCGTATATGATACATAACACTGAGCTTAAATGAACCATAAAATATTATTATTAAAACATGCCCATTATAACCTAACTATTGAATTGGAAGGAATAAACAAGATTAACCAAATTATAAAATATATATAAATTTCCTACTCAATACAAATGTATTTATTAATTATTAGGAAATAGTCACTCAATTTTTAGTAAATACATTTTATTCTTAAAAAATACATTTTATTCAAAAATGGTATTTATTAATTTTTTAAGAGAATATTATAATTCATTTATGGAAATTTTAGACATTATATTTAATAAAATTATATTACTTTTTAATTCATCATGTAAAAATTAGCTTAGATATATTTTTTGAGAATTTTCTAAAAAGATTGATTTTTCAATGAATAATGAAAAATAAATATTTTTATTATAAAATGTATTTTTTTATAAATAATTTAAAAAGTTTCATTTTTAAAAATTATTTTTAAGAGTAAAACTATTTCATTTATATTAATAATCTAATTAAGGTCACTAGAATTAATTTTATACATATTTTGGTATAAAAACTTTTTATACTTAAGAAAAAAACAATTTCTTCTAAAAAACCATTTTGATTGCGTTTTGTGGGTTTATTTTAAAATTAATTTATTCTACTTGTAGATATTTAATATTGAAAAATAAATTCTATATTTTTAATTATGAGTTTAAATTTTTTAAATATGTCCCTTTTATTTTTAGGGGTTATGAATAGTAACCACAGTAAAATTTACCAGTTTAGTAAAGGGGTAAATGAGTTACTTAGGTTTAAATACAATTTTATTAGGATTTATATTAATTAAAAAAATTGAATTTATTTTATTTCATAATTATATTTCGTCCATAATCAACAAATTTTTTAAAATATGACATTTTTTTCCATTTAAATTTGATTTTGGGTTTTATAATATTTAATTAAAAGATAAAGTAAAAAAATGCCACTTTCATTCTTTTAATATGTAGAATATTTTTTGACAAGGATAAAAAAACTATGTTCAATTATAAGTGTCCATTTTAAAGATAAATTAATTTTATATTCATGTTAATTTATATTAAATTTTTAGTGATGAAATAATTGGCTTAAATTTTTACGCAACGTTGGCATAATGCTTTTGCAAGAAGTAGAAAAACTAAGTAAATTATTTTAAAAACTCTAAAAGTAATATTTTATGGATGAGTTAAAGTGTACCATAAATTTTAATGATCAATATAAAAAATTAGCTATGATTTAAACATTTATATTCAAATTCCATTGTTATCATATTGTTGTCAACGCCAAATTATGTGAATAGTCCTTAAAACGAAATTAACAATATTTTATGTTAAATATATTTTATTAAATTATTTAAAAATATTTAGAATTTTTCAATTAGAAAATTAGGAAGATAATTTTTTTTAAATTTCATCCATTGGACATTTATGATATATTTGTCAACTTATAAGTAAAATTATAACCCTTTGATATTAAAAAAGTCATTATCACGACTAAGGTTAAAATTGGTTAACCAAGGGGTTAAACCAAAATATAAGGTTTAAAATGATATATAAACCTATAAATATTTTATTATATAATTATATTAAGACCATATATTCCTTAT
Organism: Viscum album; assembly: GCA_963277665.1. Classification (NCBI taxonomy): domain Eukaryota; kingdom Viridiplantae; phylum Streptophyta; class Magnoliopsida; order Santalales; family Viscaceae; genus Viscum; species Viscum album. The sequence goes on from OY728145.1 coordinate 862,373,868, forward strand.
ATTTCAATCCATTTCATTTTTAATGATTTGACATGATTTTGATTCATATTATAGTATAACAATTCATGTATTTCCAAAAATGAAATTAATCATATTTTATAACAACAATATTTTATTTAATGATTTAAAATTCATAAAAATAATATATTCAACCAATTGAGTTAAATATTGTTTAAAATATCATCCAAGATCCATTCATGTGTCAATTTTATTTTTATAGTAACTTTCTTGACCCATACAGAGTAAAAAACATTGATATCATGGTAATTGTCAAAAGGGTTAACGAGGGGGGGGTAAAACTAAGTGATAAGTGTTAAAAAATAACAAAAACTTATCCAAGTTTTATTTAATGAGAATATTTCAACTCATAATAATATTATATTCTAATTATATCAATTTATATCCATTTTTACATGAAAGTTAATTTATATTAATTTAATACATTAAGTAATTCCAAGAGCGCCCCTACCCTTACTTATAAAAGGACACCCATTATCTATATTCCTTATAAATTCTTGATCAAAATATCATGAAAACCCCTACAAATTTCTCTTATAAAATTATCTATCCATGAATTATAGGTTCTTTTCATATTAGAATACATTCCCAAAGGTCTTTAAGAAGGGATTTAAAGGAATTCTAACGAAGAAGAGGTAATTGTATTTATCGAATCATTCAAATTTATTTAATCTTATACTACCTATAAATACACTGTAACCATACTAAAATAATAAATACATTATCATAAATATAATTAGATTTTATTATTATTATATTAAAATCATTTTACATCTCTTTTTCATCCTATAAAAAGAGAAAACATCGCTCGTGCATGCGTATGACTTACCTTCTCCATATAGTGGTGCAATTAGTTTTTCATCACCAGTTTACTTAGATGGTTATAAAGATACAACTAATTAATATTTATGATATTTATGAAATAATTATGCTTCTATAATTATAATATCATATCTACCTTCTTACCTTCCAATCCATTAGGAAATGATAATGTCGCTCATGCGTACATGCAAACTACTATCTCCACAAAGCGATGTGATTTTTATTTCATTTATGATTTAAATAGACAGTAAAAAATATATATTTAATGAATATAAAAAATATATATGATTTAAAAATGATCTTTTAAAGTTGAATTATTATTTTCCTTTCTTTTATTCTATCCGTCAAAAAAGTGAAAACGACGTTCATGTGTACGTACAACCTACCATCTCCATGAACTGCGTAATTCATTTTTCAATATCTGTATTTTATGGATAAATATAAATATCTATACATTGAATATAAATCATATTTATATTATTAATAAAATTATATAGACAATGTAACCATGATAAAGATGCTAGTACCAAAACTACTAAATCAAAACATACATGAAAAATGAAGCATCTAACACATGAAATAATGATAAAATAAAATATTGTTAATAATATGGTGACAAAATGTTATAAATGGATCATATATTATATTATAGATATGTATATAATTTTTTTATGTATGTATAATAAATCTAATACAAGAGGTTAAAATCACTTATGAGGCAAGTCAAACTTGAGGTAAGGAGTTTCTTCACTCAATTTCTATCCATTGGGTTATATCACTTCTTCATTGATTACGTTATGCTAATATTATGGGATGAACACATGAAAAAACCACTATATAGAACCCATATCCTCTATCAGGTGTAAGTATTGTGAATTCATCTTGGAATACATCTTGATATAGACACACAATTAAAAGAAAATATAAAGGGGCCACTAGTGATCCTGTTGAAAGATCCAAGACTAAAATATGTTCCATGTTTGTCCCATTCTAACTCTTGTTTGGACCAACTCTAACTTTTACCAACCCCTATTAATTTTTCATTATGATATTCTCTCCCTCAGGTGATGTGAATGATACTCATATCTAATAGTAATCTATGTGATCTTAGAAACTGGTCAACTAGTCTATTCCAATAATCACATCAAAGCTCATCATCTCTAGAATCATTAAGTCCAATAGATTTCCACAACTAAAAATGAATATTAGGAACTCTGAGAATCACTAGAGATGGTCCAATTTTATGCCCATTGATGTATTGATGGAAATAAAATTAGAAGATAACTCAACTAATAAGTCAATTATAACAATATCTTATGAAGATATAAAGGAATGAGAAACACTGATATTAAATAAAGTTGTAGACAATATATAAGTTATCAATGTCATACCTCGAACAATTGAGATTCCCTAACCATAATCTATTGGATTTCGATCCACTTTATAAACTCATCATTTCTTAACTCTATGACCCTATCCCTGAGATGTCTAAACTACATGATTAATCATAATTATCTGAGTTTGCTACTGAGGAACCTGAGAAAATCCCTAGGTCATAGATCACAACTATACTCCATGCCTATTAAACCTCATCCTTGAAGAATTGGAGAAAAATTACTATAGATTACCCATCTTTCCACACCGTTGACACCTTACTTGAGGTACTATAAAAAACTTACAATAATGTCAGACCTTTCCACCATTGAATCACCATGTAACTCCCACTAAGGGGGATAGGTAATCCATACTCTAGTTCACCTACATACTACTACCCTACTACATGTCTCAGGTCTTCCTCTTCCAACTACTAGATGTGAAACTCACTACAATAATAAGAGGTCCACCTACCTAGGTACTAATTGGTGGAATAAGACCAACAACTCAATCCTCCTCCATGGCCTTCTCAATAGTCAAGGTATTTTATAGAACCTTCAGGTATGTCATTATTTCAAAAAACCTAACCTACCATTTGATGTCATTATGAAGACTAATATCAAATTTCCTAGCCTTTTGTGCCTCATTTCTAGCCAAAATAATATCAAAATGAAGAATCTTAGTGAAATAAGTGGAGTATGAATATACCATCATGGAACCCTACTATAGCTCCATGAATTCATATGAATAATATACATTAAACATATTAGGAAATAATTCCTCAAAGAAAATTCCCTTAAAGGAATCCTAGGTGAGACCCTCATGTCAATTGGACTATCCTATTATACCCCACCACTTCCTGGTAGGTCCCTATAACATGAATGGTAATAGATTCTCCTTTCTATCATCAGGTATCTAAAATATGTCAAAGAAACCCTTGATTATGTCTATCCAATACTAGGTATATTTTAGCTCCCTAGTGATCTAGAAGGTGGTTGGATTCTGTATATTGGAGACTTTGGTATAGTCGACCATGAACCTCAGTGCCCCTATGTTGTGGGCAGGTGCAAGCAGAAGGACTCCTAGATGTGGTGGAACCATTGTCTGCACCATTGAAGATGGTGCATGAGTGTGATTTGATACAACCTCTTACACAATAGGCGGTGGAACATGGTCATCCTCCATAATAGGAGAATAATGACCCACATCAGTTGGTGGTCCCATAAGTCTCCTTCATGGTGGAATATTATAAAATGAAAAAGAAACATTTAGAAAAAATAAAGTCCTTAAGAAAAATCCTAATCAGTCTAGTGGATCATAAAATGTTCTCTTAGGAGTCTACCCATAACCCAAGGTATATCCATCCCAACACTAACTAATGTCTCTATCCCTGCAAATTATTCATAGTCATTTATATATACAAATCATAACAATATGCTTAGGATTATCTAATTAATGCCAATATAGATATATAAAAACAACATGGAAACAAATATATCACTCAATCATGGAATACTAGTATATCCCAAATAGATTGAACACATCAAGGAAATAAATTAAATAACTAGTATACAACACACAACTAGTATATATATGGAATGTGATTCCATGTACCTAATCATGATGCATGAATTATCCCAAAAACCATAAAGAAATAACATGAATCCCTTCAATGGTAACTCAAAGGTCTATTACACTTGAACTAGTTAGATACATGGTAACTCCCATACCAGAGTCCAATATATCCTATCTAATTTATACCATGTCTCAGGTTGGTCAAAAATAAAATAATAAAACTGTGCTATGAGACCATTTTGTAACACCCTAACCCAAACCACCAGGTCTGAGTTGGAGATCCAAAAGATCTCATACTTGAATCCTTATATATAAGAGGCTTCCAAATAGTAGAGATGTTCTAAATTCTGTTAGTGGTGAGACTATTCCCCAGTATCATATTCTTTCACCAATAATAAAAATAAAAATAACATCTCATAGTAAAAAGGTGTAACATAAGTTATTATAGTGTAATCATTAGTGGCACTCATGTCATACAAATATATAAAGATCAATAATCAGTCTCCTTATGTGGAAAGGAAAATAAGAGAAATGTGAAAGTTGATAAATAAATAAAAACTATGGTATCCTCTAGAGTATGTCCTGTTAGCCCTCCCAACTCCATGGTCCTTGGCTCATCCATCTACCACTAGTCCCTTACCCTTACCCGGATCCCTATACATGAATTCTACATGTGCATTGAGATGACTATGCAGGGTGTAAGTAATAAATACCCATAGTAAACCACTAATATATCCTTAAAAAATATACACATGTATAATAGGTGTATTCCATGATAACAATAAATTTGAAAGAAACTATAAAAAATCATATGTAGAGAACCCGTGTGATAAATAAGCCACTATAATCACCCAATAATACCTTCTTTGGCTCCATACCGAAAGGATAATCAAAATTTCTGAAATTATCAAGAACTAGCCATAAGGATAATGGCATGTCACTCAATATACTCAAGTCATTGAGTGTAAATTCTACTTGGTATCCACAAGGGAATGAGTTATAACATGTTCCTTAATATCATCAAGGAATTTATTTTCATCTAGACCATAAGGCCATCATGTTCCTACCCTATGCATGGGTCCACTACTACCATCACCACATGCCATGCTCTCTCCCCCAATAAGGGGTAAACAAACCACAATAGCCCACCTGTTATGAATACCAAGAGAAAACATCCAACAATATGGTAAAAAAATAGATAGATCATAATAAGAAAATAATAACACATCATCATGAGCATATAATTGCAATATATAACAATATGTGATCAATATCAAGCATTGTAAAAAGCTAGTCTATCAATACTCATAGAATCAAGAATCACATATGGGTATCACATGATACACACCCACCCATAAGAAAAAACCATCAATCATGAAAAAAAATATATTATAACACACCATGAATAAAGGAAAAAAGTGTATACTAGATCCTAAAATGGTAAATAACTTATAGATAAATGTTTTTAATTAATAACTCCAAGGTTAATTAAATGATCAAATCCAAACCACATTGAAAACCCACAAAGAACTTGATCACACATAAAGGATGTATATATCAATTCCAGTTAATATAAGAAAGAGTTTTAAAAATAGATACCAAATAATATTCTATGTCAATATGGTTATTCTATAATTACATACATCATATATTCTATTAATAGAACTAGTTCCATGATATGCCAAGTAGAGGTATTTAATTCACCAGATCCATTGTCAATTCTAGAATAAATCATGAATTCTTCATCAAATATATAATATAACCTTGGGTTTATTCAATGAACACCGATCGACCAATAATTCATCAATAGAAAAGAGATCCAATATTATATCCAAGAATAAGAAGATCTCAAGGTGATTGATCTATGAAAACTTACCTAGAAACTACCACTGTTCATGAGGAATCAATCCCCAATAAAGGGATTCCATTAACACATCGAGACCACCACCAATATACTAAAGTATCATCAATAATTATAGTTAGAAAATAAAAATACCATAAATAAGTGTTTTAGTAAGATTATTTATAAACATGTACCTATAAAATTTATGTAATTAATGGTAGATCTTGATCCAATTAATAGGAATCCCCAAAACGCTAGATCCATCATCGATCTATGAATAAAGGAATAATTTTTCATGGGATAATCATAAAAAACATAGATCCATAATATATCCATTATCATATCTAAATAAGGAAATACAATTTCCCTATATCTAAGGAAAAATCACCATTATAATATCTTTAGATAAATACAATCTTGAAGAAACAAGGGGATATGAATAAGAGAGCTCCAATAATTGGAGAGGATTTCTAAAATTCAAAATATTTCCATAAGGGTTATAATTTTGTTATTAATTAAGGTGTAAAACCATGTTAACTAAAATCTATGGGGTGTATTTAATGCACCCTCATACTGGACACACCGTCGAGCTGGTGGCACCCCACCGGTTGGTCGATGGGGTCTGCAAAAATATGAAGACCTCTTGAAACCCTAATAGATGGCTAGTGAGTTCCACAAGATATCCTTTGGAACCCTTATAGAAACCACATAACCATTAATTTACTCACACTCAAACCATTGATTCATAGACCCATTTACACTGAAAAACCAACCTCTTAATAACCCATAATAGAGAGGAATCAGAATAAAACAAAAAAATTTATAAAATCAAAAGATATTATTCATTGAAATAAGTGAGTATGTTTCAATATGTTTGTTTATTTGAGATTACATTTCTTTATACAATGGATTATGGACAACCGTTATTGTTCTATATTATTTTTAATAAGATATTTATCCAATGATCATGTTTCTCATCTACTTATGATCTAAGCCTTGATGAAATATTGATGAGTTTTTCCCTTACTGAGAGTTTGATATAACCCCTATATTATTTTTACATTCCCATGGTTATAAAGATAATTATTACTTATGAGAAGTCTATAAGGGAGTTTGGAGGGTATTTATTATATAAAAATGTCAAAATTATTAGAAAATAAGTTGCTTATATATCTAGTCCTAAAAGACACTAAAACTTTGGTTCTTCAAATTAGGTGTTTATTATGAGGTGTAATGTTTAACTTATGGAAATAATGAAAAATAAAAAATATTTTTAGCTAAATTCATCCCACTTGGTATCAAATATAGTATGTAATTTAGGTTTTTATTACCAGACCTAAGAGTACATGTCAGGAGTGCCTAAGTTTTTATGGATAATGTTTGATGCGATGTTGTGATTTCCCTTCATTTCACAATTTTTGATGAATTATAAATTATTTTCAGACCTATTATAGGTATATTTTATCTTTTAAACAAGGTATTTATTATTTTAGGTTGTGTTTTTTGGATAAATTAAATTAAAATTTGTGTATTTTATTTTTTATCTTAGAGGGGTTTATTGAGTTTTGTGTTTTCCCTTCATAGGACTCACCACAGTTGTTTCCCTAATCACCCTCCTCGTGATAATAGATTTTGTAGTAGATTCCATATTCCATTTCCTATAATTTTACTCAAGAATTTTTAGTGGAAGAAATCGGTATGGTGGGGATAATTGTGAAATCTTCATGCCACAATTGATTTGTATTTGTTTTGGGTTAGTTTAAAATTTTGGAAAGTTTCATTTGAAATTTTGGAATTTATAAACAAATTTCCTCTACGCATGGTTTATAGGAAACCATTAATTTACCCTTATGTAAGGATTTTTTAGTTCATTTTATTCATTCATGGTTTGGGGTGCATGAGTAATGCATAGTTTGGGTTACACTGTGTAAGTTCCAATAGAATATTTATAAGGATTTTTGGTTTTGGAGTGTTGTCGTATGAATTGCATATTGTTAGGAGAAACTATGGAATATAATCATTCACCATGCTAGAGTTTATAAACTTCCATCCTCACATTTGGAACACAATATATAATATCATGCGAAAAAATTAAGCGAGCTACCTAGTTTTTAAATTATATTTCCCACTTTTCCCTTGCCTAATTTTTAATGGGTTTGTTTCCCCTATTCTCCCATTATCTTTCATGTGATCTAGGAACCCAATAAAGAGCTCCCTCACTCTTACTATCAGGACACCAAGCCTATTTTTAGTTAATTGCTTGTGATTTTATTGACATAATCCCTTCATTTCTCCTCTTTCTCCATTACTCCTACTATTTCATTTATTTATTTTTTGTTTCACTTATTCATTATAACTCTAGGGGGATTCTTTGACCGAAAATAAGATTTTGAGTGGTTATAAACTGGGGGTTTCACTATTTAAAGAAAATTCAGGTTGCTTTCTAGTGTAGTTGGGCATTCTCCATTGATAATTATGAATTTTAGACTTTTTGTAACTTTATTATACCATGATTGAGGTTGGTGTTATTGTTCTCTTTATTTAAATGGAATATCATTCTTTTTTTAGAGATTTATAATATTTTTTTATTAATTTATAATAGCATGATAACTATATTACATTTAATAAGAGTTTTAAAGTTGGTTTTCACTTGGAATAAGGGTATTTAAAGTGAATTCCAAAGGTTTTTCAGGTTTAAGGGGTATTTTGGGTGAAAAGTGACTCTAAATGTTTCAATGACTTGTTTTAGAATGGAGTGATTGTTTTTAAATGGTATTTGATCTAGTTTGAGACATAAACTAGGTAATGTTTGAGTTTCAAGTGAAATATTATTTTTAAGGAGTTTGGTTGTGGTTTCTAAATTTTTCAGAGCAAGGTATGTTTTGAAATGAATTTCAAAGTATGTAAAATGGATTAGCATATTGATATGAGTTTTTAGTGAGGTGTATTTGGCACTTTTATATATAATTTCATAGCATGTGTGAGACCCTATTAAGATCCCATTTATTCTCATATATATGATATTTATTGTAGACCAAGGGGCATGATTTATGTTTCATTTAATATGATTGATGTAAGAGGGATTTTTTCTTATAAGGGTGTAGGTGGTGAGATGCGATTTATAATTATTGTATTTTCTTGATATATATGGTGATTGTTTGATATGTTTGGTTTTATCACCTCCATTGAGTTTTATCATGGGACCCTAGGTAGACAAGTAAAATGTGTTAATTCATGTTACACAAGAATAATGAGTGGTCGCCTTCTATTTTCCTAGGAGATTTCCCCCCCAAGGGGCATATATTGTTCTCGGTGAAACATGAGAGTGTGTCAAATGATAATTTTTTTAATTTCACTAGGGGGGCCCTATATAGAGCTTTTTTGAGGAGACTAAGTCCATTAACGTTCATGTTATATTCTAGTGTGTTTACCATGATACTATTTAATACTATATTATGAATTTCCTTTAATTTTACCCCTATTTTGATTTAATCATATTAGGACCATTATTTTTTTGGTTATTGGTTTCTCTTTTTATATCATAGTTGGCACAATATTTTTCTAGTTGTTATTTGTTTATGTTGATTTTGAATTATTTAAGATATATGGATTTAAAAGTAATTTGGAATGTTTATTTATAAAATGGATTTGAAAATAAGTATTAAATGGGAGTCACTAAAGTAAAGTAAAGGTTATAAAGTAGTGCTTTCAAAGTGTTTGGTTTCCTTAAAAGGGGTGAATGTTATAAGAAAACACTTATGGTTTGATATTTTTTTTGTAATTTCATTAATTGAAAACTATTTTCTAACTTTATTTTATACTAGAATAAATTAATGGTAATTTTAAAATAATTTAAAAAAATATTTGGTGAAATACTACTGAGCTTGGTTTGGATCAAACCTTGCATACACCATTCAGTGTATTCATATCTTATAGTTACTTTTCAAGTACCTTAGATCTGGTCATCCCTATGCCAAGAGTTCAAGTTTTTTGATGGTGTTTATCTTGGGATATGGAGAGTGATAAAGGGTCTACATCGAGATGGTTGGTTGTATTTTTATTTCTTTTTTTATTTTGGGACATTTTGAATCATCTATTATAACCTAGATCTAGTTCCGTTTGTTTATTTATTTATGAGATGTTGATTATTTCCTTGTTCTATTATGGGATCTATTATTTATATATTCTTAATACATACTCTCTTTGGATGTTCCTTTATTTTGAAATTATTATTTATATTATTTGGTGTCCTACTTATGGATTGGTCATGCCAGATTGATGAGTGGAGATCCTTATTGTGGTCTTGGTTCTATGAGGGAGAAATTTTTCCTAAAGGGTGTTTTGTGGTTCCCATGCACTAGTTTCCATGTGATAACCCACATCATCATAGGTTTTAAAAATCATGGGAAATTTGAATTTTTATTACTGAAATAATTTTAGAGAAAAAAATGGAAGCTTATCATATGAGAGTCTCTTGAATAGTTTTCATTAACACTCTGTTGGTCCTGGAATAGGGTTTTTACCTTAGGACAAAAGTTTGGTGGAAATCTGAGCCATTAAAATTCTCATAGAATATTTAATATTTCATTAATTAAATATTAAATTATTCATTTGTTTTCATTCAGTCGTATTTTTTAAATAGAACATTGGATTGATATTTTGTCTCTACCATTGAGTCTGGAATGGGGGGGGTACCTAGATGAGGCATAACCTTGCATCGGGCATTGGGGCTAGGGTCAGGTCCCATTTTCTTTTTCCTTTTTCCTTTTTTCATTTTATCTTTATTATTTATTTTACCTTGAATTGTTTTGTATTATATTTGGGTGATAATTCCCTTTATATGTTTGAGATAGGGACATGGAGAGACAAGGGAGACGGAGAAGAGGAGGTGCTGCAACGAATCTCGGGTCGCATCAGATCATCGTATGATAGTTGTAGATCATAGATCAGTGCGAAGCATTGGAAGTTTATTCCAAGAGGTAAGAAAATTTTACATTTTATGCCAAAAATACATGTATATTTTTTTCATTTTTAAAGCCTCGTATGGGTTTCTTGGGACCCCTATTGGGTCGATCTGGGAGATTCAGGGAGAAAATGAACATTTTGGCCCCTAGTGAGTTCCACAGGCTAGCCTTTGGAAGTCTTATAGAAACCACACAACCATTCATTTACTAAAACTCTAAACATTGATTCATATACCCATTTACACTAAAAAACTGACCTCTTAATAACCCATAATAGAGATGAATTAAAATAGAACAAATAAATTTATAAACTCAAAATATCTTGTTCATAGAAACAAGTAAAGATGTTTCAATATGTTTGTTTATTTGAGATTACATTTCTTTCTATCATGACTTATGGAAAACCCTTATTGTTCTATATTATTTTTAATAAGATATTTCTCCAATGATTATGTTTTATCATCTACTTATGATCTAACCATTGATGAAATATTGATGAGTTTTACCCTTACTGAGTATTTGAGATCACCCCTATATTTGTTTCTATTCCCATGGTTATGAAGATGAGTATTACTTATGAGAAGTCTACAAGGTATTCTAAAGTATATTTATTATATAAAAATGTCAAAAGTATTAGAAAATAAGTTTCTTATATAGTTAGTTCTAAAAGGCACTAAAACATTGGTTCTTTGAATTATGTGTTTATTGTGAGATGTAATGTTTAAATTATGGAAATAATGTAAAATAAAAATATTTTTATCTCAATTAATATCACTTAGTATCAAATATAGTATTTAATTTTGTTTTTTATCACTATACCTAAGAGTATGGGTCTGGGTTACCTCAGTTTTTATGGATAGTGTTCGATGTGATGTTATGATTTCCATTCGTTTCACCATTTTTGATGAATTATAAATGGTTTAGACACCTATTCTAGGTATATTTTATCTTTTAAAAAAGGTATTTATTATTTTAGGTGGGATTTTTTTAGATAAATACAATGTAAATTTTTGGATTTTATTTGTTATCTTAGAGGGGTTTGTTGAATTTTGTGTTTTCCCTTCATAGGACTCACTAGAGTTGTTTCCCCAATCACCCTCCTCATGATCAGTGATGTTGTAGTGGATTACATGTTCCATTTCCTATTATTTTACTAAAGATTTTTTGGGGGAAGAAATTGGTATAGTGGGGTTAATTGTGAAACATTTATGTCACTATTTATTTTTATTTTATATTATTTTATTTTGTTTTGGGGTAGTTTAATTATTTGGATTGTTTCATTTGAAATTTTGAAATTTCTAGAAACTTTTCCTCTATGCATGGTTTAGGGTAAACCTTGTATTTACCCTTACGTAAGGAGTTTTTAGTTAATTTTATTCTTTCATGGTTTGGGGTGTATGAGTAGTTCATTGTTTGGGTTACACTATGCAAGTTCTAGTGGAAGATGTATAAGGATTTTTGTTTTTGGAGTGTTTTCTTCTGAATTTCACAATGTTAGGAGAAACTATGAATGATAATCATTCACCATGCTATAGTTCAAAAACTTCCATCCTCACATTTGGAACACAATTTAGAATATAGTGCATATAAATTAAGCGAGTTACCCAGTTTTTAAATTTTTATATTTCCCACTTTTCCCTTGCCTAATTTTTAACGGGTTTGTTTACCCTATTCTCCCCTTATCCTTCATGTGAGCTAGGCACCCAAGAAGGAGCTCCCTTCCTCTTCCTCTCATGATATCAAACCTATTTTTCTTTAATTTCTTGTGTCTTTCTTGATATAATCCGTCCATTTCTCCTCTTTCTCCCTTACTCCTCCAATTTCCTTTATTTATTTTTTGTTTCATTTATTCCTTATAACCCTAGGGGATTATTTGGCCAAAAAAGTGTTTTGAGTGGTTCTAAAATAGGGGTTTCAATTCCTTTTAGTTTATTTGGGAATTCTCCATTGAAGATTATGAATTTTAGACTTGTTGTAACTTTATTATACCATGATTGAGGTAGGTGTTATTGTTCTCTTTATTTAAATGGAATATCATTGTTTTTTTATAGATTTAAAATATTTTTTATTAATTTATAATAGCTTGATAACTATATTAAATTTCCTAAGAGTTTTAAATTGGGTTTTCGCTTGGAATAATGGTATTTAAAGTTAATTTCAATGGTTTTTCAAGTTTAAGGGGTATTTTTGGGTCAAAAGTGACTTTAAATGTTTTAATGGATTGTTTTAAATGGAGTGAGTGTTTTTAAATTGTATTTGACCCAATTTGGGACATAAACTACTTAATGTTTGTGTTTCAAGTGAAATATGATTTTTGATGAGTTTGGTTCTAAGTTTTTTGGTGCAAGGTATGTTTTGAAATAAATTTCAAAGTATGTAAAATGGATTATCATATTGAGATGAGTTTTTAGTGAGGCGTATTTGGCACTTTTATATTTAACTTCATAGAATGTGTGAAACCATATTAAGATCCCATTTATTCTCATATATGTGATATTTATTATAGACCAAGGGGCATACTATATGTTTCATTTAATATGACTGATGTAAAAGGATTGATTCTAGTAAGGGTGCAGAAGGTGTGATAAGATTTATAATTGTTGTATTGTATTGATATATGTGGTGATTGTTTGATATGTTTGGTTTTCTCACCCCCATTGAGTTTTATCATAGAACCCTAGGTAGATAAGTAAAATGTGTTAATGCATGTTACAAAATCATGATGAGTGATCACCAGCTAATTCCCTAGGAGATTTGTGACCCCAAGGGGCATATATTGTTCTCGGAGATACATGAGAGTGTGTCAAATGATAATTTTTCTGATTTTACTAGGGAGACACTGTATTGAGTGTTTTTGAGGAGACTAAGTCCATTATCATTCATGTTACATCCTTGTGTGTTTACCATGATACTATTTAATGTTATATTATGATTTTTTACTTAATTTTCCCCTATTTTTATTCACTCATATTAGAAACATGATTTTTTTTGTTATTGGTTTCTTTTTTTATATCATAGTTGGCATAATGTTTTTCTAGTTGTTATTTATTCATGTTGATTTTTCATTATTTAAGATAAATGGATTTAAATGTGATTTGGAATGTGTATTTCTAAAATGTATTTTAAAATAAGTATAAAATGAGAGTCTCTAAAGGAAAGTAAAGGTTATAAAGTAGTGTTTTCGAAGTGTTTGGTTTCCTAAAAAGGGGTGAATGTTTTAAGAAAACACTTATGGTTTGATATTATTTTGGTAATTTCATTAATTGAAAACTATTATCTAACTTTATTTTATACTAGAATAAATGAATGGTATTTTTAAAGGAATTTCAAAAAATATTTGGTGAAATCCTATTGAGATTGGTTTGGATAAAACATTGCATACACCATTCAATGTATTCATATCTTATAGTTTCTTTTCAGGTTCCTTGGATTTGGTCATCCCTATGCCAAGAGTTAAAGTTATTTGATAGTGTTTATCTTGAGACATGAAGAGTGACCAAGGGTTTACTTGGAGATGGTTGGTTGTGGTTTTTTTTGTTTTGGGACATTTTGAATCATCTATTACGACCTAGATCTTGTTCAGTTTGTTTATTTATTTATGAGATGTTGATTATTTCGTTATTCTATTATGGGATGTGTTATTTATATATTATTACTACATACTATTTTTGGATGTTAATTTATTTTTAAATTCTTATTTGTATGCATGGGTGTCCTACTTATGGATAGGTTATTCTAGATTGATGAGTGGAGATCCTTATTATAGTCTTGGTTCTATTAGGTAGAAATTTTTCCTAAAGGGTGTTTTGTGGTGCCCATGCACTAGTTTCCATGTGATGAACTACATATTCACAGGTTGTGAAAATCGGAGGAACTTTGAACGTTTTTTACTAAAACAATTTTTGGAAAAAATGGCAACTTATCCTATGAGATTTCTTGGATAATTTTTCTGAACACTCAATTGGTCTCGGAATAGGGTGTTTACCCTAGGATATAAGTTTGGTGGAAATATGAGCTGTTAAAATTTTCATAGAATATTTAAAATTTTATTAATTAAATATTAAATCATTCATGTGTTTTCATGCATTCATAATTTTTAAACAGAACATCAGATTGAGAGTTTTTCTCCACCATTGATTCTAGAATGGGGTTTTTTTCTAGATGAGGCATAACCTTGTGTCGAGCATTATGTTCAGGGTTGGGCCCCCTTTCCCTTCTATTTTTTCCTCATTTTATCTTTATTATTTATTTTAGCTTGGATTTTTTTATATTATATTTAGGGAGGATTCCATTTATATGTTCAAGATAGGGATGTGGTGAGACGAGGGAGAGGGAGATGAAGAGGTGCCACTGCGGAGCTTGGGTTGCCCCAGAATCGTGTGGTAGTTTGAGATCGTGGATTAGTGTGAAGCATTGGAAGTTTATTCATGGAGGTAGGGAAATTTTACATTTTATTCCAAAAATAAATGTAGATTAAGTTGTTTTTTTTTCATTTTTAAATCCGTGTATGGGTAGCATGGGACCCATAGTGGGTCAATCTGGGAATTTTGGGGGGGGGGACGAGCATTTTGGTCCGTTTTGGGGATTTTTGTTTGGGGAACACATGTACATGAAATACAGTTCAGAAAACACACATCGTATGTTCTAATTTTAGGAGTATGAAGTTTTTGTTACTACATGTCGTGTACCAGGTGCACACACTATGTAATGGTCTTGGCCGTGTAGCTGAGTACTCAGCGAGACACATCATGTGGGTTTACTTGACCATATAGGGTACATAGATAGGCCCCATATGGTATAAACACCATTTAAAAGTACACATTATTGTGGTCTATATGGCTAGGTACATGGGTGGGTACCCATGTGGGGGTACACTCTATGTACTGGAAGTACACGCTATGTACTAGGGTATTTTACACCCTAAGTGGGGCTAGGTAAATAGGTTGGTAACCATGTAGGGTACACTAAATGTACTAAAAGGCACACACTATGTAATTTGGAAAATTACACACCAATTGGATTGAGAAACATGGATATGGGGACTTTTGAGGGTACACAGTGTGTACTCGAAGTGTATTCCATATACTTTCCTTGCTCTGGTTGTTTTGCCTATTTTTTCCCTATAGTTAGAATTTGACTTAGGAGTAGTCCATTATGAGAATTTTTCCATGTAAATTACAATGGTGATATCCTTTCAGTTATATGAGACCATAAAGATGGTGTTTTTTACTATGAGATTTCAGTAGGAGGTTTACTTTGAGGTTTAGTTTTGGATTCCTCTTGGGGGTTGGGTTGTGAGCTACTAAGCCCATGCAAGGGTGTGAGATCATTAGTTGGCTATGAATTGTGGATACTAGATAGTGTTGTTTTATGTTCTTTCAGGTGTATCCTAGAATTCAGAATCAAGTAGTTTCTTTGAGGAGATATTATGGCATCCCACCTTTTTATTATATAACTTTTCATATCATTTTACAAACATAGGATCTTTTAAAGTTTAGTGTCTTAGAAAAAATGTGCATAATACATGAAAATTTAAAAAAATATTCTATTACAATTGAAAATACTATTCAAGATTCATCATAAGTACATTTATTGAATCTCATAACCTGAGGATATACATCAAATGAAAGGGTGAGCAGAAGGCCCAGTAAGGGAAAACTAGTGAAACAATTTACATGTGATCTTGAGAAATATTGATAAGAACTTGAAGAATATGAATATGGAATGAAAAATAGAACATGAGGAATATAATAAATAAAATAAATTGAATTATAAATTTAAAACGTGTATAAAAAATTTAATTGATTCATTCTTAATCATATCACCAAGGTTTATCACTAAGGTGTCATAAAAATTACCAAGGTTATTCACCAAGGTATTGTAAAACTTGTCATCTCTAGAGGTTAAATTATTTAACCAATTAATTGGAGTGATATAAGGGAGAAACCTTAATATTTATTAATTAATTTGAGCCACATATATCATAATAAAAAATCTCATAAATAACCCTTTCAAAGTAAAATAAACTAGTTTCATTTCAAAATTACGGTGTTTTAGAAAGTGCTTAAAAACAAGATCCTTTTTTCATTTTAAATACAAAAAAAGGAGGGTGAGTTTCATGTATATTAATCCCAGAATAAAAATAGATAATTTTAAAATATATTTAAATAACCATATAGAATAAATAGGTTTGGTAATTCACAAATAAAATTAAATAATTTCTTGATAAAAAGAGAGAAATTTTGAGACAAAAAATCGGCAGCATAATAGGTATGACACATGGTTTTAGAAAAAATTAAAAATAGATAAGAAAAGGGTCTAAAATTAATAAATGAATCTTAATACAATAAAGGGATATAATAAAATGGAAATAATAAAATTTTATGAAAATTTTAAATACATACCACATAAAAATTAAACATGAATGGAAAGGAGAAGTTTAGAGTTCCATTACCTTGAATAGTGACTCCTTAAACTCGAAGATCGGGACCTTGGGGGATTTTGGACACCTTATGAGGACTCCTTGGGAGGTAATACTATCAGATATTTGTGGATAATTATTTTGGAATGAAATTAAACGAATTAATGGGTGGGTATTTTTAGAAAAAGTGATGGAGGTTTTTATTGATTTCCTTAGACACCTCATTGGTGGTATTTGCATAACCATTGAAATTCCCATGGTATTTTCCCATGGTATTGGCCAATTGGAAAACCTATTGAATTAATTTAACACATAAAATCCTACCATAATTTTAAATTAATCATTACAGCATTATGACATATATATGATTTCATTAAACAAACCAAAAAATTCAAACTGTATTTTTACTATTCATGAAAACTAAAGTATTTTATAAAATTATCATAAATTTACCCAAACCTAATATTGATATTATGAATTAAAAAATTATACTTATTTTATCATAATAAATATCTAAATATGATAAATTTAATTTTTAACTTTAAAAATACTTATTTATTAAAAATAATAGTGGATAAGAAATAGATAGTAAAATTGCATAGTGAAATTTCTGATACTAGAAAAACTAAAATTATTTTATCATTTATAATTAAAGAGTGTTTTTATAAAACTAATTAATTATCATAAAAATTATTAATCATACCCTAGTTTATTATAATAATTATCTGTTTTCTAAAAATTACAATTTCTGTTCGAAAAAATAAATTTATCAAATACATCTCAATTTAATTAAGAAAAACTATTCTTAAAACAGAAAAGATAGAACAAAAATTTTATCAACACAAAGGTTTTACACTTTATGTAACTAAGGCCTTGTAACATAACCCCATATAATACCCTCATACAACTTAAGGTTAAGGTGTGTGATGGTGATATAATCATTGGGAGACTAAGATAACATCACCTGAGTGATGATTTCAACTAACTTGAACTTATCCCGTAGGTTATTTTTTTAAAGATTAACATGTTAAAGATCAAATTGGGTTTGGTCAAGAGAAAAACCCAAATATGATACCTCCTACCCAAGCTCTAACAAATGGGCTTCGTATGGTACAACTCCACTGGATGAGGCCATCAACTCTTATTTCTGCATTAATTTTCCCTTATCATTTCTATTTATAAACAATAATCATAACATTATAAGTATAGTTTCCAATGGTAATATTGATCAAATATTATATTGACCAATGTCCATATAATAGTCAAAACCTGATGGTCACATTAAAATATACTTACTTCATTATTAATGAGATATAGTTTTTTTTGAGTACAAAAATAATATAACACACATTTAAAAAAAACTTATACTTCAAAAAGTTTGGGTCATTACATTCTTCCCCCTTAAGAATTTTTTTCCCTGAAATTTCAACTTTTTCTCTCAATTGAGAAAAGGTGAGGGAACTTATGCCTCATTTTTTCCTCTGATTCCCTATACGCTTCTTCATACATGTGGTTCCTCAATAACACTTTGACGTGGTGGGTAGTCTTGTTGTATAAAACCTTATCCCTCTGGTCCAAGATCTCCACTAGCTGCTCCTCATAAGAGAGACTGTGTTACAGTCATACCACCTTCGGATTTAGTACATGTGAAGGGTCAGGTATGTACTTCCTCAAGAGAGATACAAATAAAACGTCATGAACTTGACACATATTTGATGGAAGTGATAGCTGATAGGGAATTGCTCCTATACGATCAAGGATTTTATAGGGGAAAATGTACCTAGGGCTAAGATTCTATTTCATCCCAAATCACATGACTCTCTTCCATAGTGAAATTAGAAGGAATAATTTATCACCAACATCAAACTCCAAGTCCCTTTGATGGTGGTTAACATATCTCTTTTTATGACTCTAAGAAATCTTAATGTATTGTTGGATAACATGAAACTTTTTTTCATATCTTGAACAAGATTAGGTCCAAGATGATTTATCTCACCAGCTTCGACCCAAAAAGTAAGATTTCTACATCACTTCACATATAGAGCTTCATAGGGATCCATTTGAATACTTGAATGAAAGTTTTTATTATACGAGAACTCAACTAATTGGAGATAATGATCCCATCAAACTTTAAATTACATTGATCTTGTTCTCAACAGGTTCTTGAGTATCTGAATAGTCCTTTCAGATTGGTCATCAGTTTGGGGATAACAGGCCATACTAAAATTCAATTCGGTACCCATATATTTTTGAATAATTCTCTGGAATTTTTATGTAAACCTTGGATCATGATTAGATACGATAGAAAGTGGAACTCCATATAGACTTACCACTTCCTTAACATATATATTAATGAGTTAGTCAAGAGGAAAATCTTCCTGAATAGCGATAAAATGGGAATTATTGGTCAGACGGTCCAATATAACCCATATCTCATTATTTTCTTTAGAAGTTCTCAGGAGACCAGTGAAAAATTACATATTAATATTGTCCCACTTCCATACTAGTATGGGTATTGGTTATAATACCCCTTTAGGAAGTTATTGATTTTCCTTCACTTGTTGACACACTAAGAACCTTGTAGTGTAGTCATCTATCTCCCTTTTCATGTTATCACACCAATAATAATCTGGAAGGTCCATATACATTTTAGTGCTTCTAGGATTTATAGATAAAGTAGAGCTATGATATTCATCCATCGGCTCCTTTATTTTTGGAATATATGGAACACATAGTCTTATATGAGATTTTAGTACACCTTCTTGATCAATATTGAACTCTGAAAACTTCCCATTATTCATATCCTCTATCTTATTCTTCAAAAAAGCATCATCTCTTTGAGATTTATTGATCTTCTCTAGTAATGATGATTGAGAAATCATTTGGGATAGGGTTGAAGATGTCACTTCCCTTACAATTACCATGTCCAGTTTTACTAGCTCTTTTATCAAATGATCATATTGAATCTTCATCATTGAAATAACATTAAAATAATTCCTAGTTAATGCATCTGTGAGTTTTTTCTCTTTTAGGATGATAATGAATTAAACAATCATATCCTTTAAGAAGTTCCAACTATCTCCTATGTCGCATGTTCAATTAATTTTGTGTTAAAATATAATTCAAAATTTGATGGTCTGTGTATATATCACATTTCTCCCCATAAATATAGTACCTCCATATCTTTAAAGAAAAAACAACCACAACCAGCTCCAGGTCATGTGTAGGATAGTTCTGCTCATGAGGTTTCAACTATCAGGATGCATAAGCAATTACCTTGTCATTTTTCATGAGGACACACCCAAGACCTTTTAGAGACACATCGCTAAAAATAATGAATCCTTATATAATAGAGGGTAGAGTTAACATGGGTACAGTAACCAATATCTTCTTCAGATCTTGGAAACATTCCTCACACACCTTGGTCCAGGTGAACTTAACCCCTTTTTGAGTTAACATGGTTAGTGGATTAGAAAGTCATGAAAGGTTTTTCAAAAAACTCATATAATATCCTACTAAACAAAGGAAACTACGAATCTCAGTTACTATTTTAGGATGAGGAAACTCCTCTATAACCTTTGTCTTTGTAGGGTCAACTAATATTCCTTCACTGGTTACAATGTTCCCTAATAAAAAAACTTTATGTAACCAAAACTCACACTTACCGAACTTTCCAAATAACCTATCCTTCCTAAGATTTTTTAGTATCAAATTTAGATGATCCTCATACTCCTAATGAATTTTATAATATATCAAAACATCATCATTAAAAACTACCACAAAGTTATCATGATGGTCCTTAAATAATCTATTCATCAAATCCATAAAAATAGCAGGTGCTTTAGTCAATCTGACGGGAATAACAACAAAATCACAGTGCCCATATCTTGATAAGAAGGATTTATTTAAAATATCTACTTTCTTCATGCTCAATTGATGATAAATAGATCGAATATCAATTTTGGAGAATAATTGAGCCCCAATAATCTAGTTAAATAAATTACCAATTCTTGGAAGAGGGTAATTTTTCTTCACTGTGACCCTGTTAAGTTCCATGTAATCAATGCATAGCCACATTAATCCATCCTTATTCTTTACAAAAAGAATAGGTTCTCCCCAAGGAGACACAATTTCCCAAATAAACCCCTTCTCTAAAAGATTTTGGTATTTCTTATTTAATTCCTCCAACTCCAGATTTTCCATTCTATATAGGGTTTTTGATATCATCTTGGATCCAAGAATAAGTTAAATGGATAACTCTACATCTCTTTCTAGGGGAGGCCCAGGTAACTCCTCAAGAAATATGTCAATGTATTCCTGAAAAATGGGGAAATTCTCTATTCTTATACTTTCATTTTCATCTTCATCTTCACCAATCAACTCTATAAAGAAGGACATGGGTTGTGCTTTTAGACAAAAATCTCAGGTCGAGAAATCTCTCCTTTGAAAACAACCATAGGTTTTCCATTCAAAACTACTTATATTTCCTTTCTTCTCCAGTTGATTTTAGTATTATACTATGAGATCCACTCCGTACCTAGTATAATGTTGAATTCCAACATGGGAATGACTACTAGATTTGTGATGAGATTATGATCTCCAAAGTTAATACTAGAGTTTCTAAACACTTTTGATGCTTGGATAGTCCCTCTAGGATTCTTGAATGATAAATCTACTTCGAAAAAGTTTAGGGAATGATTCTATATTCATTGAAAACTTATAGGAAATAAAGGAATGAATAAAACCATAATCAAACATAGTACATGATATATTTGAGAGAACAACAAGAGTACCTACCATCACATCATTTGGAGCTTCAAATTCAGCTGTTGTGATAGAAAAATCACAACCTTTATCCCTTGGAATATACTAAGGTTGATGGTGATTCACCTTCCCTGCCCTCGGATTTGGACAGTGATTTGAAAAGTTCCCAAGCTATCCCCACTAAAAGCATTTAACTTCAGGCAATTCATACACCGTCTTCCCTTTATCATTTGTGTTAAGAAGTTGAGGTTTCACTTCACTACAATAGTTTTGATAGATATGGCCATCTCTTCCACACTTGTAACACTTCATTCTCCTGAGCAAGAAGTTATCCAAATTCTTCTTCCCACATTTGTTTTATATGGAAAGTTTCACTTTCTTTAATCCTCTTCCTTGGTCAAAGATCCTCCCTAAGTTTGGTTCCAAATACATATTATTTTAATTCAACTTTGGAGACCACTACATTTCAAAAAAATCTATCTCAACTTTCATATAACTCCTCATGATATCCTCATAGTTGTTATAGCCTTAGTTGGAAATATTATTCTATATATGAGGTATTAGTCCACTGAAGAATCTATCAAACTTCCCATTAGGATTCATGACAAAGCTAGAGGTATAATGGAAAAGTCTTGTGAATTTCATCTCATAGCTTCCAACAGATTAATTCTTCTTCTACTTCAGTTCAAGTAATTCCTTCTACATTTTTATTCTCATCGAATGATGGAAATACTTATTAAAGAAGATTACCCTAAACTCTTCCCACTTTGAAACTACAATCTCTACTCCTTTCCTCATGTTTTTAATCACTTCCCACAACTCATTTTCTTCTCACTTTAAACGGTACACATCTAAAGTGACTTTTTCTTATTCTAAACAATTAAGTACAAAAAAGATCTTTTATATAGAGATTATTCACTATTACATAATCAATGGGTCAGTAAATCCACTAAATGTTGGTGATCCTTAATGAATAAAGGACTGAACAGAAAGTTTTTCCCTTCATAGTGCAACTGGTATTTCATCTTGATTCAAGTTATTTCCCATAACTTGAGTTAGTTTATTCATCAATCTCATGAAGGTTTCCATCCTGGCTTCTATCGAAGGTCTGTCAGTACATGGTCCGTTGAGCTAACTATTTATGTGGTTTATCCTATTTCCCTCCATTTTCTAAAACAATAAAACATTAGTTAGAAAAGTGTTTCTTTTAATAATCTTATAACTCTAAAATAATTTTATGTATTAAAAAATCATGCTTAAATTTTTTATTCATTAAAAAAAATTACATTTTTTATAAATCCTTTATAACAGTTCATAAAAAGCTTATGATTAACCAAACATATCCCCCGAGAGTGTCAAAATAAGATTACAACAAGGCCCGTTGTTGGGAACCATTTCCTGTTCAAGTCTAGATCAAAGAGGTGTTTTTGGGTTTTACCCCTAGATGAATTTGTGCTAGATCCACATCCACTTGTTCGTATCTAGACAATTTTTTTTAGAAACCACTTAATATTTTACCAAAATACCAAGATGTTTTCCTATATTTAAAATTTTATCTAAGGTTCTTCATAAAGTTATCATATCCAAATTTCCATAAATAACAAAACCTTAATTTGATACCAACTATGGAATCCCACCTTTTTATTACGTAACTTTACATATGATTTTACAAACAGAGGATCTTATAAATTTTAGTGTCTTGAAAAAAAGGTACATTATACAAGAAAATTAAAAACATTCTTCTATTCTAATTGAAAGTATTATTCATGGTTCATCCTAAGTACATTTATTTCATATCATAACCTAGGGACACAAATCAATGGAAAGGGTGAGCAGAAGACCCAGTAAGGGAAAATAAGTGAAACCATTTACACGTGATCTTGAGAAATATTGATAAGAACTTGAAGAATATAAATATGGCATGAAAAAGAGAACACGGGGAATATAATAAATAAAATAACTTGAATAATAACTTGGAAATGTGGATACAACATTTAATTGAGTCATTCATATTCATATAACCAAGGTTTATCACTGAGGTGTCATAAAAATTACCAAGGTTATTCACAAAGGTATCATAAAACATGTCATCTCTAGAGATTAAATTATTTACCCAATGCATTGGAGCGCTATCATAGAACACCCTTAATATGTATTAATTAATGTTATCCACATAGATAATAATAAAACACCTCATAAATAATCCTTGTAAAATAAAAGAAATGGGTTTCATTTCAAAATCTTGGTGTTTTAGAAAGTGCTTAAAAACAAGATCCTTTTGTCATTTTAAACCCATGGAAAAGGAGGGAGGGTTTCATGTTTGTTAATACAAGAATTAAAATAGATCATTTTGAAATATATTTGAATACCCCAGAATAAAAAATAGTTTTGGTTATTCACAAATAAATTAAAATAAATTCTTGATAAAAAGAGAGCAATTTTGAGATGAAAATACGGCAGTATAATAGGTATGAAACATGGTTTTAGAAAACATTAAAAATAGAGAGGAAAATGGTCTCCCATTAATAAATGACTCTTAATAAATTAACGTGATAGAATAAAATGTATATAAGAACATGGTTTGGAAATTTGAAATAAATACCACAAAAAGAAAACATGAAAGAAAAAGAGAAGTTGAGAGTTCCCTAACCTTGAATAGTGACTCCTAAGACTCGAAGATCAAGGACTTGGGTGCTTGAGGACACATTATAGGACTAATTGAGAGGTAATAATATCATAGATTCATGTATAATGATTTTTTAATGAATGGAAACAAAGTAATGGGTGAGTATTTATAGAAAAAGTGAGGGAGTTTTTTATTAATTTCCTTAGACACCTCGTTGGTGGTATTTGAAAAACTATGGGATTTATCATGGTATTTTCAAATGGTATTGGCCACTTGGGACACCTATTGAATTAATTTAACTCATAATAGTCTACCATCATTTTAAAATAATCATTACATCATTATGACATAACTATGATGTCATTAAACTTACTAAAAAACTCAAACTGTATTTTTACTATTCACAAAAAACTAATGTATTTTATAAAATTTTCATAAATTCACCCTAACCTTATATAAATATTTTGAATTAAAAAATTAAATTCATTTTATCATAGTAAATCTATAAATGTGATAAATTTAACTTTTAACAATAAAAATACTTATTTATTAAAAATAATAGCGGACAGAAAATGCATAGTAAAATTCCATATTGAAATTTATGATACTTGAAAAACTAAAATTATTTTATCATTTATAATTAAAAAGGAGTGTTTTCATAACACTATTTAATTATTATAAACATTATTAATCATACCCTAGTTTATTATAATAATTATATGTTTTTTAAAAAGTATAATTTCTGTCTGAAAAAATAAATTATCAAAATTCATCTGAATTTTATTAAGAAAAACTATTCTTAAAACAAAAAATATGGAATAAAAATTTTATCAATACAAAGGGTTTACACTTTATGTAACCAAGGCCTTGTAATATAAACTCTTATAACACCCACGTACAACCTAATTGTAAGGCATTTGATGGTGATAGAATCGTTGGGCGACATAGATAACATCGCCCGAGTGGTAATTTCCACTAACTTGAACTTATCTCATATGTGATTTCATTCAAGCTTAACATGTTGATGCTTGGTTTTGGATTGGTCAAGAGAAAATCCCAAAGATGATACCTCCCACCCAAACTCCGACAAATGGGCTTCGTATGACACAAATATACTCGATGAGGCCATCAAATCTTCTTTATGCATTAATTTTTTCCTTATCATTTCTATTTATAAACAATAATCATAACATTAATAGTATTGTTTATAGTTTCCAATGGTCATATTGACCAAATATCATATAATGGTTGAACCTCAATGGTCACATTAAAATATACTTACTTAATTATTAATGGGATATAGTTTTTTTGAATACAAAAAAATATAACACACGTTTTAAGGAAACAATTATCATTCAAAAAATTTGGGTCATTACATATCTTGGTGGTCCCTGCATGATGGAACAAGTTTCTCGAGTTTAGAACAATTGAGGTTTAGATTCTGTGTTTGGAGAACAGATCTATTGGAGGATTTGGGCTGGTTGATGCATTTGGTTAGAGGTTATGGATATGAACCATTGAGATTATAAGATTATTCCAAGGGACTCTTGAGCATTCTCTTATGGTATAGTTTCTAATAAAGTGATCAACGGTTACCGTAGTTGGATGTTGAGAGTGCCCATATGGAATGTTTTTCTTTAGATTTCACTGAGGAAAACTTATGGAGGGTCTCTTTATTTTTAGGTGGTAATTAGGACCATTGTGAATTTCCCTATTAGTGGGATTGTGATTTTGGATACCCCTTTGGATGAGTTGTTGATTGAATATCAGTTTGAGGATGCCAAGGGACATTTGTGATGTTTCAGTATTGGTAATGTCCTATGATAATAGATGATCTATAGGAACCACTTATAGGTTTTCATACTCTTGTTGTGGAATTTGGGATGGTTAAGGTTGTTTCGACGAGCGTGGCCTGAGTGATTGGGTGCAGCAGGGGACTTTCATGGTGGAAATATCTTTATGACGTGGCCCCAGGGACCCTAAGAGCCCTGAGTTTGGTTTGACCTTGAGGTGGTTCATGGAGATCCATGGTGGATATTTTGTTTGGATTCTGAGATCCAGGGTGTTGAGAAAGGCCCCATTATTTGTTGGATGAGAGTTGACCAATGATTTTAGTTCAAATGTTTGGATGGTGGGTTTTAGGTTGGATAGTACCTTGTTTGGTTAGCCATTGGACATGATTTTTGAGGAAGTTTCCTCTTTGGACTGTGGTTTGATGAGGAGACCTTTGGGATATCTTGGATCGGGTGTTATCCTCGAGTGTGATATGGTTCTACCCTCCTTTTTTTTCTTTGGTTAGAAAATATTAGGTACATAATAGATGATATGGATGACTTTAAACCCCATCTAGTTGAGTGTTATCCCTAACTAGTGTGGATTTAGGTTCATGAGATTCTGAGGCACTCATAGAGTGGGTTTTGTGTACTGTGGATGCTTTGAATTCTGGATTTTTATGGTTCCTATGGGACATTTTTTTTGGGTCTATGCTAGTACCCATGGGATAATTTATTTGGTTCCATATATGGTTCCTGATTTATTCTAAAGGACCTTTGAGACTGATAGGTTCTCTAGTGGTTGGCCTAGATGTTCCTTTTTCTAGTTCTGATCATGCTGTTGGAGTCCCGGTTATTGGTAGATGCATGTTGTTTGTGTGGACACCAATGGTTATGACATGGGGTCTTAATTTCATGCCTTTTATGTTTATACATCTTGGATATCCCGTATAGATATAGAGGACATGATGGTTTTCATGTGGATGGGTGGGTCATGTTCTCTAAATCCTATGGAAGGGGCCTGAGTGGGGGTAGTTTTACCACATGTGTCAGGCTAGAACCAGATGGTTGGGTATTTTCCTTATGTATATTTCCCCCTTTATGCTATTGTTTATTTTATGCTAGTTGCTATTATTTTTCATCTAGGATGGACACATCACATGTGCATCCACTTGTTATGAAAACAGATTTATAGGTTCACCATTGGGGGTGGCCTACTGAGATTTATTCATCACCCCCTATACATGCACCTCAGTGTGCGTTCAAGCCTTCTATCTTGTTTCAGGTTGGGGAATAGGTTGCACAATGGTAAGGGCTAATACCCAATGTTTCTTGATCAAGCCAAGCTGCTCATGAGAAGTCTCAAGATTGGGCTGCTGTAGCTCGAGCATCCTGGAGACTAGGAATGTGGCTGGTCTTAGTGTTGTTAGTAAATCCAATTGTATTTATTTTTATTTTATTTGTATTTTTATATGTGTTCTACCCAGTGAGTGACCAACTGTTGTATTTTTTTCATGCTTTGAGAGTCTATATGATTTTATGCTGCATTCCATTTATTATATCATGTTCTATTTTAGTTTATTTATTATTCATACTCTAACGTGGATCCCCTATGTATGTATTTTGGTTATTTGCTATGTTATTTCACTCTTAACAGAGGGTATAATCTCCCCATAACACATTTTTGATCCTCACCACTGGTCAGAAGCCTTTGGTGTTTAGGGATGAACTCTTGAGGCCTTATGGCATGCCAGATTGGGTATTGTTTCAGGTTGAGCTGAGCTGGTTCATTACAAAATAGTATCAAAGGTTTTTTTTGTGATTTGGGGAGTTGGTAGACATGTGTTCTAGGAATGTGTTGAAACTTATGATGGATATTGTACTGGTGCGTTTCGAACACATTTTCCGATAAGAAGTACAAGTTTCTTGGGCATGGGATTGTAGTTCATGGTATTCATTTTTACGAATGCATGATTTCCCCTAACATGATGCACTTGAGCTTGTGGATTTATTTTTTATTATATTTTTCAACTCTTGGTCTATGGTAAAGAGGCCAATTTTCATGCATCATTCTAGGCATATAGGATTCAAATAACATCTTCATGTTTATTTTGTTTTATGGTATATTTTATTATGATAATAAGTCACATGGATTGTGTGTAAAGAGGTTCATTGGTGTTAGAGATGAAGTACCTTTGACAAGGGAAGAATGAAGACCCATTTGGGATGGGATTGGGATATGAGTTCCATGGTAGTGGCTCTATAAGGGAAAGGATTCCTGAGGGATATTTTTTTGGGATCGAGTTTCCTTGATCTATTAGTTCCCTTGTAGTCCCAAGTTAAAGTTCCTTTGGAGGGAATTTATTTTTTCCATGTGTTGCCTACCGGGACATGTGGTGGGGCCCATGTTCTTGCTATCATCGATGGCTTGGATGGGCATGGGGTTATTCTTTTATGGGACTATTGAGGTATGATATCACTAGTATTTTGTTAGGTGTGAGGATTCTTGGTGTTTGAGAAGTGGACTACGAGGAGTGCTCCCTATCTTGTGGCTAGCTTGAGAGAGGGTTTGGTTGGGCCCTTGAACTTGCTTGTTTTTTTTGTACCTTGGGTATCATGTTGAGAGTGTGATTAGGTGATTTTAATTTTAGTTTTATTTCCATTATCATGGAATGGGGTAGGTGCTTCAATCTTGAAGGGGAGTGCCAAGGGTGATTTGATTTTCTTGAAATGACATGTGTGAAGATTTTATTCATTGGTTTTAAGAACAATAGTCTAATTTCATTAGAACTTAGTTGGTGTGAGTGAGAGTCCTATTGTCTAATTGAGGATCATAATAAGGAAATCCTTGTGGTGGGTTGTGCACCATAGTTTTTTATAGGTTAAGAGCCTTGTTTAAGTGGTTTGTTGAGTGTTTTTATTGTGGGTTTTCATGCTGGTGATCATGTGTGAGAATTTTAGCCATGTATATAAATTTCATTCAATGATGAACATTTCATGGGCCATTTGGTTTTCCATTAGCTAGTGGGGAGATGATAAGGATACTCCTATAGTGGGGATCATCAGATCAGTCATTATTATTTGTCTCCTGTGTGGGGAGAGAGCTATGGATGATGTAAGACTAGTCATTGGATGGTCAAGATAGCATCGATTGCATCAGTTATTTGGGGAGATCATGGTTTCTTTCTATCCACAGAGGCTTTTGGGGGGTGATAAGTGTTTGTGGTTGGGCGTTTGTGATGACCCACATCATCATGGGTTATAAAAATTAGGGAAAATTTGAACTTTTGTTCCTAAAAATGTTTCTAGAAAAAATGATAAATTCTCCTATGATATGATCAAAAATAATTTTCTTGACCACTCCCTTGGTCCCAAAATAGGGTGTTTATCCTAATAATAGAGTTTAGTGGAAATTCAAGCCATTTAAGTTTTCAAAGAATATTTAATATCTGATTAATTAAATATTAAATTATTTATGCGTGTTCATTAAATAATATATTTTAAATGGATTTTATGATTGATATTCTATCTCTACTATTGAGTTCAGAATGTGGTGTTTTCCCAAGGGATTCATGACCTTGCATTAGGTATCGATGCCATACCACATTTTCATTTTTTCTTTTCTTTTCCTTTTTTTATTATTATTTTTTATTTATTCTTTCTTTTACCTTGTCTTTTAATTTATGCCATGGGATATGGGGATTCAATTTTCACAGTCGAGAGAGGGAGAGGGATAGAATAGGGGGATGAAGAAGAGGAGGTGCTTTCGTAGATCCCATGTTGCGCCAGATCATCATGCAATAGTTATAGATCGTGGATCTATGTGAAGAATCGATGTTTTCTTCCTGTAGGTTGGATTGTTTTAATATTTATGATAAAAATCCCTATAGATTTTTTTTTCATTTTAAAGCCTTTTATGTGTTTCTTGGGACCCCTAGTGGGTCAATCTGGGAGTTTCAGGGAGAAAACATGTATTTTAGTACATTTTGGGGATTTCCATTTTGAGAACCTATATACATGGTGTGTAGATTCGAGAACAAATTCCATGTTTTATTCCTATTATGGGAAGATGAAGTTTTTGGGACTACGTGGCATGTATTATGGGTATATACTTTGTAGTGTTCTTGGGCGTGTGGGCGAGTAGTTGGCTAGACACCCTTTGTGGGTGTAGTTTTCCATGTAGGGTATATGAATATACCTTGTATGGGATGAAATCCATGTTGGACTAAATGGATAGTAGGGATACATGGATAGGTACATGATTAGGTACCCATGTGGGGGTATATGACATGTACTAGAGGTACACACCATGTACTTCGGTGTTTTAAACACCATGTGGGGTTAGGTACATGAGATGGTACCCATGTAGGGGTATGAACCATGTACCAGGAGGCACATTCCATGTACTTTTTAAAATTATATACTGAGTGGCCTAAGGCACATAACTAGGACAGACAACTATTGGCACACACTATGTACCAGAAGTGTATGTCGTGTACTTTCTCTGCCCTAGTCTATTTTTCCTATTTTCACCCTATAGTCAAAATTAAAATTATGATTAGTCTATTTTGAGAGTTTTTCTATGTATATAATGATGGTGATATAATTTTGGTGATCAGATACATTTTAATAGTTTTTTTGAACTGTGGGATTTCAATTAAAGGTTTTCATTGAGGTTTGGTTTCAGATTCCTATTGCGGGTTGGGTTATGAGCTGCAAGGTCCGTATGAGGGTGTGAGATCGTTAGTTGGCCATGTATTATAGATTTCATCTAGTGTTTTTTGAGGTTATTTCATATAGATCTTAGAAATGGGGACTGATTAGTATCTGAGAGGAGATCTTGTTTTTCCCAACGTGTTGGGACCGATTGCTCAAGGTTAGAGCAGCTAAGGTTTAGCTTCTATATTTGGATACTGGAGCTATTATAGACTTTTGTATTATTGATTACTTTGGTTGGATATTAAAAACAGGCGCCATTGAGATTTTGATATGAGCCTGAGATACTCTTGAGGATAACCTTGTGGGCTATTTTCTAATCAAGTGATCAACCGTTTCCATAGTTGGATTTTAATAATGCTTTGATGGAGTATTTTTCTTTGGTTTGTTTTAAAGAACCCTTGTGGAGTGTATACTAAATTTGAGGTGTTCATGAGGACATTTTTAAAGGCTCTTATTAGTGGGATGGTGATTTTAGATTCCCCTTTGGGTGTGTTTTTGATCAAGGATCAATTGGAGTCTTCCAAGGGCAGTTTGAGATGTTTTATTATTAGGCATGACTTGTGATTTTGGATGAGCTAGAGGAACCCCTTATAGTGTGTCCTGGTCTTACTATGTCCTTTGGGATAGTTTAAGTTCTTTCTTTGGATTTAGACCAAGTTATTGGGTGTAGTATGGGAGTCCCTTGTTGGATTTCACTTTTTGTTGTGGCCCTAGGGATCATGAGGGCCTCAGGTGTGGGTTGAACCTAAGGATGGTTGTGGAGAGATTTGGTGGATGTTTTTTTGAATGATGAGATCTAGGGTGCTGATAGAGGCCATGTTATTTGTTGGACGAGATTTTATTGAAACTATTAGTTCAGATATTTGGAAAATGTGTTTGAGGTTGGATCAACCCATGTTCGGTTGGCCATTGGTCATGATGTTTGAGGAATTTTCTGCTCAGGACTGTGGTTTAAGGAAGAGACCATTGGGATATCTTGGATTGGGAATTGGCCTTCAGTGTGATATAGTTATCTCCTCCTTTTTTTTCTATGGTTATATAGGATTATATATCTAATGGATGATTAGGATGAGTACAGCCCCCATCTAGTTGAGTGTTAGCCTTGAATAGTGTGTATTTAGTCTCATGAGATCCCAAGGAACTCAAAGAGTGGGTTTTGTGTACCATGGATGCTTTTTCTCCTAGGTCCATGGACACTTTTCCCTCCCAATTTTTATAGTACCAATGGGAATTTTTTTATTCCATGCTATTATCTATGGGATATTTTTTCCGGTCTATAGCTGTCGATTGATTCGTTCTGTAAGACATTTGGGACTAACAAGTTTTCTAGAAGTTCACCTAGATGTTCCTATCACCAGTTCAGATCATTCCTTAAGAGTCCTAGTTCTTGGTAGATGTTCATTATTTTTGAAGATTCCTATGGTTACACCCCAGGGTATAGATTTCATGCCTATTAAGTTTAGGCATCTTGAAGCTCCTATGTAGATCTAGAAGACACACCTATTTTTGGGTGAATGGGTGAGACACATGCTTTAAATCCTCTATTAGGGCCCATAGTGGGGGTAATTTCCATAGGTGTCGGGCTATAACCCACTGTATTGTTTCTTTTCTTATGTATGTTTTTCCCTTTTTATGAAATTGTTTGTTTTATGCCAGTTTCTGTTAGTTTTTATCTTGGATAAGAATATCACATGTGCATGCACTTGTTATGATATCAAATTTATAGGTTCACCATTGGGGGTAGCTTACTGAAATTTATTTATCACCCCATGCACATTCACCTATGTGTGTGTGCATACCCGATGTTTAATTTTAGGTTAGATAATATGTTTGAAAATGGTTAGCGTCAAGGAACAATGTTGTTTGATCAGACATAGTTTCTCATATAGAGTCTCAGGATCGGGCAGGTGCAGCTCAAGCATTGTGGAGACTAGGTATGTGGTTAGGATCAATGTTTTTAGTAGAGTTGGTTGTATTTATTTTTATTATTTTATCTTTGTATCTATGGTTAATCTAATGGGTGACCGAATGATGTATGTTTTACATGAATTGAGAGTTTTTATGATTGTATGCAACTTTCTATTTATTATACTATAATCTATTTTAGTTTATTTGTTATGAGCACTCTGATGTGGATCCTATGTGTATGTATTTTGGTTATTTCCACTGTTATTTCACTCTAACCAGAGGCTATAGTATCCCAAAAACACCTTTTTGACCCTCACCTCTAGTCAGAAGCCTCTATCATTTAGGGAGGAAAACATAAGGCCTTATGGTAGGCCAAATCGAGTGACATGTTAGGTTGACCCAGGCTGGTTCATTACATGTCATCCTATGGAAATCTAGAACACCCTTCAGGCCAATTCTGAACTGGTTCATATGCCTGTGTAGGTGGTAGCCTGAGTTTATTCGTTGCATATTAAACGGTGGTGAAGGTTGTTTAAAAAATAAACATAAAAGGGAATTTATAATCACCGATTCACCACCCATATCAATGATTTCACTAGTCATGAGGGTATTTTTACCAAAAAACTTATAATAAATCTATACATTTGGAATGAATTATAAAATGAAGAAATAAACACCCTTGGGTCATGTGAATATCTTAATGTATAGGAAAGTCCAACCTCCTTACTACGACTTGCTAGAACCTTGTTTAAAGGTAGGATAAAAAAAAAATTAGTGGATAGTCTTTGTTTAAGTCATTTCATAATGCTCGAACACACCCATATAAAAAACCATGAGCCCCTATATATATGTTGACCTAGGAGACTCTAAGGATTCCAAGTATTTCATAAATTCTTTGCATATTCAATGAAACATTTCACAAAATGTTTTATAAAGAATCATCATTTGTGATTCTTTATTTAATGCCTAAACAATTTATTAGTCCTAATGGACTGTGTAGTCACCCTGGGGGGGGTAAATCAGGGGTGAACAAATTTTACTGATTAACCTAAAAGTAAATTTTTTATCCTTTAAGTTGATAAAACATCTATTACCAGTTAGGATGTATGGATCATGATATGTTCCATACTTACTATAGTATGAAATATAGATAATGTAAAGGAAAAAACAAATATTTATTTTTATATGGTTTAGAAATAGTGTGGGAAATATACTTCTTACTATTATTGGGATGTTAGATTCACCGATTTTCACTATTCTCACAAGTGTTAAAACAAGGAAAGTTATTATCCTTTACCCAAAAGCAGGATTCAACCTGAACTCTACAACCAAAATATTATGCATGTAGTTGAGATTTCTCTAGAAAATATCCTTCTA
The DNA here is from genome assembly GCA_963277665.1 of Viscum album. Taxonomy (NCBI): domain Eukaryota; kingdom Viridiplantae; phylum Streptophyta; class Magnoliopsida; order Santalales; family Viscaceae; genus Viscum; species Viscum album. The sequence continues at coordinate 862,408,051 of OY728145.1, forward strand.
CCTATAGATATAAATGCATAGATTATTTATACTAAAGCCACTAATATTCATAGGTTATTCATAAACTTACTCATGGATGGAAATTTGACAACCAAGTCAACTTCTAATATGCTCAACATGCACATCAACCTACCTATGATTTTGATAACTTAATTCTAGAGATCTCATAGCAAAAATTAAACATATGATAATTATGATGGTCAATATTTGATGTTGGTCCAATTATCCTCCTTGTGGTCTTATAACTCTAAAGAAATATCTCAGTTTCCTTATAACTATAAGTTTTGGTCTTCTCTAAACCACACCCTATATGAAATTATAATGAATTTTGGTTAGAAAATCCATCTCTTTAACTGTTCTGACTTTTCTAGCCTCTTTACTCAATAATAAAAACTCTCACTTATTTCTTATTAGAACCACTCCTTAAATGATGTTCTCCATTTATGTAATCAAACTTACTTTGATAAATGCAGAGAGCATACACAATGTAATTCAAAATTCATACTAACTCAAGGTACTTAGTCAATAGCCTTCAATGATTCCAAATATATCATAGTTTTACTTCTTCAAATCCTTCAGAAAAATTAGTGTCAACATCATTAATCTCTTATACAAATTTTGGATTGAATAAAACACATTCCTTCATGAATAATCACACTTAAACATCCATTTCAACATCATAAAAATGACTATGACTTATAATGTTTATATAAAGTCACTCAACATAATTTGCTAAATGTACTTTTATAGAGTTAAATTAGATCCTTACAATTTTACCATTGATTCTAATAAATATTCTATATCCTACAATAATTCAATCATATGATGATATGAATAATGTTATTTTAGTGGTATCCATTCATTACACCTTTATCCAGTTTGAACATCAACTTGAAACTTCTTCTTCCAATTGTCTTATCTCCTGACCAACTTACTAATTATTAGACTTCATCCTACAATTTTTGATAATTTTGGTTTCTTTGTTTCTATAATTATACTCATCCTTTATCCTTAAATTATTCAACAAATAAATTAGTCACTCTATCTTCTGATATTTATCCTTCATCCAAAGTCATCAGCTAGTTTGATTGCTAGAAAGTTTAGTGCCTCATCTGCTATTGCTTTAGATTCTAATAGATTGTACCCCCATCTTATCATCTTCTAGAGCCTTCAACATCATCCTTCATTCTTATATCTTATTATTGAATTTATCATTCAATCAACTCAACTGAGATCATATTTTTCCTTCTCCAAAAATGATGTATTTATGATGAATGAACATTGCATGTATCAAATGACTTATCTTCAAGCCTTTAATTCAGCTCGATGATATCAATTTAATTTTCATCATGATATTCTAATGATATATTAACTTATTTTTTTTAAAATTTATATTTCAGTGATTCTAATTATATAGATGTAGTTTTAACTACATTTCATTTCATACATTTTCCATATTCATGGAAGATTATCTCTTCATAAAGTGAATTTCACCTTACATTATTCATTGATCAATCTTAGGGGATTTGTTAATTATTTAACACGGTTCATACTTCAAATCATCTTGGATTATTATTTCTTCAGAAGTATATTGTATAATTTTTATATACTCATTTTGGTCATATTTAACTCAAATCTTCAATCTCTTTAATTGGGTCTTCAATCTCCACATTTTTTGGATTCACAAACAATTCTTAAATTTTTTTATTTAGTGTATTCAACTTATATTATAACTTTACATTAAATTTAAAAATAGTTCAAAAATCATCATATGTGTGGGATTCTTTCAGATAGAATAGTCTCCATGAATTCATCCTCCTTCCATTAGCAACACATTATTCAATTCTCTTTAATACTTCTGGTGAAATGAGCATTAAAAATTATGTTACTTCCTCAATGTCATCATTTATTAATAGAACATGAATCTATAATAATCCTACTTATGATGGTTCCACTATCTGAAGTATAAACTTATGGTGGACTTACTTCTAGAACACCTATAAGAAACTTCACCTTCAAATTACTAATCAACTTTTCCAAACAATGTTCAAAACAAGTATAATACATCATCATAATTATTAATTAGGTACTTAAATATCTCTCTTTGGATTTGGTATCAATACCCACTCAGAATTAAATTTAATAATATCTCTCCCCATTATTGATAACAAATCATAAGCCTCTTATATCTCATTATTTTAAGAACTTTTGAGCGAGGGACCATCATCATTTTTCTCTCCCCCTTTATAATCTGAATTTATATCCCATTTATTGACTTCATAAAACATGGGAGGGATATTATTTAGAATTTTTTATCTTCCACCCTTGTATTTTTCTGAATTTAAAGTATTCTTTGAATTCTTGAGAGAAAAATTCAATCCCTCTTCTTAAATAAATGAGCACAAATAAACCTAATCCAAGTCTACGTGAGCTATGATTGATGTGGAAAAGAAGAGTGATCAATAATGGATGCCAAATATATCCATAAAATATTCATGTGATACTAGATTGTGAAAATTTTCTTTCTGGGATAAATTTAGTGTATTTTCAAGGAGTATCCTACATTCATTTCAATAAAAGGATTAAAAATATTCAACCCCAAAATGAAAATTTTGTCCCCATTCTCAATATAATTAAATTTTTTTCATCAAATACTTATTTTCATTTTTGAATTTAAACTTGAGTTTTAAAATGAGGATAATAGAATATAGATAATGCACCTTATAGATGATAACAACTTCATTATCTGAATTTTCAAACTCTAAACCTTTATCATCATCATCGAAAGCATATGCCTATGGGAACATTAATACTTAAATCCACCATATTTTTACCATTTAGTACATCTATTCCTTGGTTTTAAAAATTCATGGATCTTCATTATACACCTTGTTAATTATTTGAAATCCCCAGCTTCATACTCCCCCTAAATGGGTGAACTCCATCATCCTTCTTCATCAGGGTTGATTTCAACTAAAACGATGTGGTTGAGACAACTTGAGATAAAATCCTCCATGATGGGTTTCTTATGATAGTTTTAAAACATTTTCCATATATATTAATCCATGTATCCCATAGATTTCATTACCTTTAAGTTAAATTTTCATTAAAATTCATTTGGACCAAGTGATAATAAGGTGGATCTTCCATTTCTTTTAATTAAATAAATAGGTTTGATAGATCTTTCTCAGACCAAAAAATCCCTTCACTTGATATATATTTTTATTCATCTTATCACCCTTGATTTTCAAATCACTTCTCTTTTTGTGTAGTATTTTATTCTTCTTTTCAATTTTAGTTTTTACAATGTGTGGAGGTTTCTTAATGATGCACTACTGTGCATAGGGCATTTCCACTTATTTTAGTATCTTAATAGTGGTTGTGTGAAATTATTTTCATGATTTTCAAAATTTAAATATGAATTGATAGGTATTTTAGTCACCAAGGAAAGAAAATTTAAGACATTGCATTATTGGGTGATTCAGATGGGAATCATAGGATTTTAGACCCTTTTTCCATGATGTATTCTATGGTGGAGTCACCCAGGACAAGAATTCTGACCCGAAGGCCAGAAGGTCCTTGAATTTTCAAGGTAGAGGAACCCCACACAGTCTCCGCACAGTTTAAAAAACTATGAAAACTACCCAGAAAACCTTGTAGGGTGTGATTTTTTGAGATAGAGACCCTCTGCACAGTCTCCGCATGGTTTTTCAGGCCATACAGACCAACCCCATGTACATGTGCACTCTTCTTCTATTGAACAAAACTATGTGCATGGTTGGCATAAGATTTATCTAATCATGCGCCGTAACCATGCGATATTCAACAGCCCCTACCAACTCCTATCTACCATCCTACCCAACCTTTGACCTGGGATTTGGACCCCTAACCACCCTAGTACAAGTGGGGGATGACTAATAATAGTGAGGAAAACACTTGGGATTAGGTAAGATAGGGAGATGATACAATTCTTGGTGGAGGAAGAGCTTGGAACTCACTCTAGAAAAAATATTGGATTTTTTCTCTTGTAATCGTCGATTTTCTCTTTTTCATTTCCACTATAATGAACACTTCCGGTATTAAAAGTTTGTTTGTCATCATTTACTCCATGTGTTGCTAAATTCTCCCTGTGTTGGGGATGTGGACGAATGTAGGTTCATTAATCGATAAATTTTATTACATTTGTATTTTTCATATTTCTAGCATAGTTCCTCTTGATAATTCTTTATGAATCTTTCCAGAAACCCCATATCAGACTAAGAATTAATCTTCTAGGGATTATCAAGGAAATTACAACAAGTACATCCATGATCATTGGGTGCACTTGTCATCTCGGAAGGGATGGTATTTAATAAAAATTAATAAGAATAAAATTACAGAACAAAGAATTGGTATCTATTAATTTAATTAGAACTCACCTGGCCAAGGGGGTTCCGACATGTTTGAAACCTAGAAATGTGAGTTATTATAAACAACACAACATAATAGGAAAAGATATTCTTAATGATCTGCAAAAAAAATTCATAGCCTCGAAACATTTTTATCATATAGTATCAAAAATAAATTTAAGTATTTTTATATTCTTAAGATTAATTAGCTTTAAATTGGAATATTTTAATTACTCACCCCTTTGAAAACAATTAATACAAACAAAAAACATCATTTTTTAAAATTAGGTACCTTTACTTAACTAATCACAAATAAAGTAGCATGAAACCGTAACTCTCCCTTTGGATCAACCCCGTACTTACTCTATACAAGTAGTTAGAAATGAAAATTCAGTTTAGGAAGATGAAGCTAACACTTCGGCTAGGATGACACCACTTAACTTCTGATAGTAAGGAACATTCACTCTTCTTTTCATTATCTTCATTTTTCATTACTTTATCCTGTAATGACCCAAGATTTCATTATATATTATCCTTAAATAGATAATACATCAAATATATTATTTAACAAACTATACCTAACTAAAATGAAAAACCTTGATATATTTTGAATATTAAATTTGATTGTTAAATTGGATGGTATAAATTGAAGTATCCATATCAAAAAATCAATAATGAAAGTGTGAAAAATAGCTTTTGGAAGTGGAAGTCTTCCTTATAAATCCCATTTATCCAAACTCGAAAGTAAGGTTGCTTCATTAGGGGTTTCCTTATACTAAACCCAAGATTAACTCGAACAACTATGGTTTGACCAAAACCATATATGAGAGAAGTTCAATCTCATGGAGATTTCCATGAGATCCATTCTAGCTGAACCGCCACCCAAAACTGCAAATAGATATTATCTAATTCTTATGTATTATGTAAATACCATAAGGGTTTTTTTAATTAGAATTTATTATTATATAAAAATGTAATAAAATATTTATATGTATAGATATATCATTAATTTTTATACTTTTCAAAAAGTCATTTTTTTTCTAAATTCACTTTATGCTTAATTTTTTTTCTTTTCAGAAATCGATATTTTATTTTAAGAAACAAAGTTTGTTTTTATTTAATAATATCAATATATCTTTATAATATATTAATTATAAATTTATGGGGAAATAATAGTTAATATACAATATTTTTTCTATAAAAACAATGTTTTACTGTATTTTATTTTTTAAAATAAAAATAATTTTTTTAAACTTTAGGATGATAATTTTAAAAAAAAAATAGTTTTTGAATTTACTATGGAAATATTATCTTAATATTAATTTTTTATATTTTTCTAAAAAGGTTTATTTTTAGGTGAATATTGAAAAATACCATTTTTATAAATAATATGACTTTTATGACATTATTAGCATATAAGTAGGAATTATAAATTTATGAAACATTTTTATAAGACCAAATATTTAGTTTATAAGTGAATTTATAAATTTTTTTAAATTTATAAACTAATATTTGACATTTTTGTACATAATTTATAATAAAAAATGTTTCTAATACATTATACATTGAGTATTTTAAAATTAATTTTTATCATTTAAAATTTTAATAAAACAAAATGGATTTAAAATTTAAAATTACGAATTATGAATTATATAATAAGGACCATTTTTTTGGAATAAATGATAAATTACCTAGGTAAAAACTAGTTACTGTAGTTAAAACCAAAATGGTAAAAATGAGTAACCTAATAGGTAAAGGGCCTAACATGTTAAAAAAATATTTATAATTGGGTATTTAAGGTTTTTATGAACCTTATCTATTATACTCTCAATTATTTCTCAATTTTGGATCCTTTTTTCCTTGAGAGTGACTTCCCATTATTTAAAAGTTTTGGATATTTACAAAAATCCGATCCCTTTTCACTTATAAAAGGGCATATCCTCTCCTTACCTCTCCTCACACTAAAAACCCTTAATTTTAGATAAAAATATACCCAAACATCTCTTTAAATATCATATAAACCTTAATGATGTTATTTTATTCTAACAAGACCATCCCTAAAGAGCCTAATCCCCTTTGTAAAGGATATGTTCCAATAAGTGTGGTATAAGTTCCTAGCCTATCTTTCTATTTTATATTTATTTATGTGGAATTATTCTCCCTTAAAATTCGATAAAAAATCTTAAAATTATAACATAAGTACCACTATTATACTAATATGTTATTATAATAATGGTATAAGAATTAACCACCCTTACGTTTTCCCCTTAAGAAAAGTGAAAACGAATTTCATGTGTGTGCAAAGTACTACCTCCATAAAGCATCACGTTTCATTTTACTTAACCATATTAAAAGAATGATACTAATATTTAATTTAATAAAAAAATTATATTTATAAAATATTTTAAAATTTTAAATTATAAAACATATTATGCATTTCTTCTGTTCTATGGAAAATGAAATCATCATCCATGTGTACGTGTGGACTACCGCTACCATGGAACAATTGATTTACATTTTTTTTTCATCACCGCATTACATGGATGGTCATGATAATGAGTATAATGAATAAATATTATGTTTATGATATCATTAAGTCTCTTTTATGAAAAATTTTAGATACTATTAATGACATTATGAACAAATGATCATCATTAATTGAGTCTTTTAAAAGAAGCGTACTAAAAAGAAAATATTTTATTAAAATTTTGTGATATTTTCATGTACATTACTTATTATTTTAATTAATTTATAATTATGATATATCAAAATAAAAAGCACTAAATTATATCATTATGATACTATTTTAATTTTATTTCAACTAAATAACCTCCTAATCATCCATTAATCATGGTGAATTCATGTTTGGATCTGTTTGATCACTGAATTGAATAAAGATATGAAATTATACCATGAATTAATAAGAAAAAATTAATGATATAATATGATATAAATATTTATATAATTACTGGGTTTTGTTTTTGGAAAGGATCCATCAATGTTTAGCTTAATAATTAAGAAAACACCTTTTGTTGGTTAAAAAAATCACTGGAGTCCATTTTTTGTTGATTTTATATTCAAGGATAAAGAATGAAACAATCATAAAAAATTTAAAATTCATAAATAATAATATGTAATTAATTATATTAAATTTAATTAACTTATAATTATGTGATTTTTGATAATAAAGAATACCGAAACCACTCCAATAAAAATATTATAAATGGTCAAAAAATAAACACATGATATGAGAAAATAGGTAAAACATAACCAGTATACATGTTGATAATGATTATAAATGAAAATAATAAATAGTATCAGGTATTAATATGGTTATTAAATTAGTTATTAATATATTTATGTTTTTTATATAGGGGTTTAAATCACTTCCCTAAAAATCAAAAGTAAATTTAAGGGTTTCTTTGCCTCATTTTCTACTCCATGGGACATGTTGGATATTGTGTACTAGAAATGATTTAATATGGTGTATTCACAACCCAATTTATTTTAAATATGAAAATATATCCCATTTAATGTGATTTTAATTTCCATTTCATGATCTTTATCTCATTATCCTTTAAGTTTTTTTGTTACAAATTCTGTAAGAGTTTCATCAACTCAATTATCGATTAATTGGGACATAGTATTTATTACATGAATATAATTTCCAAGTTTTATTTGATCATAACCTTAGAAAATTTTGTTTTGATTTTTTTTATCTAGGTAAATTACTTCTCATAATCAATAACCAATTATTTGATAATTTTTTTCCAAAATAAAAGTGTATCATAGGTAAAAATAACTCCCATTCTTACCAATGAACCTTTTCTTCCATGTCCATATTTTCATTACCTCCAATGTTATCCTATATGTTTGATAAATATAATATATATTATTTTCTATGATTCTCATAATCATCTTATCCTTTTTTCAGAATTAATGTTTAAAAATCGTTTTAATGACACAGGCTTCCAAACAAAGGTATTTTAAAATATTAAAGAAAAGGTTTTTCCGTCCTTTCAAAATCAAATATTTTATCTTCCACTCCATAGTTTTTTATAAAATTTGTCTATTTTTATGGTTATTTTATTTATAAACATTTATAATAAAGTTTCAAAATTATTCACTTACGCAACTCAAATTTTTTTAAAGTACTTTTTGCTTCATCTTTTATAATAAATTTTGAATGGTTTTTTGAAAACTTTTGTATTTTCATTACTATTCTTCCTCCAAGGTTTATCTATAATGAAGTAATGTTTTTATCATACTATATATATATATATATATATATTATTATTACTTTTGTAAAATTATATTTTTAATATACTATGGTCCTTTAAGTTTATTTTATGTGTTTTTTGGATGTTTAATAAAACTATTATTTTTATTGGGTTCTTTAAGATATGATGATGATTGAATTTAATTGGCACAAATATGTATGGATTATGATGTTTGGGGTCCTATATAACTCTTAAATGCATTGTTTTATATTTATATCTCATGATATATTTAGTTGCGGACATAATGAGTTTTCTCACACAAGCCTGGGCATGGTGGGTATGCTGACATTTTGTGGCATGGACATAATGATTTTGTTCACATGAGTATGGGAATAATGGGTTTGATCATAATGGTCTTTACTATTCTTATAGTTTTCCATATTTTATAGTTGTTTATAAAGTTATGATAAATTTTTAAGATGCATTTTATTTTCATAAAATTCCATTTCTTACATATTATGCCTTCATTTTTAATGTATTTTACACTTTTATATCTTGATCATATAATTTATGCTTATTGATATGTATTTTGATCAATGTCATAATTATTTTTCATTTTATTAACAATATTGTTATGAAATTATGTTACTATATCATGTTTTATGGATATAATCTATAGTCTATTGATCTTTTATTAAGATATTTATTTATTACTCATGTTCTCCTTCATGTTTATGACCCAATGCATTTTGATCTATTTTTTCCATTATTGAGCATATGAGAAATACCCTTTTAATGTTTTATTACCCAAAGTATGAATATTATTATATCATTAAAATGTCTATAAAGGTTCTATAGGATCAAAATTATAGAGAAATTTTTTCATGTTTTGTAAAATAATAGGCTTGTGTAAGTAATCTTTAAGACACTAAACCTTTAGGTCTTTGGGTTGTGAGATTGTCGATGTGATTTATTATTTAAATCATTAGATTAATGTATTATTTATGTCATGATTAGCTTGGGTCAATTTATTTGGTATCAAATTAAGGTTTTGTTAATTTTGGTGATTAGTTTAGTTATTTTGGGGATTAGTTTAGAGAATCTTAGTAAAAAACCAATATATGAGTCTAAGTATAGGGTAATATACTGAAATATTGATAAATTCTTGAGAAAATGTTTTTATATACCAATAAATACATGTATGAAAACTAAAAGTTAATACATATTTTAGAATAGATGTAGCTAAGGGTAATAACCCTGAAAAGGGAGTGTTTGATATTAACTTAATCATCAGCTGGTACATGAAAAGGAGGGATAATAGAATAAATTATTTGACACTCCTAAGGGATATTCTTTGGTTGATCAAATTCTCTTTATGTACTACTATAAAGGATTAATTTATTATTTACTTTGAGGCATTAGGTTAAGAATATTATGATAACCCAACTTAAATTAACCAAGATCAAACTAATATTGGTATATGTTTAACTAAAGGAACTACCAAAAAATATAAAAATTCAAAAGAATGATATATTTTAAGATTGAATTCATTTTAATATTATGATAATTCCTCCATTTTGTTAATTTTTCACCACTCATATAAACCCTTTGGGTTTTGATAATGGTTGTAACTATAATTAACCATGGGTGTGAGGGAAAATATATATATTACCTCAACTAACAACCCTAAAAAATGAGATCTAAAGTGAGAAACCATGTGATTATACCAAACCAGCTATCACAAAATATGATTAACAATGTGAACATAATAAAATTACCAAACACACCAAATAAGAGAAGGATGGAGTATCATGAAATATCAATTTATTAAGATAATAAAGGAAATAATGTTCAATTTCCTATATGTAAAAAACATGTAATGAAACACCAATGGAATATATTCAAGGTTAATGGAAGATTATTTACTTGTAGAAGAGGGGGTCATAAAGAATCAGACTATCATAAAAAAATGAAGAGCCCAATTAGCATAGTGGGAGTGGAAAATGTTCATCTAAAAGAACCACTAATGGTATAATGAATTTAGTGTGAGAATATTAGACACTCTACAAGTTAGTTTCATAATACCAAGGATGATAAAGATGATAGGCATGAATAACCACCACAACCAATGGAACAAGGTGGATAATATTCAATGACTACTGAGGAGATAGATTTTGATCACAAAACCCCACAATTTAGAATTTTTAATATATGATATTTATTCTATCCATTGTAATTCTCCCAGATTATTTTATAAGTGTACCACCCTGATGTTTTTTATCAAATAAAATATCAAGTTTTATGGTAGTTTCATTTCAAAATTTATTATTATGAGAATATAATTCTTGGCATGGATCATTTGGATGGATTTTACATAACAGATTAACTATTTAAATAAAGAATCTATATTCAATGATCATGGTTTGATTACCCACAACATACTTACTATTAAAAAATGGTTGGGAGTGAAAAAAATAACCATGAAACACCACAAAGAGATCATAACTCCATTATACTAGTAGATGAAAATAATAAATCATATTTTCCATCATACATCAATGAAACACTGCTATGTGTAGGCCTGGTCTTTATAGAGAAGTTAGAAGAAACATTCCAATGGTGGGTATGGAAAAAAACCCCCTTTAATACTATTAGTTATACAAGACATAATTGTTAGGTGAGAAAGGAGGCTTCTTAGTGACCTCAGGCTGGGTGAGGTCCTAGAATTAGGTTCAATAGCCTAAATAATATGAGACCATGAAACATCTGTGGGAAATATTTTTGTGTATTTGAAATCCCTATTTGGGAACATGAAGAGCCACCCTGACCAGATATGGATGGCCATCCATCCCCTACCATGCTTTATCCAAGAGGGTTTTACAGAGCGGGTAGTGCAAGGACTGGTGCAAAAAGAAAGCGAGGAGATGAGTGGTTATCTATTAAAGCTAGAAACATAGGTGAGGAATAATATGAAGAGGGAACATTATGATATAGAGGAATATACTTTTACAGAAAAGGAAATAAGGGGTCCAAATATGGATCTCAATGAGCCTTATGATGAGGAGGAGCATTCTTTAATGACATCATCATTCGAACTTAACTTTTCGTCGATACTTCCAAGTTGAAGAACCTTATGGAATGAGAAATATGTGTTTTTAATGTAACTATTATAAAAAACGTAAAAATATTTGATACCTTAAACAAATTTATGATAGTCCATCATCACAGGTATGAATTATGAATTCAAGGGAAAATAAAATAGTTTATAACACCAAACAATGAGTGGTATTTATCTCAAATATATTAGAAGAAAAAAATATAGGGATTATAATTATTATAAGTGAATAGATGTGATTAATACCTCATTATAAAATTAAATTTTAAGACATATTATTGATACCCCTATATTTATTCATTAGTAAGTAATAATTTAAATTATGAGGACACAATTTATTTAAGGGGGGAATGTAACGACCTGAGATTTCACTGTGTATTATCATTAAATAAATAATATATTTTATTACATTTTTCACACGCTATACATAACTGAAATTAAAAACCATGATATATTTTTATTATTAAAGAATTATATTTAATAATCAGGTATAAATAGACGTAACCATATTAAAAATTCAATAAATAAAGTAAGAAGAAATGGTATATGGAAGAAGAATTCATCCTTATGAAGCCCATTTTTACAAAAAAAAGGAGGTAGTTTCTCTAGGGTTTTCCTAGGAATAATACCAATCCATACTCAAGCAATTATAATTTTATAAAAAACATATATGGGAGAAGTTCAGGCTTATAGAGATTTCTATAAGATCCATTCTAGCTGAACCGCCACCCAAAACTGAAAAAAGAACTTATCTAATGCTTAAATATTATGACGAGATCATGAGGGGTTATGTAATTAGAAATTATGAATATATGAAAATGTAATATAATATTAATATGTATAAATATATCATGATTTTTTATACTTTTAAAAAATTCATTTATGTTAAATTCACTTTATGATTAAAAATTTATTTTTCATAAAATGGAATATTATTTCAAGGAACTAAGTTTATTTTTATTTAATAATAATAATATACATTAAAAATATAATAATTAGTAATTTATAGTAAAAATAATAGTTAATATACCAAAATTAATTTTTCTATAAAAACATTTTTTCACATTATTTTATGTTTTTAAATAAAAATATAAAATTATAAATTTTAGGATGAGAATTTGAAAAAATTAAACTCTTTTTTGGATTTATTAGGAAAATATTATCTTAAGATGATTTTTTTATATTCTTCTAAAAATATATTTTTTAGGTGAGTAGTGAAAAATACTATTTTTACAAATAACATGACTTTTATGAAATTATTATTATATAAGAATGAATTGACAATTTATGAAACCTTTTTATAAGACCAAATAAATATTTTACAAGTGATTTTATAGTTTTAAAAATGTTGGTTTTCATTTATAGACCCATATTTTACATTTTGAAACTTAAACTATATTTTGAAAAAAAAATTATTAATAAATTATACATTTAGTATTTTAAAATTACTTTTTATCATTTTTAAAAATTTAATAAAAGAAATTTATTTAATATTTTTAATCATTAGGTAATTTTTTTTAATAATGAACATTTTATTTTTGGTCATAAAACATGAATTACCAAGGTAAAAACTGGTTATCATGGTGAAAACCAAAATGATAAAAATGAGTAACCTAAGAGGTAAAAGAACTAATATGTTAAAAAATGTTTTAATTGAGTGTTTTAGGTGTGTATATTACTTATATATTATATAATCCATTAGTTCTAAATTATTGTGTCTTTTTCCTTGAGAGTGACTTCCCACTTTTGAAAAGTTTTGGGTATTTACAAAAATGTCATCCCTTTTCACTTATAAAATGGGTTCTCCTCTCATCACTTACCTTCACAAAAATCCCCTTAATATTGGACTATAATATAACTAAACCTCTCCTAAATTACCATATACACCTTAAATAGGTACTATTATTCTCAAAATTCCATCCCTCAAGGGCTATACCCCCCTTTCATGGAGATAATCCATAAAGTGAGGTATAAGTTCCTAACCTCTCTTTCTATTTTATATTTCTTTATTTTCACTTGTTATTTATCAAATTACAATAAAAATATTAAAATTATAACATAATTATAAATATTATAGTAATATTTTATTATAATTATGGTATATGTATTAATTTCTTTTCCCCCTTTCCCTTAAGAAAAGCGTAAGGGAAATTCGTGTGTGTGTGTGGACTACTACCTCCACAAAGTGTCATGTTTCATTTTCATTAAAATCCTTACATTTCTGGTCATAATTTTGAATTTAATAAATAATATATATATATATATATATATAACATATTTTATATTATTAAATTATAATATATATTATACATTTCTCTCATTCTGTGGAAAACAAAATCATCAACCATGTATATGTGTGGACTAATGCCTCCATGGAATGATTGTTTTTAGTTTTTTATTTTCATCACTACCTTACATGTATGGTCATGAGAATAGTTTTAAGAGATATATATTATCCTTATTATATCATTAAGGTTTTGGTATTATAAATTGGAGAAAATATTAATGATATGACTAACAAATGATCATCGTTAATTCAATCATTTAAAAAAATCATACTAAAAGGAAATTATTTTATTAAAATTATGTAATATTTTCATATAAATTACTTATTATTATAATTAATTTATAATTATGATATATAAAACTAAGAATAACTAAATTATATCATTATTCCACTAGTTTAATGATATTACAACTAAATTACCTCATAATCATCCATTAATCATGGCATGGTCATGTTTGGTTCAGTTTGGCCATTGAATTGAAAAATTATATGAAAATTATATTATTTATGACTATGAAAACAAAAATTAATGATATAATATAATATAAATATTTAAATAATGATTTTTTGGTTCTAAAAAGGATTTTTCAATGTTTAAATAAATAATTAAGAAAACAGATTTCATTGGTTAATTATTTTTACCAAAGTATGTTTTTTATCGACTTCATATTCATGGATAAATAATGAAAAAAATCATAAAATGAAATTAAAAATTCATAAAAAATTATATTTCATACATTAAAAAAATTTAATGAACTTTTAATGATGAAATTTGGGATGAAAACAAATACCAACACCACTCCTACGAAACTAATACAAAGAGTCCAAACTATAAACACCCAATGTGGGAAAATAGGTAAATAATAATTAATATAAAAATATATAATTATTATAAATAGAAATTAAAAATAGTGTTAGGTATTAATATGGTTATTTTTTTAAAAAAATTATTTTTTATGCAGGAGGTTAAAGTACTTCCTTGGAAATCAAGAGTAAATGTAAGGTTTTCTTTGTCTCATTTTAAACTAAAGGAGATATGTTTGATATTATGTGCCATAAATTATTTCATATAGTGTGTTAAATAGCCAATTACATTCACATATTAAAATATCTTATATTTCATTAGATTTTAATTTCCATTTCATGATCTTTCTCTTGCTCTCCTTTAATTATTTCATTACTAATTTTGTAAGAGTTTCATCGATACAATTTCTATTTCATTGGGTCATAGTATTTCTTACAGGAATATAATTTTCATGTTTTATTTTATTCTAACATTAACCTATTATATTTATTATTTCCTTTTATTCTTAATTTTGATTTCTTCTTATGATCAATAACCAATTCTTTGATATTTTTTTCCAAAAGAAAAGTGTACCTTTGGTAAGAATAACTCCCATTATTACCACTGAAACTTTTCTTCCATGTCTATGTTTTCCTTTCTTCTAATGATATACTATACTTTTAGGAATGATAATATGGATTATTTTTATTTTATTATAATAATTATCTTTACCCCATTTCAAAATTAATGTTTAATACTTTTTTTATGATTTATATTGTCAAAAAAAGTATTTTAAAATATTAAAAAATGGGTTTTCAATCCTTTAAGAATCAAATGTTTTATATTTACCTATAATTTTTTGATAACATTTATATAGTTTCAAGTATATTTTATTTATAACTATTTATTATAAGGTTATGAAAAGTTTTATTTTTCCCTCATCAATAATGTTTTTAAAAGTAATTTTAACTTCATCTTTTATAATAATGCTTGAAGGGTTTTGTGAAAACTTTTATATTTTCAATTGTATTATTCTTAAAGTGTTTATCTCTCATGAAGTGATGTTTTTACCATCCTATATATTTTATTATTATATGATTCCTTTTGGAAAATGATATTTTTTATATCTTATTATTTTTTAAGTTTATGTTATGTGATGTTTTTAAATTTATAATAAACCCATTATTTTTCCATGGGTTCTTTAATATATGATGATGATTTAATTTAAGTGGAAACATATGTTTTGATGATGATGGGTAGGGTCATATATATCACTATAATTCATTGTTTTAATTTTATATCTCATGATATAGTCATGAGTTTTCATAATGAGTTTTTTTCACATAGGCATATGCATGATTGGTTTTTTCACATTTCCTGTCATGGACATTATGAGTTTATTCACATCGGTATGGGAATAATGTGTTTTATCATAGAGGTTTTCCTACTATTATGGTTGTTCTAAATTTTCAATTTGTTTATCATGTTATGAATAATTTTCAAGATGCATTTTATTTCCATGGAAATCAATGTTTTCATGATTATAATTTTTCTAAAGTATTCCACACTTTTATATCACAACCACATGTTTTGTTATTATTAATATGTATTTTGAGCAATGTAATACTTATTTATGCTTTATTAATGATTTAGTTATGGTCTTATATTTTTATATAATGTTTTATGACTATCATATATGGTCTTATAAACTTTTATTAAAACATTTATGTCTTCCTCATGTTCTCCTTCATGTTTATGATATGACACATTCTGGTGTATTTTTTTAGATTAATGAGAATATGAGATAATTTTTTTTATTCCATTCCCCAGGGTATAAAAATGATTAAATCATGTGAGATGTATAGAAAGGATATATAAGAGCATGATTAAGGAGAAATTTTCACAAGTGTTTTAAAATAAGATGTTTATGTTGCTAATCTCTAAGACACTAAACCTTTAGGTCCTTGGATTGTTTAATATTTTGTGAGATTTATTATTTAAATAATGATATTAATTTATTATTTATGTCATGTTTATATTTAAATAATTTAATTCTAGTTGACCAGGAAAAATTTACAAGAAAAAATTCAGAATATATATATATCTTTATAATTTCACTAAGATTTCAATTTCTCAGAAAAATTTGTATTTTTAGATTCATGTTTCTTTTGATTCACTAAATTATCATATCCTAGTAATGTTTTAATAAACTTTTAATGTGTGTATATCTTTATTACACCTTATACATAGTCTATTAACTTCTGATAAGTTATGATTCTGTGATAACTTTCATTGAACCTTAACTTCTTTATTAATGATGCCCTTCGTCATTCAATATGCATGTGTATTTCTCAGATTGATCCAATATGATACTTATTCTTACTTATATTAACATGAAAATTCAAGTAAAGTTTGAAAATATCCATTAATTTATCCTTCCTTCCATAATAGAATCATTTATTATTTAGTGTGATATCTTCCTTTACCTTTTTCATGGGTGCCTTCTACTTGGTTACCTCCAATTTTTTATACCTCAGGGTAGACTTATCATTGATATTCCTTTCATTATTCTTAAGCTGTTTCTACCCTATTCCATTGATTATAGCTTCATTATTATTTGTGGATGTAACCCAAAAATCATCATCACTATAACCACTTCTTTCATGAGTTTTATAGAAATTTTCAATATTTTTAAATCTATTGGATGCCATTAGTTTTTACCTTTTCTGCGAGGTTTTGTTATACTTAGATGAAATTTTCTTAACTCCTTATTTTCTCCTCCTTTATATAGGCCTTATTTGTTTTTTATAATTTTTCAAATTATTCTAACAATTAATGTAGCAATGTAAAAAATTTCCAAAACACCAGAAATAGAATATAAATTCATTCTTATTCTATTGAGTGTATCTCTAGCTAGTGAAAGGTTCTTCTAGTCCTTGAATTTTGAATTGTTTCTTTCAGACACCTTGAGGGTAAATCTCCCCCTTAATTATTTATTCCGCCTTTATATAATAGGTGGTTTTATCCTTATTTGTATCCATCCATAAATATTCATTAGATCATGGGGTGACCTTTATTTTTTATCCATCAAAAGATTTAGCTTCATATGTTTCACATTCATAATACTATTTGATTGAGTTTTCTCAAAAGAAATAATTTTCTTAAAAACTTAAACAATGGATATTATATTATTATCATGTAAATATCCAACTTGAGTAACTTGCATGTTTTTCAATTTCACTATCATCTCAAGGAAATTTAAATTTAAAATGTTCTTATGATCTTCAATATATCTAACTTTATCTTCATATTCAACTTCCAACTTATGTATCTTTTCCTCATGAAACTTAATTACATTTTAAAGTAATGATCCAATCCTTCTACCCGTTTTTCCTTAATCTATATTTATGTATTATTAACATAAAAAATTTATTTTTGAGTATTATCTAGTGTTTTTAAATTTTCCGTAACAAATTTGATTTAAAAATATTTTTAATAAATATTAATATGTAAATATTATTTCATAAGAATGAAAATTTCTTCATAGAGTGTCACAAATTTATATTTATTTTCAATGAATTTTGTGAAGATGTCACTCATATGTTCCTCCTGAATTTTTTATTCATGTATTTTACTGTCATTCAGAATTTATTCTTCAATATATTTTATCCTTATAGTTTTAAATTCCAAATGAGAGTTATTAACTTCCATATTAGATTTTAATTCATGGAAAAATTATAATAAAACTTTCCAATCTAGATCCTTCTTATAGATACTTCTTTAAAATCATTCTTCGACTAGGAAAAATATTTAATTTAAAAGTAGGATATAATATTCCTTTGCTTATACATGCTCTAAGAGGATTTTTTATTTTCAGAACTTCATAGCCAATACATCCACTATCTCATTAATTTTTGATTTCAGCTATAATTTTTATTCATATAGTCTATTTATGAATGAAAATATATAGGATACAAATTCAAGAAGTACTTTATTTAATAAATCCTTGAATTTATTATATATTTCATTATTATATTCAACTAACTCAAACTCATCAAAAAATGTACTCACATATTTCAAAGGATTGATTCTGATGGATTTTTCATTAAAATTTTCAATTTATCTATCATATATTAACTATGGATCCTCTAATTATTGTTTTTAGAGGCTGAATTCCATTTCTTATGAGTTTATTTTCCTCTTCCAATTCTTAAACATTTTGGTCAAAACCTCAAGGTCTCTATCATCATGAATAACTCCCATTTTCTTTATCTCAAGAATATATTTCTTATCTTCTCGTAGAAGTATATATGTATCTTATAGAAATATTAAATTCATTTAAATCATTGAGAAACAATTTAGAAAATATATTATATCCAAATATAGGGAACCTGGTTAGCTTTGATATTACTTTTTAGTACCGGTGAACTGTGTAGTTATCTTGGGGGGGGGTGAATCGGGGGTGACCAACGTTTATTGATTAACTTAAATTCAATTTTTTAAGTTGATAAAACAACTATTATCAATTAGGATGTATGGATATTTTATATTCATCCTCAAAACTTATTTCCACATGAAATGAAAATAATGTAATAGAAACAACACACATGGATTTTTACAAGGTTTGGCCCAATTGTGGGAAACCTATTCATTATTATGCTTAGGATGTATAGGTAAAATATTTTCACTATTCTACTAAGTGTTAAAATGAGTCATGTTTTTTTACTTTACATAAGAACATTATTCAAAATAAACATTAAAATAATAAGATAATGTATATTTTTTTATCTATCTCCTGAAAATATCATTCTACATCCTAATAGAAATGATGGTATTGTTTATACTAGAACAACCAATATTCACAGGTTCTTAAAAAACATCCTCATGGATGGAACTTTGAATTCTAGTAAAATTTATGATATACTTAACATGGACATCATACTATCCATGATTTTGGTAACTTAATTACGGATCTCTCACTATAAAAAGTAAATGTTCAGTACTTCTGTATGTAACTTCTTGATGTTGGTTTGTATCTCCTCTCTTTGGTCCTATAAATCTAGAGAACCCCCTCTAATTATTTTAAACTATAAGTGAAATTATTCTCAAAACTTCAACCCATATGAACCTAAGATGTATCTAGGTACAAAAATCCCACTCTTTAACTCTTATCACTTTCTTAGGTTCTCCACTCAATAATCATTAATCCAAATTATTTCTCATCAAAACCACTCCTCAAATGATTTCCCACTTTATATAACAAAAATTTCTATGATAAAAGTGGGTAAAATATGAGATTCAATTCAAAAC
The DNA here is from genome assembly GCA_963277665.1 of Viscum album. Taxonomy (NCBI): domain Eukaryota; kingdom Viridiplantae; phylum Streptophyta; class Magnoliopsida; order Santalales; family Viscaceae; genus Viscum; species Viscum album. Next base: position 862,428,155 of record OY728145.1, read on the forward strand.
TCCTATTAACTAATGGTCATTATTCAACTACATTAAATACTTCTAAAGATATCAAAGTTTGACTTCATAAAATCCTCTGTAAAACTCAGCATCAATATTCTTCAGCTTTTACAGAAATCTTGTCTTGAATCATGAAATTTCCTTTATTTATTATCTCTCTTTGAATGTCTAACTCAAAATCATCACAATGGTTGTGACTTCACAATGTTTTTGTGAAGTCACTCTGCATCATCTAGTGAATGTAAATCCATAGTATTCAATTAGCTTCATCCAGTTCTATCATTTATTCAACTCAATATTTTGTAGCCTTTAGTACTTAAACCATCCTTTAATATGAGTCCTATGCTTCTATAAGTCTCTATACATTTCAACTTCATCATGTATAAACTTCATATTTGAGCTTCTTCTTCTTCTGATTGGATTATCTCCATATTTCCTGAATACTTGTTAAACTTCCACATCTAAATTGTGATGCTTTTGTTTTCCATAAATCTATAATTTTAATCATCCTTAAATCCTTGAATTATTCAATACATAAATATATCATTCAATATTTTAATAGTTTCACAGATTTTACCTTATTTCATGTCATCTTATGAATCATTTAGCATCATCCTTAATTTTATATATTCTAATTTACTTTATCATTTTACTAACTCAACTGAAATAACAGTTTCCTTTCCACCAACATGATGTATTTTTTATGAAAAAACATTTCATGCATCAATAAACTTATCTTTGATCCTTTAAATCAGCCCGATAATCTAAACTTACTTTTCAACCTGATATTTTATAGATCTATTGAATTTTTTATAGTATATAATCTAGTGATTCTAATTTTATATATCTAATTTTAACTATACTTTACTTTATACACTTTTCATATTTCTGGAAGCTTTTCTCTTCATAAGGTGAAGGTATTAATCTTAGGGACCTTGTTAACTATTCATTGTGGTTTATCCTTATGATCATCCCAATTTATTCTTTATCTAGAATTATATTATATAACTGACCATAAAATAATTTTATCTAACTTTAACTTAGATCATATATATCTTTAATTGGGACTTCAATCTCCCCATTCATTGGCTTTAGTAACCCTTCTTAAACTATTTTAGTAAGTGAATTTAATTTTCATTCACACTTGAAATTCACTTGAAGAATATTTCCAAAAATAATCATATATGTAAGATACTTTAAGATTTAATAGTATCCTTGAATGTATTCTCCTTATATCAATAAAAAATTCTTTAATTATCTTCATTACTTCTAGTGAAACAATAATGATAGATTCCAATACTCCCTTAGTGTCATCATTCGATTATAGAACATGCCTCTAAGATATTTTGACTTATGATGGACTTAATTCTATAATACCTATAGGAAACTTCATCTTTAACCAACACATTGACTTTTCCAAAAACTATTGGCAACAAGAACAATGCATCATTATAAAAATATATAGGGAACTTCACAATTGCATGAGATGTTCAAACTCATTTTATCATCATTTCATGATGATGTAACTGAGAATGATAGTTGGTAGTGGAAGATGTTAGCCGAAAAAAACATTGTCACACATTAAGATAATCTCATATAAATCCACTATGTCATTGTGTCTTACACTATTTCATGGTACATATAATGATAGACTACAAATTGGTCAGAAAAATCATGTTTTGGTCAGAGTTTTAGTGACACAATACATCAATCTACCACTTGCACTAAAACCCATATAGGATAAAAAACATTAAATTTATGTCACATTATATGCATTAAGTCTTGAGATTATATAAAAAAAACCAATTGGATATCTTTTGAAACTCATTTTGGAAAAATATCATTCATTTTCACCACATGTTACATAATATATAATTACTTATGAAAGTCTATATCAAACTTTTTTTGGATATCATCCACTTTTTTTTGGTAAATTTAAAAGTTTTATAAATTTAATCTTCATTAACACAACAACAAAGTGTGACCCCATGATCCATTTTAATTTTTTTAATTATTGAATCCATAAATGTAATTAAAGAGTATCCTCTAGAAATGTATTAATGCTACTCAAGATACAAAGGGATATAATGTGATCTATATTAAACACATGTATCTCTATACCCATGTCAAACAAATGTATCATATCTAAGTATGTATAATAATATATTACCTTTTTATAATACATTGAGTGATAATAAGATAATTAGTATTACAATCCCATATAGTCACTCATATATATTTGATTCTTCAAGTATATACTGACTAGGTCAATGAATATATGCCATGACATTCTTCTAAGTGGATGAGCACATCACATGCCCCTCATCTAGGTAGATAAGTACACCACATGTACCATATATAGGTATGGATATACACTTCCCTAGTCTCTCAACCGAGGGCCTAAATTTCATACTCATCATATGAGTAGACAAATCCCATCTTGGTCAAGCGTCAACAGATGACATGATCAACAATATACCAAAACAACCCCTGGTCAACTAAGCCTCAAGGATTTAAAAATAAAGGTATCAAAGTATGAATGTTTTCATGATAATTATATTTATAACCACATGTAAGAGGTTTCAATATAAAACATTCTCCCCCAGTATTCCAAATACATGTTCTATGAAACTCCATGTGCTATACTTGGCGGGTTATCTAGTGCACAAAACTCATTTTGTGCCTCATGATCATATTCCAGATCTCTTATCTGAAATAATACCCATACTATCCTTAACATTTAATCAAAACATATAATACCCAATAAAAAACATTAGTTAGAAATAAATTAAAATCATACTTTGAGAGGATAATTATCAGTTCAATCCATGCAATATATGCAACCAATATGAAATAATGGTAAGTTTAAGACTGTATTTTGTATAACATGATATATTTTATATTCCTAAACTCTATTTAGAGTATAAAAAAAACCATTCATAAGCACCTATGTAATTATACCTCATATGATAGACCACTAGAGAGTCCTTATGTTGGTTTCACTTTTAAGGTTTTTTTAAACTCATTACATCATATTATAATTACTTCCATAACTCTATATATCTTTTTGATAAAATACTCCCACTAAAATATTTTAGCGAGTATGAATAAATATAGTTTTAATAATGCTGATACTTAGGAATCATATTCCTAATTTTCAACTATTTTAACATTTTATTCAAAGTCTTTTACTTCAGAACATCCAATGTTACAATGTTAATAACTTATATTGTGTACTTAAAATTATTTATAACTTCATCATTATCATTTTTTTTTAAAACTTTTTTATCAAATATTTACTTTGAGATTATTTTTTAACTAATACAACTCTTTATATTAACATATTTCTTTACCAACATGTCTTAAACTCTTTTAGGATATAAACTAACATTCAATTAATTATAGTAACCAAATGCAACTCTTTACATTTTTCTTTATCAACACATCCTAATCTCTTTTAGGATATTATGTGACATTCAATTTGAATTTTGACTAGTATAATGTTTTACTTTTTACACTTTAAACTTCTATAAATCCAAACATACTCGCACTATACACTTAGAAACTATATTTTCTCCAAAATATAATGATTAGATACAAAAACTCTTTTTATATAGAAAATAACACTTATTTCTTCTAGTGATAATAATTAACAAATAAAATATTGTATCCATATTATATATGATATTATATTTTTTAGATAATTATTCTGAAAAGAATACATTATTCTTTAAAATATCACACTATTGGGGGATCAAATCCATTATATTTTAATAAAATATTTTTGATAAAATCTTTTAACCTGGAAAAAACTCCTTTTATCCTTATCTATTTTTCAAACATATTATAGGATTTAATCAAATATAACCATGTGTATAAAAAACACCATATCCTTTATTTTTCCACTTTAACTTTAAAGTAATCCACTACATCAAAATCCTCAATGTAGTAACTCCTTACTCAGTCAATCAAATGTATAATTTAAGCTCTACACATCCATCCTTCTTTATTTTAAATCTCCTTTATATATTTAAAAGACTTTTATAATGTAGAAACGATATAATATACCCATAAAAGTAGAATAATTGTAATATATAACATTAATACCTGATGTGGACTCTCTATAGAGGCTTTTGAAACCCTTTAGGTATTTTTGGTAGTTCCCTCTATAATGGATATGTTTTACACATTTAAATAACTACCCCACTTTACTTTTTATTGGTTTAGATGGTAGTGTTAACTCTCCATCACTTCTTTTTTTACCTTCTAGCCAAAACATTTACACTTTCATTTTAATACAATCATCATGGAACTTGATCCTAGAATTCACATGCCTACTCATAAATCCACAACATATTTAGGAGATTAGGTAAAATTTTGTTGAACTCATTCATGTTGTAATTCATAATAAACCATCATAACCTTTACAATAGTGATTATATATTGAAATCTGTTTCCTGATTAAGCCTAAGATGTGACCCTGGTATCTCCAAGTCATTTATATACCCATTCATATTGAGAAAATGAGTGTAGTTATAAGTACTTTAATACATTTTCCTAATAGGTTTATAGTTTTAAATTAACATTAATCCCAATAATCAAAGAACATAGAAACTTTAAATACAAATAATCTATCTATTTATGATAGTAAAAATGTAAAATGGAAATAAAGAACAAGAATACCTTTCACTATTTTAGCTAATTTTGATGATTTATATTGTTTTTTGGTGAAAATCACTAATAAATAACCCAAATCTTATCCCATCTATGGTGTATACATGGGTTTATATGACTCTTCAAAAATTATTTGGGCATTATCTCTTGATTCCTTCATGAGATATGCTAGTATATTAGTGAAAAAGAAGGAAGGAAGATAGATCTTTGGGGTAGGTAGAGTTTTGACCAAGGGAATCTCACACACCTGTACAAAGGCTTGGCATCATTTATATAGTCTATGGTGATGCTCCTAGAGACATGTGTCCTCATCATGAAATTACTCATACATTTTATAAACATGCGAGTAATGGATTTAGTTACATCATATGTAACACTCATCCATAACTCTCTCATGCATATTCAATTATAGATTAATACATAGGATATTATAAGAAATGAGTCATGGAAGGGTGTGAAAATGAATCAGAACATTTGATTCATTATGAATCACCTATGTGGTATGATATTACACAACCATGCATTCATTATATGATCTCTCATATCATCAAATACGAATATCCAAGTATGATCCTATGATATATCTATATCATAAGATATGATACAACCATAGGAAAGGAAAAATTCCTTTTTTTACATATTCTTATCATACCTTATGACAAACCCTATCACACTATATGACATCCAATAACTTTATAGAATATTTATTTCAATCTCCCACTTTCACTAAAGCATAATTTCCTTTAATTCTATTTCAACTTTTAACATATTAAATATCATAAATTGTGAAATCATATCAAAAAATATTTTTGATATATTCCGAAACACTTTTGGAAATCTATCATTAACTTAAACTTATATTACAACATATGTAATACCTTATGAAAATATCATCCAAAACTCTTTTGGATATAAATCTAAAACACGTTTAGAGTAATTCTATGAGTCAAAATCAACCACAAAGTGTGACCCCATAGGACTTTATAGTGTTGAAAATAAATATTAATCATAGGATCTATAAATGTAAGTAAAGACAAACCTTTATTAAATACTTAATAATAATCAAGAAGAAAAGGGATCTGGATTGATTTATATCGAGACCATGTATTTGTGTAACTTTTTATACCAGTCGTATCACATGCTAGCATGCATTTTCATACATTCCTCGAGTCTATGAAATTGATTGACTATAAGACATAGTATATGTCAATCCAATGTTGAATCCTAAAATGTTTTCATTTTTATGAGTATAGACTAACCATATTGATGAATATATTACATGTTATTCATCGCACACATCTCATCCAACTAGAAAAGTACATCATATATACCTTCAAGTATTGACCATAAATTTCCTTAGTCTATCTAAATTGAGGGACTATATGTTATACTCATCATATAAGAGGAAAAATCACATCTTGTTTAAGCTTAAATTGATTCCATGATCAACAACATACCAAACCACCCCTGATTAGCTAAGCCTTGATGCTTGTATAAGAAAGTTATCAAATTATGAAGGCTCTCATGCTAGATATCTCACCAAACTAATGTGTGATAACTATAAATATGAATAATGAATCCTTAGTATACCAAATACATAGTGTGTGACACTTATTATTGTATACTTCATGGTTTATCCAACATAGAGAACACTTTTGTACCACATGAGAACATCCCATATATCTATACATGAATCCCACTCATATTAACCTTAACATTTAATCATAACCTATAATACTCCATGATAAAAATTGGTTTGGGATAACTCAAATTTGTACTTTTAGAGGTCAATTATCATCACACTTCATGAAATTTATATACATATATGCATCCAATGTGAAGTAATGATAAAATTCATATTTCATTTTATATGATATAGTTATTATTCTTAACCACTTTTAAGAACACTTAAAAAAACTATTAGATTGGTGTAGTATGATCCAATTAAATGATATTAGGACAAATGATTGTAGCCCATACCGCACACCATCCTATAAATCCGCATACATTCTATAGAATAAATGACTGGATGATACTGACATGGCACTGTAGTAGTGTAGACTTTGGAGACAGTGTTACAGTAGCTCCACATACTTCCAGCCACCAGCCACTGTAACACCTTGGACTTGGGTGAGTGCGACATTATATTGATTTGAAATTCCAACAACCGTTCATTATAGTAGTGCGAACTTTCTATGCAGTTGGTGGAACAATACTTCATCTTATTTATTAGCCCATTTTGGACAAGGGTTTCTATGTTAGAAACTCGGAAATCTCTTTGTAATTGTGCTCTTGGATTTCATAGTGAAGAGTTTATTCCTCTCCATGGATGTAAGGATTATTATAGAACCACGTAAATCTCTATGTCCTAATATCTTCTTCTCATTCTTTTTTCCTTTTTACAATGATTTCAATCACATGTCATTGTGACTCTCAGCATTTACACAACAAATGGTATCAAAGGTTGATTTCAGATTTATCAATTTGAATGATGGATATGGAATAAGTTAAGGTTAATATTGAACAATTTGATGGAAATGAATTAAACTAATGGAGGATGTAGATCAAGACTACATTTACTAGAATAAAATGAATTTTTCTATTATTGGTTTAAATCCAATGAACATGGATCATTCAGAGTACAAGCTACTGGATCAATAGGTTCTTAGAGTTGTGCACCTTATATTGGAAAAAAACATGGTGTTGAAAATAAAATAGGAAAATATGATAGTTAGGATGATAAAATATCTCATGAATATGTATGATAATCCTTCAACGTCAAACAAACTGCACTTGATGTGACAATTGTTCAATATAAAAATGGTTAAAGGGAGAATTGTAGCAGATCACATCAATGAATTAAAAATCATTGCAAGTCAATTGAAATCAGTGGAAATTGTCATTCACAATGAGGTATATGCATTGGTTTTACTATTTTCATTACCTAAAAATTGGGAAAAAATTGTAACAACTATGAGAATTTATTTATAGAATAACAAGTTGGTTCTAAAATATGTGTAGGACCTGATCCTCATTAATGAATCAGAAGAAGATAATTAGGAATATTCTTTGGTTTTTCTCTGAATGTTGAAGGAAGATGAAGAAATGTGTTGTGAGATAATCACATAAGATGATAAAAGTCACATGGAAAGAGTCGAGATATAGAAAAGGGGACTATTTCTACCTGATATATTTTTGAGAAGAAAGGATATGTTAAAAATGAGTGTAGAGATGAATGGAAGGTGCCTGAAGCCAACACAAGAAACACAAAGGCTAAATGAACTAACGATTTGCTTCTACTGAGCATGGATATCCCTATTGGGTATTGGATTTTTGATTCAGGGGCGTCTTTCCATTCAACATCAAAGAAGAGTTTCCTGAAAAAAAAATTCTGGAAAATTTGAAAAGGTAAATCTTGCTCATGATTAACCCTTACAGATTATGTTGAAAGGATATGCATGGATCAAGGCTATCAATGGGAGTTTTATAGTTTTTTAAAAGTGAGTTATATCCCTATCTTTAGAATAAATCTTATTTATTTTAGGAATATTGACGATAGAGGATTTTATACCATGTTTACTGGTGGTTCCTAGAATATTACCAAGGGATCTACGGTCATAGCTTAGGGAATAAATAATGGTACCCTACAAAACATGATAGAGACTATCATGTACATGATTACGTCAATAAAATCTATTGGGGATTCAAAATTGTGGAACTATAGGTTAGGCCACATGAGTGAGAAGGGGATGAAGGTGTTGGAGAAAAAAGGAATTCTACCAGAGCTGAATTTGGTGGAAGTTATTTTATGTGATTATTGAATCCTTGGAAAGGATAAGAAGGTATCATTTTCAAAAGGATACAAAACAATGAAGATTAGGAAGCTGGACTTGGTGTACATAGATGTTTGGGGACATGCACTAGTACATTCCTATGGAGGGTCACAATATTATGTTATATTTTTCAATGAATCATCATGGAAGGTCTGTGTTTACTTCATGAAAAGAAAATATAAAGTGTTTAACATGTTCCATAAGCATAAAACCATGGTGGAGAATGATTCAAGATCAAGGCTGAAATGCTTGAGGTATGACAATAGAGGAGAGTATGGAAGTAAATAGTTCAATGAATTATATTCTAATAATGGAATTCGGTGGGATAAGACTATTCTAGGTACATAACAATCAAAGGAAGTGGATGATAGGATGAATAAGACATTGAATAATCATTATAGGAGTATGATATTGTACTCAGGGTTACCTAAAACTGTATGGGTAGAGGTTGTGAACATGGAATCACATATCATCAACGAAAGTACATCTGTACCAATGGGATAATGTATTCCAAAGTAGCTATGGTTTGTAAAGGAGGTAAGAATCTAAGATTTATGAGACTTTAGTTTTTTAGAATATGTTCATGTGGATGCCGATACAAGGTACAAGCTTGATGCTAAGTCGAAACCATGTTTCTTTATTGTCTATTATGATGAGGAGTTTGGTTATTTCTTTTGGGATGATCACAAAATGATGATCATCAGAATCCAAAATGTGATATTTAATGAAGGCATCATGTACAAGGATCTTCATGAAGATGAAGATGAAAAAGGGAACAAATAATCAGACTAAAAAGAGAAAGTGGAGCTTGAAGGTGTACATGAGCATGAATCATAAAAAATAGTGGATCCTACTCCTTAAGGGGAGTTTAGGAGATCCAAATGGCTGAGAATGAATGTAAATAGGTATTCACCATCATTAAACTATTTTTTATTTACTGAAGGTGGAGAAACATAATTTTTTAAATAGGTAATGCAGTTGAAGGAGTTGATCAAGTGGGAGTTGGCCATGAAGGAGGAGATCTCTTCACTTCATGAAAATAATACGTGTAAGTTAAAACCTTTTAAAAAAGTAAAGACAACATTGTATAAAAAATGGCTATACTAGTTCAAGGAATAACATGATAGAAAGAGGAGGTATGTGACATCCCAAACCCAGATGCCACTGAAGGTTCCCCAAGCCCAATTTGACACATAGAATCAAGCACATCTCCCTGAATGCTAGAGGCTACCGACTAGCAGTGAGTGCCTAAGGTGTATTCATGGGTAGATTATTCCCTCGTTATTAGAGTGTAGCATAGAGTATTGGTAATATAATAACAAAAGGTAAATAGTTGAAGCAATATTTGTAAATAAATGGCACAACAGAAAGAGACAATATATATAATAACTAAAACAACTAGAATAACTGATAATCATATACAAAAATAATGATGATATGTCCTGTATCTAGAAATATTTAAAACATGTATATAGAGAAGTAGATTATACATTCTATACAAAAGTATAAAGAATTAATAAAAAACTATTCAATCATCCCAAGATCTTACTATGTCATTTTCTACTAGCTCCACCCTAAAATAGTAAGCAATCAAGTGTCTGAAGTAACTCACTTCCATTTTTCAGCACCTGCATACATATAATCTAATTGGGTACCAATGGTGGCCCAGATAGGGTGTGAGATAAATCTCAGTAGGCCATTACCAATGGTCTCTATAACATCCTATCTATGTAATATAAACTGAAATAGTGTAATCAGGCATATATAACAGTAAATTAGTACAGTAATGTAAATACCCAAGTACCTGCTTCATCCCTCAGCTGGTGTCTGAACATGTAACCAGTTCATTAATTAAGTAATTTTTGGTTTATATATTTTATTCATGTAATTCCAAGACATCATTGACATTACCTCTTGATAGTAATATTAGTGGTTCCAAGATGTAACAAGGCAACCATGATGATTATAATATAAAAAGGGTTCCAAGTTAATAAGAAAGTAAGACTAGACCATAAGGGTCACCAAATTAGTAATAACTATATCCTGGCTAAGGGATAAGAGTGTAATACAAGGATAATATTCCAAGTCATTCCATAATAATATGATCTAACCAAGTCTAAGGAATACATATGAGGTAAAATGGGATAAGTTATGGCTAGGTCCAAGGGTATAACTGAGGAAACTCATGTCTATAGAAGGCATAATAAATCCAAGGAGTGTATAAAAGTCATCCTTTATAAGTAAATAAGGTATCCTATAGTGTCATACTGGGCATCCATTGATAGATGAGGTTCATGTTCCAAGTTGGGTATCAACCAAGGCAATCGACATCCTTGAATCAGAAAGGAGTCCTTGAGTGATCAAGGTATTACCTCATGAATCCAAAAGCTAAATTGAGTCTTACCAATCCTATAAATATGTCAAGGTCCATATGTATAACTAGTAACCTTTCATTAGATTCATTTAATTAATTAGTCCTTTTAATACTCAATCTATTTAATATATCAGAAGGTTCAAGTCGTTGCCTATCATTAGTGTGACAAGACCAATTGGCCATGAAACCATTTAATTAATCCATTCAAGTCAGATTTAATTCCTTAGGTTCATTCCACTAACCTCTATCATAAGTTTAAAGGGGTACTATGGACATGAAATTGAACATTAATTCAATTAGGCCAATTCATAAATATACATTATACTTCCCAACTCCATTTAAATTTATTAATCAAGTTCAATAGAGGAACTTAACTTAGATGGATCAAGTGGAAAGGGACCATGGTAATAGCCATTATTCAATTTATGTACAATTATTATAAGGAGTCTTAACATAGGAATGGTCAAGAACAAAAACACTCGAACGATGGCTCAAAGGTGTCAAAACAATAGAAACCCAAATATGGAACATCACCCTACATGGGGTGGTTGAAGTTGTGGACATAACCACCAATAAAGAATATTATATATGACATGGATCTTATAACATGATCCTAACAACTATAAGAATGACATATAAATTCAATAGATGATGCTCGATGGAATCTCCATGACGATACCACAATTTAAAAAATGATGAAAATTGTGGAATGAGTTATAGACCACCTACCTAAGGCTCATACAACTCTCCTCATCTAGTATCAGCCTCTAATTTATCCTAGATTAGATTATACCTAAATAATGGTTCAATTACCTGAAATTGGGGCATATGAGCCTGCATCTAAATAATGTCTTAGTTAGGAAGAACAACTATGTAAGATTAAAAAGGAATCGAGAACATAATAGTGTGGATCCAATGAGATGAATGAGAATCGATTCAGACTCCAGATGGATGCTCAATCTCAATTCCTAGATTGGGCTTCAAAAAGATCAAAAAGGAGAGGAAAAGGGGATGATATCCTTTATAAAACCAAAATATAACAGGTGTTGAATCAAAACATTCCTTAAGGGAAATTTTTTAAATTCACCCATTTTTATCCCTCACATGGTTTTTCCACATGGTTTGTCTAATCTATGCATAAAACATGCATGAGCATCTGTAGGAAGGGGAACCCACATGGTTAGGCCACACGATTATGGAAACTATGCACCATGTAAAACAGCTCAAAAAATTTTATACCACATTTCGCACAACCTTGTGGCCCAACTTGCACAACTAGATAAAAAATTTCACCCTATTACATCCCACTTTCCAGGTTCACATGGTTTAATAAAACCATGCAGCATGAATTTCATGATTTAAACTAACCGTAAAACAGACCATTTTCCCACAAAAAGATGGGTTCTAGGCTCTGGACAAGCCCCAAACATCCCTGGGACCGCCACTAACTCATTAGGTTTCCTTTTTAGGTCCATTAAAGTAATTTAGTCCAAAATTTAAAGGATCTATACTTGATTCAAAAACCAAATTCTTACAGTCTTCCCCCTTAAAAGAACTCATCCCCCAGTTCACCTTACAAGGGAGGAGAAACACTTTTTGAGAACTAGTCTAGCCACTGAGCACATACGTTGGCCTCCTGATCCCAGGTCTCATCCTGTACATAGAATTTCTACCATATCACTCATACTAGAGGGACTGACCGAACTCAGATATCCTTCATGCTCTGGTCGATGATGCATATGGGATACTCCTCAAACAATGTATAGGTATCTAGATCAAATTCCTTGGGATCAAAAGTGTGAGATGGGTTGAAATGATACTGGAAAATGTATGAAATGTGGAAGACGTCATGCATGGAATGGTACCTCTAAAGTAGTAGAAAATGATAGGATACTAGCCCGAATCTCTCCATAATATCAAATGACCTGAAAAAGTGTAGTGATAACTTACCTTACCTCTGTATCTATTTATTCCCTAGCCTAGGAGATACCCATAAGAGAACATGATCCCCAACCTCAAACTCCAGAGGTGGTCATTAGTGATCAACATATGATTTTTATCAAGACTAAATAGTATACATAAGCTTTCTGATCAGCTGAACCTGCTCTAAAGTCTCCTGCATTAGATAAAGACCTAGAAAGGTTTGTCACCCTATCTCTAGCCAGAACAAGGGTGAATAAAATGTCCTACCATATAAGGACTCAAAAGAATACATCTTAATTTGTGCCTAAAAGCTATTATTATAGGTGAAATCTATGAGAGGGATATTATTTTCCCAAGAACGACTGAAATAAATAACGCATGCTCGTATCATCTGTTCTGACTGTCCATTGGTCTAAGGGTGAAAGACTATGCTTAGAAGAACCTATGTACCCATAGCCTTATACAACCCCTACTAGAGCCATGATATGAAATGAGCATCCCTATCTAAAACAATAGTACAAGGGACCTGATGCAGTTATATGATCTCACAAATATATAGTCTTCTTAGCCCATTAAATGATAAAGTCTCTAGTATAGGAATGAAGTGGGATACTTTCGTTAGTCAGTCTATAACTACCCTTACAATGTTTCTACCTCTAAGTGACCTAGGTAAACTGATGATGAAATCCATGTCAACATCTTCCCATTTCCATTTTGGCACTAGAAGCGATTATAACAAACTTACATGTCTTTGGTGCTCTGTATTCACATTCTAAAAGATGGAACACCTATTGCTAAAGCCTTCCATTTAAAATTTAATCTCAGGCCACCAAAATTGGAATCACATATCTAAATACATTTTGGATATTCCCAAATGAACTACCCATTGAGAATCATAGGACTCATGAATCATCTCCTATATTATATCTGTATGAACCTAGACACGTTCATGTATACGTAGGATTTCACCTCTATCTACATACCAATATAGAGGTGGATTATCTCCAGAAATACTCTAATGGAGAACTAATCCCTCAGGATATTAAAATTTCCTACTCTTTGCCTTCTCAAATAGGGAATAGGTAACTCTAAAGGCTGAGATATAGGACTACTTGTTACTATCATGAAACTCTATATGCAAATTAGAAAATAGGGCCATTAATTTACATTTATCACTAGCTTCCTATGTGTCTTGTGCCTGAGTTTTTTTGACTCAAAGAATCCTCTACCACATTGCCTTTTCTAAGCATATAGGCAAGATCAAAATCAAATGACTAAAGTTATTAAAACCATGTTCACTATTTGAGATTCAAGTCACACTGTGTAAATATATATTTGAGCCTCTTGTTGTTTGTATACACCATAAAGTGCTCATCTAATAGACAGTGTCTCCAAAAACATAATTCATGGACACTACAACTAGATCTTGGTCACACATCAGGTATTTTCTCTTATGAGGCCTCAACTACTGATATCCGTATGAAATGAATCTATCCTCATGCATCAACACTACTCCCAAACCAATACCTGATGCACCATAGAACATGTTATAACCTCTTCTAGGCTCTAGTATAATCAGAATAGGTGCTGATACAAGCCTACCTTTAAACTCATGAAAGGTTTTCTTTCTATCTTATGACCCTAGGTTCTTGACACCCTTCATTGTAAGACCATCAACATGATAAATAAAGTATAAAAAGTTCTATATAAAATGTATGTATTATCCATCCATCCCCAAGAAACTTCATATATCAAACACATTCATGGGCCAATCCTAGGAGACTACAACACTCACCTTATCTAGTTCAACATAGAATCCTGATTCTGAGATAATATCACCCAAGAAGTGGTTTTTTTTTATCCAGAAGTGGAACTTAACAAGCATGGCATAAATATGATACTCTCTTAGTGTACTAAAAATGATCTCTAGGTTCTTAGCATGGTCACTACAAGTGTGAGAATGCATCAAGATGTCATCCATAAATACCATGAAAAAAAGAATCCAAATTGGGGTGGAATATGCTATTCATCAAATACATGAAATCAAAAGGCATGTTCGTGAGACCGAACGACATAACAAGGCACTCATATATACCATACCTAATATGAAATGTTGTACGTGGTATGTATGATGTCTTAACTCACACATGATGATAGCCTGATCTCAGGTCAAACTTAGTGAAAACCCTAGCTCCTCAAAGTTTGTAAAATAGATCATCTATTCGAGGAAATGGATATGGGTTCTTGATTTTAAGCTGGTTCAAACATATGTGATCCATGCATAGATGAAGGTTACCATCTACCTTCTTGAAAAAAACACAGTCAAATCCCAATAGGAAGTTTTAGGACATATAAAACCTTTGGCCTCCAAATCCTCTAAATCTAACTTGAGCTCCTATATCTCAGTAGGTTCCATCCTTTATAGAGGAATATACACTAGAGATGCTACTAGAATAAGATCAATCATAAAATAAACCTCTCTATAAAGAGGTAATCCAAATAAATCATCAGAAAATACATCCCTGAAACAATATACTAATGGAGGGAACTCAACCTAAAGTAAACCCTAATCCTTCATGAAGAGATTAGAAATTTGGTAAGTCACTCCACATAGCCCATGCTGCTTTGGTCCAACTCTACTAGCCTGGACATCCCACTCACCATTGTGTAGATAAATTCTACCCTCTGGTGATGTAAACAAAACCCTATGATGTTAGGAGTCTATAAAGGTGTGATATAGAACCAACTAATTTGTCCTAAGAATGACATATAATTTCATATTCTTGAGAACATATAGGTCCCATAAGAAATGGTAACTGGCCATCTCAAGGGAGAAATCCATGAACTGGTGTATTCCATATGAATGTACTCTCAATGGTGTAACCAGGGTCATTACACCATAATAATACAATATTTCTTGTTTGATACTTTCCACTATAGATAAAGAGATAAAAATGTGTAAATAACCTATATCGAATAAAGTAGATATTATAGTGGAGACTATTAGAACAATACATCATACTGTGGAAGGTCCTACAACCTAATCCTCAAGTATCATCTATAATTCATGCAACTGACATGATCCATGGACTTGTGCAATAGCTGGACTACAATAACTAAAACTACTCTTCTAGAACTATTGGTGATCTGGAGTCTAGCTACCATGACCATGAATTCCTCCTCAGCTAGTCCTGCTGGTGCTACTCCAACACCCACCCTGATGAGGAATAAAAGAACTTTTCCCTAAAGGTGGAGATGGTGTAGAACCACTTCCACTATAAGATATTGGAAAGGTATGATTAAATATCTACAAGTTACCGACACAACCGCAATCCCATCACTCCATAAGGTTACTATCACACTAAGTCTTTAGATTCCCCTATCATCCACACTGAAGACACACCAAAGAGTTACCAACACAGGTAATTTGGATTCCACTTCCCTGATGAGAAACCTTAAAGGTTCACTTACTATTACTGGAGTAACTACCGGCCTACCTATGTACTGGTATTCTACGCTCGGTACTATCATTATCCCACAGGTTGAGCTCAATGATAAGAGCTTGATTGACTATTTCAAAAATGTTAGGTAGGTGAAAAAAATTCACCTAAGTATAGATGACATACACAAGCCCATACATGAAGAATCTAGTATGTGAAAGGTCATCATTGGTTAGAAGTATTACAAGGCACTATAACTCAGTGAAACACTCTGAATATTCTATAAGTGACATAGAAACTTGCTTGAGATGCATGAAATATATGGATCTGTTAGAAATAAACATTTGAGGAAAGAACTGATCATAGAAAGCAGTCTAGAAGTCAACCCATACCATGACCTGATGGCGACCATCTTGGGTAACTACATTCCACCAATGCTTGGATGAATCACGTATCATGTATGTAGTAATCTTGATGCTCTGCTCTGGAGGAATCTCTAAAATCTCAAATATAGATTAGGTGGACTATAGAAAAGACTCAGCAGCCTATGGACCACCATCCCCTAAGAAGGCAGGAGAATGATGCTATTGGTACTCTCTTTTCATGTAGTACCCCAATATTTCACCATTTTTTCCTTTAGATTTTGTTGATATCTTTACAAAATACACAACACCCGATTTAAAAAAACATTTTTAGTCACATTTTTCATAGTCAATTAAATTATAACACTCTCAGAGAGTTTATATAGAAATTTTTTATATTATATATCCAACCAAGTATTTTTGAACTCATCTAATATATTTTAGATAGGTATAAGATAAGAACAAACCCAATATTATATATAAAATACTATATTTTATAAAGGTAGTTTTGCTGCATTATAATAGAGAACCAATTTTAAATATGCACTTTGAAACTTTAATTTATTTAATATGTAAAAATAAGATAAATATTTGAAATAAAAACATAAAAATTAGGTTTGGTTGAATTTTTTATATTTTTGGGAAATATAACATTTTTTAATGAATAGTTAAAAAAACTGAATTTTAGTTCAAAATTTCTTTTTCATCTAATTTATTTATAAGGTTAAATTATATTTTTAATTTGTTTTAAAGGTTAATTAGATAATATTTTTATAAATTAATAAAATTTATTTCATTGGAATCAATTTCACTTTGAAATTGATTATAAAAACATAGCAAACTTTTAGACGTTTTTTACTTTAAAAACCTGCATTGTCATCCTACTTGCATAATTAAATTTAAAACAATTTTTTCCACTTTTATGATTTGAATTTGGAAAAATGGATTAAATATTTGAAATAAGAATAATTTTTAATG
Source organism: Viscum album (assembly GCA_963277665.1). Classification (NCBI taxonomy): domain Eukaryota; kingdom Viridiplantae; phylum Streptophyta; class Magnoliopsida; order Santalales; family Viscaceae; genus Viscum; species Viscum album. The sequence continues at coordinate 862,445,739 of OY728145.1, forward strand.
TATAATAGTATAATTTTTTTACCCAAAATATTAGTGAAAGTGATTAAAATTAATTACAACGACTAACGTTAAATTAAGCTTATTAAGGGACAAAACCTTAACCTTAAGGCCCAAAATGACCTATAAACTTGTACAAGAGCTATTTTATAGACATATTTAAATCCTATCTTATCTTTATCTAAATTTTAAAATTATCAGATCCAATTTCAACATGAAAGACGTGCATATAATTCCTTTTTCAAAATATTACATGCGTGCCACTTCTTCTCCACTATAAAAAGGTATCCTCTCCTCCCACTTCCTCACACCTATAAATCCATATTGGATCAACCAATATTTGAAAAAATATATCCTAAAAATACCTAACATAATCCTATACTCTTTCTCTTTGTCAGGAAGCAATCCAAATAACCCTTTTGGTACAAACCAAATATAGTTACCCAATTAAGAGTTAACAAATTTCCTCAAGCTATTTAGTATTATTCTATTATCCAATACCTAAAATATTATTATTATATTACTGTATAAAAAATTATCATAAATATACTATAATGTTTTTATGATAATTTTTTTACCTAAACTTACACAAACTTCCATCTAATTCATAAATAACATATTGTTTCTGTGAATGACGAACTACCGCCTCACGAAACGATGATTCTTCATTTTTTCCTTTACAACCTATCATAATGGCCATTATGATGGAAAATATACTTATATATGTTATATATTATATTTATAATTTCTTTATACCTATTTAATTATTTAATAATAGATAACCTTATGCACTCCATTTTGTGGGAATACGATAGCATCGTTTGAGGAAGTGTGGACTACTGTCCCCTCAAAGCAATGTGATTGGTTCATACTATACATGGAATGTATAAAGGATGGTTTTAATAAACCTTTGTAACATGTATAACATATATATTAGAATATAATTATTATATATATATATATGTATGTATAATTGACTTTTCATTCTTTAAAATACAATAAAGAAATGAAAATAGTGTTCATGCATACGTACAACCTACCATCTCCATGAACAGTTCATTTTATTTCTTAGCTAAAAATTTTATTTTCTACCCTAAATAAATATGTAATGAATAAATATGACAATTAAATCATGTTTTATATTATGGAGATGATTAAATTATGATCTATATAATATTAACAACAAATTAAAAGTCAAAACATACTTGAGAAAACTAGAAAATTAACACCTAAAATAGTTAAAATAATGAAAGAGTGTTAAAAAACGGGTAATAAAATATTTGGTAGTAATTAATATATGATATTATAAAAATTATTATGGTTATGGTATAAGTTAATAACATATTTTAAACCACTATACATGAGGATAAATACCACAAAACAAAATGAAGGTTAAGGTAAGTGAATTTCATATCAAATTACATTACATTGAGACTTATTTATTATTATGCACAAATTCTCTATTTTTTGTGTGTATATAATTAGTTTTAATATTTTATATCATGAAAATCCTTACTCTAATGATATTATAAGTTTTATTTATTATTATTATATCACAGAGATTAGTATTTAAATGTTTCAAAGTGGTATGAGACACTTTAGAATGTTTAAAGATTATTCTCCTAAAGAATGTTATTAATGATTATCTTTTCAATATCACTTCCTTTTGTGATTGTTAAATTTATCTTGAAATAATCACTTTATTTAAATCATTTTTCATTGGAAATGTACTTGAATATCTATATTATTATAAAATAGATATTAATATTTCCTAAACCACATATCATTTTTACATACGGTGTTCACTTTGATAGTTATTTAATTAACTAGGGAATCATTGATAAATCTGTATTATTTATTCAATATGGATATTTAATAAGGCATATTATTTATTTTGATTAATTTATATAAGGAATTATTTTGACTGGTAATGACGGGTGGGGCCTAGAATTTATGTATCCCCTCAATGCATCGATAGGTTCTCATGAGACGATTAAGTTTACCAAATTAAACGGGTTTCTATCTGTAGTTTTAATAGTCTTGTGAAAGGTCTTGATGGTATAGGTTTTCATGTACCTTAGAAATGACATCCAATAATTAATCATTTCATTCATATATATTTTAGTTATTATTTATCTATCATATTTTACATTGACATATATAGGGATGTATTCTATTCTTAGTTTATTGATTAAGTGTAATGTGTTTCACATTCTTACCTTGACATATTGATTTTTCCTTATCTAGTTATTTGAATGGAATTCATTATCATTTATTTACCTTTACATGTTAATTAATTCATAATTATTCATTATTTATTCCTCTTTACTCACCCTTACTAATAATTTGAGCTCACCCTTATTATGTTTCCTTTCTGCAGGTTATGAAGAAGAAATCTTTGAATACGATTTAAAGGACTCAATTTATTTTCTTTGTTTGTATCATGTTTATATTTCCTACTTCTCAGTGTATTATGAGTACTATATATGTAATATGTCTTTTAAAGACTGCTAAACTAATCAGTCCTTCAGGATTTTATTCTTTGTAATCATACCAATATAATAAAATAATGCATCGGCTTCAGGCTTCTATGGTCGGGGCATTATAGTGGGTATCAAAGAAAGTTTAGCAGCAAACTTTGAAAATATATTTAGAAAACATAGAGTAAGGATCCAAAATATAAGTTATAAATTGAGGATAAGTATACAAGAACATCCTATAATTTTGGTAAGGTAGTGATTATGTGGGTATTCTTATAAATACCACCCTGTATGGTTACTACAAGTGGATGTAGTTCTGGAACATATGTACCTAGGGGTAACAACTTCGACAAGGTATTCTAGGCCTAACCCAAGGTAACCTGGTACCTGACAACATGCCTTACTGAGAACCTAGTTTGACACTCCTAGGAGATATACTTAGGATAGTTCACATTTTCTTTACCTTCCATTATGATGGTTTTGAAAGTAAATATTCCCCCAAAGTAACCAATGTTTATGATTATAGGATTTACAATGCATAAATTTATGTTATGTGTTATTCCATATTTCTAATTATACACTAAGATTTTATAAAATAAAATGATATATTCCATTTTTTAGAAATGGAACATGGAAGGATGAATAATTTCAATACTCATATAAAACATAGAGATTTACCTGTGAATGAAACCAATAAAGTTAATATTAGAAGAGATAAAATCATGAAAATATTAGGGAAACTTAATTAGGTTATGAAAATAAACTTTATTTAATGGAGAAACCTCTTCCACGGTGAGAATATCTGATGCTGGATCACTTTATGCAATATAATCCCCCATTATTTTGTGATACTATTAATCCAATTATAGCTGATCAATGGATTAAGTCTCAGAATAAGATATTTATGGCCTTGGAATTCAAAAAAAAGTAAAAGGTTACACTTGCTGTCTATTGTCTCCAAGGTGATGCTAATTAGTGGTGGAACTTGATTCAAAATACTATATAGGAAGAAGAAATAGAACTCAATGAATGAAGATCCTTTAAGGGGACATTATTCGATAAAATATTCCCTCATGATCAATAAATTTAGATGAAGTGGAATTTCCTTGGCTTAAGGAAAATGGTAAAAGAAAGTGTTATATATTATGAATCTACCTTTACAAGGTTATCCAAGTATTCTATGGATTATATACACAACACAAAGTGCAAGATCGACTAATTATTTGAAGGTATTAAGCAAATATCTGAAGGGAACTAGTTTCTTAGAATTTTTCATCATATAAAGAAATAGTTCTATGTTCCATTATGAAGGAGAAGGATTGCAAAGATCCTATTTATTCAATGGAAACCATGTGAAGAAGAGTCCATTTGAGTATCATAAAAAAGGGAATGAATCCAAGAAGAATAAGAAATATCAACCTTTTCTACCTTGTAAAAACTGTGGGAAAAATAACCTTGGTAAAGATTTGAATAGAAAAGGAGTTTGATATAAATGTGAAGTTAAGGGTCACTAGGTTCATGAATGCAATGGGAAGAATTCAATCAATGATATCCAATTCTATAATTGTAAAGAGTTGGGACATTATGCCAATGATTACCCCAAGAATCAAGGGAATCAACCACAAAAGAGGCCAAGGGGAGATGGAAAAGTTAATTCAATCAATACAGTGGAGTAAAAGCTTAAAATGATGTGGTTTTGAGTACAATAATCCTATATTCAAATTTATCCAATGCGTTATTTGATTCTAGATCATCTCAATCTTTCATATCGACCAATTTTTTTCAAGAAAATTATACATTTCCCTTTTGATTTAATAAGGGAGTTATTAGTCCAAAATCTAAAGGGAAGTATCTTTGAAACAAAGATGTGTCAGTTAGTACCAATTATTACACATAAGTATGCCTTATGTGCTAACATTATAATAATACATATGGTTAAATTTGATATAATCATTGGTATGGAATCACTCTCAAAATATGATGCAAAAAATTATTGAAAGAGGAAGGATGTTATGATTTGTGAGGAAGATGTAGAATCGCTTTTCTTTAGAAAAGAAGCTTCCCAAACTGATTCTTATTTAGATCCACCCTTAATAGATCTACTAAATGAAATAATTGGTGTAGAAGAGAAGTCAACATCTAGTGAATAATATTGTAATCTTAAAAACAAGTATGTACCTATTATAAAAGAATACATTGATTTCTTTCCCAAGGAATTATCTAAACATCCGACAGAGTGTAAAGTTTAATTTTATACTGATTTAATCCCTGATTCAAGGCCAATATAAAATACTCCCTATATAATGGCCACTGTATAATTAGTTTAATTGAAGAACCAACTAGAGGATTTGGGTAATAATGGATTTATTCATGCTAGTGTTTTACTATGGGGATCCCCTGTCCTCCTTGTTAAAATAAAGATGGATCCATGAGGTTGTGTATTGATTATAGGGAAATAAATTCCATTATAATAATGAATAAGTATCCTTTACCTCACATTGATGAATTGTTTGATCAACTTCATGGAGCCCAATATTTTTCAAAGATTGATCTTTATTCTAGGTATCACCAATTGAAAGTGAAGAAGGAATATATTCCAAAGACAACTTTTCTAACAAGGTATGGTCATTACTCATTTATAGTAATTCCATTTGGATTGACTAATGTACCTACTATTTTTATGGACTTAATGAAATAGTATTCAAGGAATATCTTGAAAAATTTTTGTGGTATTCATTAATGATATTACGATGTTTTCTAAAATCTATTAAGACCATGAGAATCACTTGAGGACCATTCTTAAGACTCTTATAAGGGAAGATTTATACTGGAAATTCAATAAATTTTATTTCTAGCTTTAGGAAGTTTCTTTTCTTGGGCATATTATTTACAAGGATGGAATTTTAGTTGATCCTGCAAAGACAAAGGTAGTAATAGAATAGCCTATTCCAACAAACAGAATGAAGATACATAGTTTCATTGGTTTAGCATGTCACTATCAATGATTTTTTCATAATTTTTCTCGATTAGCTAACCTATTAACCAAGATTATGCATAAAGGGGTTAATTTTTTCACAAAAATGGATTGTGAATAATGATTTGATGAAATAAAGATAACATTAGCCAGTTATCTTATTTTGACTATACTATTTGGGAGTGATGGGTTTTACATATATAGTGATGCATCGAATAAGGGACTTGGTTGTGTCTTAATGAAAAATGATAAAGTTATTACATATCTATAAAGGAAATTGGATAATCATTAACAGAACTATCCAACCCATGATCTTGAGTTAGGGGCTATAATTTTCATTTTGAAAATATGGAGAAATTATCTCTATAGTGAAATTTGTGAGATATAAACAGATCATAAGATCCTATAATAAATCTTGTCCCAAAAAGAGATCAATATGAGACAAAGGTGATGACTCGAGCTACTAAAAGATTATGATTTCTCAATACACTATCACCCTGGGAAAGTGAATAAGGTAGAAGATGCTTTGAGTAGGAAGGATCATGTATTTCTAACCCAAATGAGGATTGAGAAGGATCCTATGTTCACAGATCTAGTAGAGATGGATATGGGAAGTTTTAAGGAAGGGGATACTTCAATAATTTATCAAATGATTGAAAAACCATCTTTATTAGAGAGGATAAAGAATTCTCAATCTGATGATGATGAATTTAAGAAGAAAATTAAAGGCGTGAATGATGGAAAATTAGCAGATTTTATTTGTGAATATGGTTTTATAAAATTTGGAAAGAGGATATGTGTTCCATTTATACATGAGCTAAAAATGGAATTGTTGGATTACACTCATAGCTAAAATTTCTCTATACACCATGGGAGAACAAATATGTATAAGGACTTGAAGGATAACTTTTGGTAGGATAACATGAAGTGGTAAATTTCTGATTATGTATCCAGATGATTGGTTTTTCAACAAGAGAAAGTTGTGAGGAACCATCCTAAAGGAGTCATATAACATCTTCCTATTCTTGTGTGGAAATGAAATGAAATTACTATGGAATTTTTCATAGGACTACCAAATAATCCTAGACGAAATGACGTAATATGGGTTATTATTGACCACCTAACCAAATATTCTCATTTCCTTATTATAAGATAAGACCGTACTCTTGAGAGCCTCACAAGGATTTACATTAAAAATGTTTTAAGACTTCATGGTGCACCTATAATAATTTTTTCTAATCTAGATCCCCATTTTACATTGCAATCTTGGAAAAGTCCTTAGAAGGCCCTCGACATTGAGCTTCATTGGAACTCTACCTACCATCCTCAAACTAATGGATAGTTTAAGAGAAAAATTAAAACAATGGAATACATGTTTAGATCATTCTCACTTGACATTAAATGTATGTGGGATCATTACTTACCTTTGGTATAGTTTTCCTATAATAATAGTTTCTATTCAAGTATTCAAATGGCGCTCTATGAAGCATTATATGGAAAGAGATGTCATACCCCAACTTTTTGGGATGAATTTGGTGAAAGTAAAATTATAGACCTATAGCTTTTTAAAGAGATGAAGATAAAATTAAATTCTATTCAAGATTATATTAAATCGGCTCAAAGTAGGAAAACAAGTTATCTTGATAATCAGAGGAAAGATTTATGGTTTCAAGTGGGAGATCATATATTCTTGAGAGTATCTCCATGGAAGGTTGTTATCAAATTCAGTAAGAAGGGAAAATGAGTCCTAGGTACATTGGACCCTTTAAAATTATTGAAAGGGTTTGAGTATTTTCTTATCATTTAGCATTACCGCTGAATCTCTAAAGGGTTCACGATGTGTTCCATATATCTCTGCCAAGAAATTACATTCCTGAACCAAATCATGTGCTCAACTATCATGAAATTGAGTTGGAACCTAAAATTTCATATTGAGAAGAACCCATATATATTCTTGATACCAGAGAGAATGTATTGAGGAATCAGATGACTCATCCGGTAAAGGTTCACTGGAGAAATCAAAAAATGGAAGAAGCAACATGGGAACCAGAGGATTCTATGAAGAAGAACTACTCACATATTTTTGAAGATAATAACCCTAAAATTTCAAGGGAATCTTTTTAGGAGGGAATAATGTAGAACCCAAATAATTTACCATATTTTCTTTTAGATTTTGTTGATATCATTGTAAAACACACAACACTAGATTTAAAAAAAACTTTATTTAGTCACGTTTTTAATAAAAAATTAAATTATAACACTTTTATAGATTTTTTATGGTAAATTTATATATTATATATTCAAAAAATAAATTTTAAACTGATATAATATATTTTATATAAGCATAAGATAAAAACAAACCCAATATTAAATATAAAATACTATATTTTTTATAAAAGTAGTTTTGCTGCCTTTTAATGGAAACCCCATTTTAAATATAAATTTTGAAAATTTAATTGATTTAATATTTAAAAATAAACTATATATTTTAAATAGAAAAATAAAAATTACGTTAGGGTTAATTTTTGATATGTTTCAGAAACATATCATTTTTTAATGAATAGTTAAAAATACAGAATTTTAGTTAAAAAATTATTTTTCATATAATTTATTTACAAGGGTAAATTATATTTTGAATTGGGTTTAAAGTTTAATTAGATGATATTTTTATCAATTAATACAATTTATTTCATTTGAATCAATTTCAATTTTAAATGGATTATAAAAACATAGAAAACTTTACATTTTTACTTTAAAAACCTGCATTGTCGTCCTCCATGCGGGATCAAATTAAAATCAATTTTTGGAACTTATATGATTGTAATTTTGAAAAATAGATTCACTATTTTTAATCATCATAATTTATAATTCCTAATAAGAAAAAAAATTTGACCAAAAATATTAGTGAAATTTGTTAAAATTAATTACAACGATTAAGGTTAAATTAAGCTTATTAAGCGACAAAACCTTAACATTAAGGTCCAAAATGACCTATAAACTTGTACAACAGATATTGGATGGCCATATTTAGACCCTATCCATTATTGGTTCAGAATTTTACCATTATTGGATCCAATTTAAATATGAAAAACGTGTATGGAATTACTTTTTCAAAATATTATAAGAGTACAACTCCTCCTCCAGTATAAAAGGCTTCCTCTCCTCCCACTTCCTCAAACCTCTAAATACAATTTGGATCAACCAATATCTTCCAAAATAGATCCAAACAATCCTACCCCTCATTCTTGAGTCCTCCTATTGGAAAAAAGAAATCCAAGGAAGCCTTTTGGTACAAACCAAAAGTAGTTACTCGATTAAGAGGTAACAAACTTTCTCAAGATCCTTTTTTATTTAAATTATCAAACCAATGAAATATTATTATTATATGATTATATAACAAACAATTATCATAAATATACTAGGATGTTGTTATTCTAAGGTTTTTACCAACAATTACACACACATCCATCTAATGGGTAATTAAAATAACGTTTCTGTGAACAACAAACTACTGACTCACGAAATGATGATTGTTCATTTTTCTTTTACCACCTATCATGGTGGAAATTATAATGAAAAATAAGTTTATATATGTTATATATTATATTTATAAAGTCTTTATGTATATTTAATTATTTTATAACACATACCCGTATGCACTCTATTTTGTGAGAATACGATAACATTGTTTGAGGAAGTGTAGACTACCGCACCTCAAAGCAATGTGATTTGTTCACATTATACATGGAACATATAACGGATAGTTTTAATAAAGACATGTAACATATTTAAAATATATATGATACTGGAATTATTGTATACATATATATAATTTACTTTTCATTATGTTAAATACAATAATGAAATGAAAGTAGCGTTCATGTTTACGTACGGTCTACCATCTCTATGAACAGTGCATTTCATTTATTATCACCAAATTTTAAAGATTAACCTAAATGAATATGTAATGAATATATGTGATAATTAAATAATGGTTTTAATTCTGGATATTATGAAATCATTATATATGTAATAGGGACAACAGATGAAAATTCAAAACATACTTGAGAAAACGAGGCAATTAACACCTGAAATAGTTAAAATAATGAAAAACTGTTAACAAACGGGTAATAGAATATTTTAAGGAATTAATATATGATATTATAAAAATTATTATGTTTATGTTATAAGTTAGTAACATATTTTAAACCACTATATAGAAGGATAAATACCAAAAAACAAAATAAAGGTTAAGGTAAGGGAATTTCCTCTCAAATTACATTCCATTGAGACTTATTTGTTACTATTCACCAATCAACTTTTATATGGTGTATATACTACCTTTTAATATGTTATATCATGAATATCCTTACTCTAATTATATTATAAGTTTTTTTTAATATTATTTCATCATGGGTATTAATATTTAATGTTTTAAAGTGGTATGAGACACTTGGGAATGTTTAAAGATTATTCTCTTGAAGAATGTTATTGATGATTATCTTTGAAATATCACTTCCTTTTGTTATTGTTAACTTTATCTTGAAACAATCAATTTATTTTAATAAAATTTCAATGTAAATTTACTTGAATATACATATTCTTATATAATTGATATTAATATTTCCTAAACTATATATCTTTTTTACATACAATGTCCACTTTGATAGTTATTTGATTTACTGGGGAATAATATATAAATCTATATTATTTATTCAATAAAGATATTTGATAAGGAATATTATTTATTTCAATTAATTGATATAAGTAATTCTTTGGACTGGTAATGAGGGGTGGGCCCTGAACTTTATATATCCCCTTGATGCGTTGATAGGTTCTCATGAGACGATTAAGTTTTCCAAATTAAATGGGTTTTTATCCATTGTTTTATCTATCTTGTGAAAGGTATTGGTGGTATAGTTTTTCATGTGCCTTAGACATGATATCCAATGATTAATTAGTTCATTCATAGATATTTCAGTTATTATTTTTCCATGTTATTTTGCATTGACATATCTATGGATGTATTCTATTCTTAGTTTATTGATTAAGTGACATGTGTTTCAGATTATTACCTTGAAATATTGATTTTTCCTTATCTAGTTATTTGAATGACATGTGTTATCATTTATTTACCTTTCAATGTAAATTTATTCCTATTGATTCATTAGTTATTCCTCTTTACTTACCCTTATTGATCATTTGAGATCACACTTATTATGTTTCCTTTCCCCAGATTATGAAGAATAAATCATTGAATAATCTTTAAAGGAAGCAGTTAGTTTTCTTTTTTACATATCATGTTTGTATTTACTATTTACCAATGTATTATGAGTATCATGTATGCAATATGGATTTAAAATACTGCTGAACCAATCATTCCTTTAGGATTTAATTCCTTGTAATTATGAAAATATAATAAAATAATGCACCAGATCCAGGGTTCTAGGGTCGAGGTGTTATATTGGGTATCAAAGGAAGTTTAGCAGCAACCTTGGAAACTAGATTTAGAAAAATTATATCAGGGAGGAAAACCCCAAGTTATACATTGAGGATAAACATACAAAAAAATCTTATAATTTTGGTAAGGTAGTGATTATGTGGTTATTCCTAGAAATACCTCATTGTTTGGTTTCTAAAAGTGGATATAGTTCTAGAACATATGTAACAAGGGGTAACAACTCCAACAAGGTGTTCCAGGCCTAACCCATGGTAACCTAGTACATGAAAATAGGCCTTACTGCGCACCTAGTCTGACACTCCTGTGAGATACACTTAGGATAGTGCACATTTTCTTTACCTACAATTATGTTGGATTTGAAAGTAAATATTTCCCCAAAGTGACAAATGATTATGATTCTAGGATTTACGATGCATAAATTTAGGTTATGTGTTATAACTTATTTGGAATTATACATTATGATTTTATAAGCTAACCCAATATATTACATTGTTTAGAAATGGAAACTAGAAGGATGAATGATGACAATACTCTTGAAAAATGTAGAGATTTCCCTATGGAGGAAACCCATAAAGCTGGTATTAGAATGGAGAAAATCATTGAAATATTAGAGAAAATTAATCAGGTTATGAAAAATAACCTTTCCCAAATGGAGAAAGTGATTCCATAGAGAGAATATCTAATGATGGGTCTCTTTATGCAACAGAATCCCCTTCTTTTAGTGGGACTTCTAATCCAATTTTAACTGAGCAATGGATTAAGTCTCAGGATAAGATATTTATAGCCTTGGAATGAAACTAAAAGGAAAAGGTTACACTTGCAGTATATTGTCTCCAAGGAAATATTGATTAGTGGTGGATCGTGATCCAAAATACTATAGAGGAAGAATAAATAGAACTCATGGAATGGATAACCTTTAAGGAGACATTCTTCAATAAATAATTCCCTCAAGATCAACACATTGAGATGAATAGGAAGTTACTTAACTTAAAGAAAATGGAATAAGAGACTCTTTAAAATTATAAACTAACCTTTATAAGGTTATCTGATTATTCTACAGATTATATATAAAACACATAGTGAAAGATTGACCACTTATTTGAAGTTCTTAAGACAAATCTCCAAAGGGAACTGGTTTCTCAGAATTTTTCATCATAGGAAGAAATAGTTCTATGTTCCATTAATAAGGATAAGGAATTATGAAGATCCTATATATTCAAGGGAAACCAAGAGAAGAAGATTCCATTTGATCATCATTAAAAAGGCAATGTATCCAAGAATAAAAGAAATCTCAACCTTTTCTACCTTATGAAAACTGTGGGAAAAAGCACCTAGGTAAAGGTTTGAAGGGATTGGGAGTTTTCTATAAATGCAAAGATAGGGGTCACCAGACTCATGAATGTAAGGGGAAGAAGTCTATCAATTATGTACAATTCTATAACTGTAAACATATGGAACATTATTCCAAGGATTACCCCAGGCATTAATAGAATTCACCACAAAAGAATCCAAGCAGAGATGACCAATTTTATGCAATAACTACAGTGGAGGTAGAAGTTCCAAATGACATGGTGGAAAGTACACTAATACTATATTCAAATTTATCCAATGTGCTATTTGATTCTAGATCATAGAACTTTTTCATATCTACCTATTTTTACAAGAAAAGTAGACATTTCCATTTTGATTTAATAAGGGAGTTGTTAGTAAAAATTCCTAAGGAAAGTATCATTGAAGCAGGGATGTGTCAGTTAGTTCCAATTATGACACATAAGCATGTCTTATGTGCTAACCTTATAATCATACCTATGGTTTAATTTTATATAATCATTGGTATGGACTAGATCTCAAAATATGATGAAAAAAAATATTGCAAGAGGAAGGAAGTTATGATTTGTGAGGAAGATGTAGAATCCCTTATCTTTATAGTAGAAGCTTTATCACCTGATTCTTATTTAGATCTACCCTCATTAGATATACTCTATAAAATAATTGGAGAAGAATAGAAATCAAAATCTAGTGAATAATAAGGTAATATTCAAATCTAGGATGTTTCTATTATACAAGAATACATTGATGTTTTACCTGAGTAATTACCTTGACATCCCCTAGAGTGTGAATTTGAATTTTATACAGATTTAATCCCTAATGACAGTCTAATATCAAAGACTCCATATATAATAGCCACTTTGGAATTAGTGGAATTAAAGAAAAAACTAGAGGATTTGGGTAATAATGAATTTATTCACCCTTGAGTTCACTATGGGGAGCTCATGTCCTCTTTGTTAAAAAGAAATATGGTTCTAAGAGGTTGTGTGTTGATTATAGTAAAATCAATACCATTACAATAAATAACAAGTACCCTCTACCTCACATTGATGAATTGTTTGATCAACTTCATGGAGCCCAATATTTTTCAAAGATTAATCTTAATTCTTGGTATCAATAATTATGAGTAAATAAGGAAAACATTCTGAAGACAACTTTTTAAACAAGGAATGGACATTAAGAGGTTACAGTAATTCCATTTAGATTGAATAAAGCACCGTATATTTTTATGGACTTAATGAATAGAGTATTCATGGAATATCATGATTTTTTTGGTATTCATTAATTATATTATGGTTTATTCTAAAAGCTATGAGGACCATGAAAATTACTTTTGGATCATTCTTAAGACTCTTATAATGGAAGAGTTATATGGGAAATTTAGTAAATGTGATTTTTGACTTCAAGAAGATTCTTTTATTAGTCATACTATCTGTAAGGATGGAATATTAATCAATCCTATAATGTCAAAGGTTGTAAGAGAATGGACGCTGCCAACAAACATAATTGGGATATGTAGTTTCATTGGTTTTTCAGGTCACTATCATTGATTTGTTTAAAATTTTTCCTAATTATCTAACCCATTAACCAAGCTTATGTGTAAAGGGGTTATGTTTTCCTAGACAAAGGATTGTGAAGAATTCTTTGATGAACTAAAGATAATATTATTCAATTCCCTTATTTGGACTCTACTATCTGAGAGTGATGAGTTTGTTATATATAGTGATGCATCAAAGAAGGGACTTGTTTATTTATTAATGAAAAATTATAAAGTTATTGAATATATATCTAGGAAATTTATGACTTGTGAACAGAACTATCCAACCCATGACATTGAGTTAGAGGCTGTATTTTTTTCTTTGAAAATATGGAAAAATTATTTATATGGTAAAATATGTGAGATATAAATGGATCATAAGAAAATAAAATAAATCTTCTCCAAAAAATATCTCAATATGAGACAAAGGCGATGACTTGAGCTATTGAAAGATTATGATTTATCAATACACTATCACTCTAGGAAAGTGAATAAGGTAGCAGATGATTTGAGTAATAAGGATCATAGAGTTCAAAACCAAATGAGGATTGAGAAGGATCCTATGATCATGTATCTATTAAGTATGGATATGAGAAGTTTTAAGGAAGGGGATACACCAATAATTTATCAATTTTTTTCAAAACCATCTTTATTAGAGAGGATAAATAATTCTCAATCTGATGATGAGGAATTTTAAAAGATAATTAATGGCGAGAATGATGGAAAATTAAATTTTTTTTTTGCGAAGATGGTGTTATGAAATTTGGAAAGATGATATGTGTTCCATATGTACTTGATATAAAAATGGAATTATTGTATGACACTCATAGCTAAAATTTTTCTATGCACTTTGGGAGCACAAACATGCATAGGGAATTGAAGGAGATTTTTTTGGTGGGATAACATGAAGTGGGAAATTGATGATTATGTATCCAAATGCTTAGTTTTTTAGTAAGTGAAATCTGCGAGGAATCATCCTAAAGGAGTCGTATAACCTCTTTCTATTCTTGTTTGGAAATGGGATGAAATTACTATGGAATGTTTCACAAGACTACCAAAGACTCCTAGAAATAATGGTGTAATATGGGTTATTATTGACTACCTAAACAAATCTACTCATTTTATTTCTATAAGAGACAACCATCTTCATGAATGCCTCATAAGGATCTACATTAATGAATTTTTATGACTTTATGGTTCACCTCTATCAATTGTTTCTGATCTAGATCCCCATTTTACATCAAAATTCTAGAAAATTATTCAGAAGTCCCTCAACACTGAGCTTTATTTGAGAACTTCCTACCATCCTAAAACCAATGGAAAGTATAAAATAACAATGAAAATAATTAAAGAAATGTTTAGATCATTCTCACATGACTTTAAATGTATTTGGGATCAGTACTTACCTTTTTTTAGAGTTTTCCTATAATAATAGTTTCTATTCAAGTATTCAAATGGAGGAATATGAAGCATTATATGGAAAGAGATTTCATACTCAAACTTGTTGGGATGAATTTGTTGAAAGTAAAATCATAGTACCATAACTTGTTTAAGAGATGATGACAAATGTAAAATCTATTCAAGCTCATATTAAATCATCTCAAAGTAGGCAAAAAAGTTATGCGGATAATCAGAGAAAATGTTTATAATTCCATGTGGGAGATCATGCTTTATTGAGAGTATCTCCATGGATGGGTACTATCATATTTAGTAAGAAGGAAAAAATGAGTCCCAGTTACATCGGACCCTTCAAAATTATTGAAAGGGTTGGAGTAATTTCTTACCATTTAACATTACCGCCTAATTTCTCAAGGGTTCACAATATGTTCCATATATGTCTATTAAGGAAGTACATGCCTAACCCAATGCATGAGATCAACTCTAATGAAATTGAGTTGGAACCTGACCTTTCATATTGTAATGAACCCATCAATATTCTTGATACCAAAGAGAAAGTATTGAGGAGCCTGCCGACTCGTCTGGTAAAGGTTCTTTGGAGAAATCACAAAATGGAAGAGGCAACATGGGAACCAGGAGATTATGTGAAGGAGAAATCTTAACATATTTTTGAAGATAATAACCCTGAAATTATGAGGATGAATTTTTTTATGAGGGAATAATGTATCACCCTGATACTTTACCATGTTATCCTTTAGATTTTTTTGATATCATTGCAAAACACACCACACCCTATTTAAACAAAACATTATTTAGTCATGTTTTTAAAAATAAATTAAATTATAACACTTTTAGAGAGTTTATACGGTAAATTTATATATTATATATCCAACCAAGTATTTTTACACTCATCTAACATATTTTATATTGGTATGAGATAATAACCAACCCAATATTACATATAAAATACTATATTTTTATAAAGGTAGTTTTACCACCTTTTAATAGAAGACCCATTTTAAAAATGAATTTTTAAAATTTAATTAATTTAATATGGAAAAATAAACATTATATTTTAAAGAAAAAAAATAAATATTAGGTTAGGGTTAATTTTTTATATTTTTTGGAAACATATCATTTTTAATGAATAGTTAAAATACCAAATTTTAATTAAAAACTACTTTTTCATATAATTTATTTATAAGGAAAACTTATATTTTGAATTGGTTTTAAAGTTTAACTAGATAATATTTTTATAATTTAATACAATTTTTTATTGGAATCAATTTCACTTCGAAATTTATTTAAAAAACATAGCAAACTTTCAAACCTTTTTACTTTAAAAACCTGTATTGTCGTCCTGCATGCGGGAATAAATTTAAATCAATTTATGCCAATTCTATGATATTAATTTAGAAAAATGGATTCCATATTTTTAATAATAATAAATTTTAATTTATAATAAGAAAAATGTTTTTGACAAAAAAGATTAAGGAAAGTGATTAAAATTAATTACAATGATTAAGGTTAAATTAAGCTTATTAAGGGACAAAACCTTAACCTTAAGGACCAAAATGAACTATAAACTTCAAAAAGAGCTATTTTATGTCCATATTTAGACCCTAAAATCTCTTGCATCGAAATTTTACCATTATTTAATCCACTCACAACATGAGAAATGTGCATGTAATTCTTTTTTCAAATTATTACAAGAGTGCCACTCCTCCTCCACTATAAAAGGAATCCTCTCCTCCCACTTCCTCACACCTATCAAGCCAATTTTCCTCAACCAAGATCTGACAAAATAGACAATCAAAATACCTACCCTAATACTAGAAGCCTCCCCTTGGGAATAAATCAATCCAAGTAAGCCTTTTGGTACAAACCAAAAGTATTTACCCAATTAAGAGGTAACAAACTTCCTCAAGCTCTTTAGTTTTATTTCCATTATAAAATCCATAAAATATTATTATTATATGATTTTATAACAAAAACAGTATCCTAAATATACTATTATGGTTTTATTCTATGTTTTTTAATTACACTTACACACACTTCCATCTAATGGGTAATAAACTTACTGTTTCTGTGAACGACGAACTACTGCCTCACAAAATGTTAATTGTTAATTTTTCCTTTACCACTTCTCATGGTGGAAATTATGATGGAAAATATATTTATATATATTATATATTATATTTATAATATCTTTATACCTATTTAATTCTTTTATAACACATACCCTTATGCACTTCATTTTGTGGGAATACAATAACATCGTTTGAGGAAGTTTGGACTACCGCCCCTCAAAGCGATATGATTCGTTCACACTATACATATAACATATAAAGGATAGTTTTAATAAAACTATTTAAAATATATAACAAATATATGATAATATAATTATAATATTCATATTTATCATTTACTTTTCTTTATTTTATATAGAATAAAGAAATTAAAGTAGCATTCATACTCATGTACGACTGACCGTCTCCATGAATAGTTCATTTCATTTATTGTCACCAAATTTTATAGATTACCATAAATTAATATTTAATGAATATATATTATAATTAAATAATGGTTTGAATTATGTATATGATTAAATCATGATATATTTAATAGGAACAACGAATGAAAACTCAAAACATACTTGAGAAAACAAGGCAATTAACACCCAGAATAGTTAAAATAATGAAGGAGTGTTAACAAACAGGTAATAAAATTTTATAAAAAATTAATATATGATATTATAAAAATGATTATGGTTATTTTATAATTTATTAAAATATTTTAAACCACTATACAAGAGGATAATTACCACACAACAAAAGGAAGGTTAGGGTAAGGGAATTTCTTCTCAAATTACATTCCATTAAGACTTATTTGTTATTATGCAAAATTCACTTTTATTTGGTGTATATACTAACTTTTAATATGTTATATCATAAATATCTTTACTCTCATGATATTATAAGTTTCATTTAATATTATTTCATAATGGGGATTAAAATTTAAATGTTTCAAAGTGGTATGGGACACTTTGGAATGTTTAAATATTATTATCTTAAATAATGTTATTAATGATTATCTTTGAAATATCACTTCATTTTATGATTGTTAACTTTATAAGGAAACAATCACTTTATTTTAATCATTTTTCATTGGAAATTTAATTGAATATCCATTTTCTTATAAAATGTATATTAATATTTCCTAAACCGTATATCATTTTTTATATACGGTGTTCACTTTGAAAATTATTTGATTAAATGAGGAATTATTGATAAATACATATTATTTATTTAATATGTATATTTTATAAGGCATATTATTTATTTTGATTAATTTATATAAGGGATATTTTTGGATTGGTAATGACTGGTGGGGACCAGACTTTATAAATCCCCTCGATACATTGATAGGTTCTCATGAGATGATTAAGTTGGCCAAATTAAATGGGTTTCTATTCATATTTTTAAAAATCTCATGAAAGTTATTGAAATTATAGGTTTTCATGTTCCTTATAAATGTTTTACAATAATTAAGAATTTATTTCATAAATATTTTAGGTATTATTTTTCCATGAGATTTTGTGTCAACATATCTATGTATTCTATTATTAGTTTATTCATTAGTTAGTATGTGTTTCATATTCTTACCTTGAAATATTGATTTTACCATATCTAGTTATTTGAATGGCATGTGTTATCATTTATTTACCTTTCCATGCTAATTTATTCCTATATATTCATTATCTCTTCCTCTTAACTTACCCTTAATGAACATTTGAGATCACCCTTATTATGTTTCCTTTTCCCAGGTTATGAAGAATAAATATTTGAATAAGATTTCAACAACATAGTTTATTTTATTTTTATGTATCATGTTTTTATTTCCTATTTCCCAATATATTATGCGTATCATATATTAAATATGGCTTCCCAATACTAATAAAAAGACTGGTCCTTCAAGATTTGATTCCTTGTAATTATAACAATGTAATAAAATAATGCAGTGGCTCCGGGCTTCTGGGGTTGGGGAATTACAAGTTAGATAAGCCAGAATATATGCAACTTGTGGAGCACCATTCATGGACTACATTATACATAGGAAAATATCACGAACATGGGCGTTAGTGCCCAAATTAGGTATAATAGGTGGTGGCTCAAGTGGAACTCCTGGAGGTAAGACTGGTGGATCAGGACCCACCACATTTGGAGTATGGTCATCACCACCCTCCTGGAAGATGACCTAATGATGTTGTGGCTACATTAGTATACAAATTCCAAGTATACGTCTTAGAAAAAGATTAGAATAATATTGATAGAAACACTAGTGGAAGATTAATGTAGGAAAGGGATCACTACCCATAACATATTTCCCCAAATACCCGCTTAGAAAGCTATGTATCAATAAGTTATGAAGTATTAATTTCAGGGGTTCCGGTAGATGAAGGGTCAACTATACCTTTTCTCATCATTTATTGGTGACCATTTCATTCATTTCATATTTAATTACTAGGCTCACTCCTTTACCTTTAATAAATATAAAAATGTGTAATAAGGATGTGAAATCATTATATTTTAGAATCCATTTTTCACTTTTACAATTTTCATTTACTGATAAATTTTATCAAAGTTCATTTTAAATGAGTTTTCCATCACTGTGAATCAAGGCCCATACACTTTATCACTAATATTAACACCCATTTTAATTTATAATTAAAATTATGATTGATTAAATTACTCATTTTAACTCACTAGGGCCCATAACACCTCATGAATTAAATCATTAAATCTCTTAATCATAACCTCAAATCCAAATAATTATATATATAAAGCAAGGATCAATGATCAATCATAGACATATCAAGAAATGAAATCAGTGAAATGCACCTATATTTCTTGGAAATATGCATGATATACGAATCCTAGGTGCCTACAATGTTTCATGTAATAATTCTCCTTTCCCTCAAATCATCAAGACAAAGATGAAATAAGATCCTCAATCAGAATAATAATAAACACAATATAGCATGTGCATCACCCAATGGTGAAATAATATCAACTGTAATAGGGAAAATAGAAAAATAATTATAATTTAAGAAACTCGGCCTTTACCCTAAACATGGGTTCATGACACCCAATTCCTAATCTTCAATATATTTTCTCCAAATATTAAATTAAGAAAGAAACCCATCTGATACCACTTTTTGACATCCCAGGCCCAGATTCCACTAAAGGTGCCTCGATCTCGGTTGGCCACATGACCTCAAGCACATCTTCCCAAACACTAGAGGTTTCCAACAAGTAGCGAGGGACTAGGGTGTTTCGGTGGGGATACTATTAATTTATTACAAGTATGTAGAATAGTGGATAGGTAATATAATAACAGAAGGTAAATATTGGAAGAAATATAAGTAAACAGAATGAATAATTGAAAGAAAAATTTCAATAATAACTAAAACAACTGAAAATGATAATCATATATAAAAATACTGATAAAATGTCATATATCTAGAAATTATGAAAACATATATCAATGTAGTATATCATACATGAAATAAAAAAATAGAAAAAATTAATAATAAACTATCCAAGCATCCCGATCTCTTACTCAATCATCTGCTACCAGCTCCATCCTCAAACAATAAGCAATCAAGTGTTTAAAGCAACTCGATTTCCTTTTTCAACACCTTAATACATATATTTTGACAAGGTACCAATGGTAGACTAGATAAAGTGTTAGATTAATCCTAGAATTCCCCCACTAATAGTGCCTATAACATCTTGTCTGTGTAATATAAATTAAAATAGTATAAACATGAATATAAAATAGTAATGTAGTATAGTAATGTAAATACCCAAGTACCTACTTTATCCATTGAATGGTGTCATAAAATATAACCAGTTCATTAATTAAGTAAGTTACAATTTATATATTTTAGTCACATGAGGCCAATCCATCACTAAAATCACCTCATGATAGTAATAGTTGTGTTTCCCATAAGTAATAAGGAAACCGTGATGATTATAATATAAAAAGGATTCCAAGGTAATAACCAAGGAAACCTAGACCTCAAGGGTCTACAACTTAGTAATAAATGATTCTTGTCTAATGGGTAAGAGTGTAATACAAGGAGCATCATCCAAGGAATTCGATAATAATATGATCTAACTGATTCCAAGGAATACATCTGAGGTAAAACGAGATAATCCATGGATAGGACCAAGGGTATAAATGATGCACCTCATGTTTGTAGAAGCCATGATGGATCCAAGGAGTGTATCCATGGAATCCTGTATTAGAAAATAAGTAATATTGGAGTGTCATAATGGGCATCCACTAATAGACAAGGATTGGGTTTCAAGGTGGGCATCAACCAAGGCAACCAATATCCTTGAATTGGAATGGCATCATCAAGTGCTCAAGGATTTACCTCGGTAATCCACAAGCTAACCCATGTCTGACCACTACTATAAATATATAAAGTTCCATATGTATATCTAGGAACCTTACATTATATTTATTTAATTAATTAGGTTATTTAATACTCAATCCATTTAATATATTAAAAGGTTAAAGCCATTGCCTTTCATTAGTGTGATAAGGCCAATTGAGCATGAAACCATTTGATTAATCCATTCAATTTATATTTAATTCCTTAGGTTAATTCCTCTACCTTCCATTATAAGTTACAAGTGGTGCTATAGAAATATAGTCGAACATTCATTCAATTAGTCCAAGTCCAAAATATAAATTATAATTTCCAAATCCATTACAATTTATTAATCAATTTCAACCGAGGCACTTACCTTAGATAGGTAAAGTGGAAAGGGAACGTGGTATTATCTATTAATCATTTAGATATCTAATTATTAGAAGAAGTTTTACCATTATAATGATCAAACTCAAATAATGGATCAAAGGTGTCAAAGCACTAAAAACCAAAATATGGAACATAACCCTACATGGGGTGGTTGAAGTTATGGATGTAACCACAAAAAAATAATCACATATATCACATGGGTCTTATAAAACTATCCTAATGACTATAAGAATGACATATAAATTTAATAGATGATTCTTGATGAAATCAATGCGATGATACAAACATTTATAAAATGATGTAAATTGAGGGATGAGTTACAGACCACCTACCTTAGGCTCATACGACTCTCCTCATCTGATATCATCCTCTAATTTGGCCTAGATTAGATTAGATTTGAATAATGGATTAATTCACTTAAATTGAGGCATATAATCCAGCATCTAAATAACATCTTAGATAAGAATAAGAAAAATATAAGATTCAAAAAGGAATCAAGAATGTACTGATGTAGATCCAACGACACGAACATAGATCGATCCAGACTCTGAATGGATGATCAATCTCAATTCCTAGATTAGGCTTCAAAAATATAAAAAAGGAGAGAAGGAGGGGATAATGTTTATTTTAAAACCAAAATAGAAGAGGGTTTGAGCATGTAACTCTTTACCCTATCAATTATATGGATAAACCCAACTCGATTCCTTCGATATCTTAACTCTTAAAGTTTCCTAGATTCGTGTTACCCAAATATCATAGTGAGATTGTTTTCCTAACTTTTAGGGTTATCCATTTCCACCATTCCTTCCTTAGATAATATAATGGGAACCCTACTTTGAAAAAAACTACTGTTTCCGACGCTTTCGACGGGGCACGCGTGTCCGTCGTGTTCGGGGGACGTCGGTGTAGCTTTTGTTACCCCGTATTCCCGCTTTGCAAAGGCAGGCGACATTTGCTCCTTATTCATGGACGTCTGATCCATGATCAAAACATGATGATGGGATGTCGGTTCTTCCTTCTGTGGATTCCTCCTCGGAACTCGTCACCTAGTCCGGGTCTCCCTTATAGATTTAATACTTTGTTCTTGAAACTCTTCCAAGTACCATGTTTCCATGGACGTCGGTTAATTACACTGCTTCTGTCAGGACATTCCAAGGGGTCCGGTCAGGGCAGCAACCTTCACTTGGGGGAGTAGTCACGTCGAGGCACCACTGGCATGTCTGGACACTGGGGAATTTGCGTTTCTGTCTTTTTACCCTTATTATAGGGCTTCTTGAGGGTGTGTAATCCCGATGCATCCCACATCGAGTGCGGGGAATCATATGCCATAGGCATGTTTCTGAGGTTTTCCTCAGCTTCCCATGTTTAACACAGGGTATGCCGTAAGTTTAACATCCAGTGGAGATGGATCAGGCTGATCAGAACACTAGATGGAGTGGATCAGATTGAGGAACCCCCTTGAGGGAACACCGACATCGGAGCCATCTCGTGGGCGGCTTCCCGAATGCTATGGAGGGGAATGGGGTGGAATGATCTCACCGGGATGTGGCGGACCAGGTAAGAATCAGGATGAGTGATGGGAAGTTACACGGAGTTGAGGGGGAGTGAAATGGGACCATCGTGGAGATGACGATAGTGATGGGATTGAGTATTGAAGAGACTTCCTACGTATCCCCATGGAAGGGAATCAAAGTCCGCGTAGTTTGGTTGGTGAGAACAGATGTGAAGGGGTTCAGAACGACCAATGGGTGATGGGCTTGAACATCAGGGAGGATTCCTACGTACCATGCCTTTCCATGGATCAAAGACCTCATAGTTCATAATGGATGCCGGTGAACCGACGTGAAGAAGTACCTTGGTCCAGATGGATGGTGGGATTGAACCGAAGGGAGGATTCCTATGTACCAGGCCTTGACATGGATCAAAGTCCACATAGTTCAGAATGAATGATGAAGTACCGACGTGAAGATGGACCAGGGGTCCAATGGGTGTTGGTCTTGAACCTCGTGAGGTTTCCTATGTACCATGCCTTGACATGGATCAAAGTCCACATAGTTCTGGTTGAAAAGGGTCTATTGAACTGACATGAAGGGGTGTCGGAACAACTGGATGGCAGGGTCACAATGGCTTACCGCTAGATTAGGATGCAGTTTAACGTCATGCGGGATGAGGGCGTGTCGGGGAACCGATGTGAATAAGGACCTTTGTCCAGGTGGATGGTGGGCTTGAACCTTAGGGAGGCTTCCTACATACCATTTCTTGACACAGATCAAAGTCCACGTAGTTCAGAATGAATTCCGGAGTACCGACGTGAAGATGGACTGGGGGTCCGATGGGTGTTGGACTTGAACCTCTTGAGGCTTCCTACGTACCATTCCTTGGCATGGATAAAAGTCCACATAGTTCGGGTCAGTCACAACGGCTCACCGCTGGACTGGAATGCAGTTTAACATCATGCGGGACGAGGGTGGAACCAGACATGAAGAAACGACCGGGCGTTGGGCTTGAACCTCGTGGAGGCTTCCTACGTACCATGCCTTGACATGGATCAAAGACCTCGTAGTTCAAAATGATGTACAGTTTAATGTCATGCGTGATGAGATGCAGTTTAACGTCATGCGGGACGGGATGCAGTTTAACATCATGCGGGACGAGGACATTTGGGGCTTATACTCTAAGGCGGCCATGGGTGTGTCATGGTCGGTGCTCACTCTAAGCCCACGGGAGTCATGCTCGGTGTGAGAAACAAGAGGTTGTAGGGACCTGACGATCACGTCGTGAAGGGTGCGTCCGTGGGAAGCGAAGAGGTGCTTACGCGTTGGGCAGACCATGGTGGTAGGACTTACTCTAGGATGGAGGCCCGAGGGTGAAAAAGCGCAGTGGGAGAGGAATTTGGGACTGAAGAAAGGAGGTGCCTCATTCCATATCATGCCCTCTGCTGGCCCTGACGGTGGGGAAGTACGGAGGTGCATGAGTGCTACCTTTAGCCAGAAGGACTAGGGGCTTACACCAAAATGGCCGCCTTTCCCCCATAGAAAAAAGCCCCTCCCATAAGGAGGATATAATCCCCTGTGGTCCAGAAGGAGGATATCATCCCCTGTGGAGGCCTGGGGGTGTGGAGAATGTCCAAGGTGGGGGGGACCCCGTGTGGGAGGCACGAGGTGATGTCACAGTTTAACGTTATGTGTTGAGGACGAGGGTGCATGGAAGTTTGACATCCTGTATCTTGGATGAGGTGGGTTTACTCCGCACCCCTAGGACTTACATAACCGGTACCCTTGGTTCCTTGTGGGAGGGAAGGTACCGACAGTGCCGTATAAAATGGGGGTCGCAAAGCGAACCATCGACGGATCCACGTTAGCGTGGCTATGCGAAGAAGCAATACCCATTAGCATACCGATGTGAAGAAGAATTAAGGGAAGCAATGCCACAGATGGTATCATCTAGGCGACTTTGGGGTCACATCGTGCAAACCTGGAGGGTCGCACAGGAGAAGGAATTTCCAAGAAGAGGGGTCCATAGGCAGGGGCCTTATGGAGCTCAGTCTCTCTGCGTAGTGGAGGGCACTAGCGAAGGGATGTACTTCACGAAGTGGGGTGCCTTAGCCTTAGCATGGGGTGGAGGTGCAAATGGGAGGTGCTTCGCGAAGTAGAAGGGTGTTCGTGGAGCACTGGCTTGCGGAGCATAGGTGCCTTGCGAAGCAAAGTGCCATGAAGCAATGTGCTTCGCGAAGTACATTGATCCTGCCTTGGCATGTGGATCATGTGTATAGGAGGGGTGTTTCGAAAAGCATAAACACTATATGACAACCCGGGTCCCCTTGGGGATCCCCTTCCTTCACGAATTCCCTTAGGCTTCACGAAGGGCATCCCTCTCGGAAGAGGGGATCAAAACGAGACAATGCGGAGGCTCCTCGTGAAGAAAAAATACCTCACGTAGCTCATGGTTCACAGAGAAAAGGGTGATTCATGATTCGGGAGCTGAGAAGCCAAAAGGTCAGATTGTCACACTAGGAGGCTCAGGGGAGCTTGGTATTTATAGGCAAGAGGCACTGTGAAGTAGAGCTTACACGACGCAAAGAGGGCTTCGGTTGCTTCGCGGCGGGTTGTGAACGTGAACCGAGTTCACGGAGGGGTACTGTGTCTTTTGCTTCGCGGCGGGTTCGAAAACATCAGGGGCATTCACGGGGAATCTCACCTCGGTTACTTCACGGCGATCTCACGAACGTCAGGGGAATTCGCATAGCATCCCGCCTCCTTTGCTTCGGGATAGGCTCGTGAACTTCAGGGACATTCGTGGAGCATCCCACCTCGGTTGCTTTGCAACGGGATTAGGAATGTTAGGGGCGTTCATGCAGTGTCCCTCCTCCTTTTCTTTGTAGTGAGCTCGCGAACGTCAGGGGTGTTCATGGAGAATCCCTCCTCTGTTGCTTCATGGCGGCCGCGTTGCTTTGTGGGGGGGGGGGGGCTCCGCGCCGTGGCTTTGCGAGGCAAGTCGCGGGGCCTTCTTTTCTTCGTTCTTTTTGTCCAACATTTTGGAACCAAAAAATGCCCCCCCTCAGACTTGGAGCCATGGAGGGATCAAGGGTCGAAGTCTGATGGAAATTGCAAAAATAAGCGGTTGTTCGCGGTGCTGACTCGCGAAGAGTGTGCGCGAGGCGGACAAGGACCATGCGGGCCGGGCACGCCACGAAGCTTCGCACGGGCTGGACAAGCCGCAAAGCTCTGAGGGCTTCCACCTATAAATAGGGTGGGATCTATTTTTTTTCCTTTCCCTTCTCCACAACTTTTTCCTTTTGCGCTCTCAATTCACGAAGCTCCGCGTACTCCGCGTCTGCTCTCCGCGAATCGGGCTTCGCGGAGAACCACGAGTCTTTGACTCTGCAACTACGCCAAGAAAATGTGTGCTTGTAGGACGAGGCCAGGCTCTGTGATTCTGCTTCATGAAGGAGATCCGTGAACATGCTTCATGACCTGAGCTATAAAATTTCCAAAGCCTTTAAAAACAAATGGCCCATCAAGAAGCTGCCCAGGGGGTGCTTGCGGATGCCACCCAGAGGGATGAGATGGCCAACTGTCTGGGCCTGGGGGAGCTAGTCCGAAGCCACTCGGACCATAATTCTTTGACGGAACTATTATCAGAAATCCAAAAGAACTATCTGTTGTGAAAGAATCTACACTTGTATGGATTCGGGCTGAGGGATGACGTCTTCATTCCTGAGGAAAGTAGGGACGAACCGGTTTGCTGGTTCAGAAGTACGTTGTGCCAGCGCCAATGGTTCAGGGCGGCCGATGGTCATGCATGGGAGGACTTCACACCTGTCCCCGCCGACTTCTTGTACAATCATCTGAAAAACATTGATTGGAATCCATTGTAACTGGAGACATCCCCCCCATGTACCACTCCTTACTGAAGGCATCTTTGATGGATTGGAAGAAAGGGTGGTCCGATGAGTGGGACCTGCGCCGGGGTAGCAACTTCACCAATGATTGGGCATGGGCCTGCTGGTTAGGCACCTCATGCGAGGAATTTAGAGCCAAGATGAGGAGTGTGGTCTTGTATGTGGCGGCATGGGCCTCCCAATTCCACATTTATCAACTAAAACAGCTGATGTCAGAGCTATTGAGCATATGGTCGTCTAGGACCAACACTTTTCACCTGCATCATGGGGAGGTTAGCATTAGTCGGTGGGATGTCTATCAGATTTTGGGGGTCTTGATCTTGGGGGATATGTATGATGAGTTCCTCCTCATCATGAGTGTGTGGGAGGATCTGGAGCAGATGCCTCAGTTGGCGCTGTCACTGATGGGACTGGTCCTTAGAGAGGATAAAGAAGCGATGAGAGATGTCCATTTTAAGAAGTGGTTTAAGCAGTTCCTGAACTTCCCGAAGGATGGAGAGTTTCCCCCAGCGCCTCGAACTTTCCCAAAGGGGGCTCAATGGGGAAAGGATCACTAGTACTAGTGCCTCTTGGAGGATAGCCAATGGAAGACCTGGGGTTTCAGTGTCAGCACTGAACAACGATCGATAGTTAGACTAGCAGCGTTTATTGCAGCCCTTATCTGTTGTTGGATCCTACTAGTGAGGGATACCAACATGGGGGTGTGGCCCAACTCATTCATCATGGAATCCATTCTGGCCATAGGAAGGCAGGTAAATCTGGGGATTCTGATGCTCACCAGATTGTACAAGATGCTACGACATGTTAGCGAGGGCAAGAAGCCGTCGATGATATGTGGGCCCTTCCATCTTCTGTATGGGTGGATCGCGGAGCATATAAGGGGGTTTACGAATATTCGAACCCCATATCGCCTCCAGGTTTAAACTTCATCCCATCCATTCTGAATGCTATCGGGAGCTTTCTTGCCAAATTAACCGTGCTATTGGTACTAAACCGGGTGTGGAAGGTGGACGAGTTTAATTTCCACCCGTTTCCATTGCCGACGGCGGTACTTACCGACGATGGTTGGGGGATGGAGGAGAATTGGGCCTATCTCATGGCCTTTCGAGGTGGAGTCTTGATGGAAAGGGTGGACTGTGATCCTCCCTACGAGCCGTACAACCCACACTGGTTTGCAAGGCAATTCCGGTGCCTGCAACAACTGACTCCGCAGGTCTACTGGGAGGTGCACCATGAGGAGCACCCATGTGTAATGAGGAAATTGTGACACATGTTCACATGGGAAGACGGGAAAATTCAAAATGAATTACCTCCGCCCACTGCCGCCTTCGGACTGGTGAAAGACTATGCCATAAGCTGGGAGGCATCTTATCTGGGGGAAATGATGAAGGAGCCAACCGTTTGAGCTGGTGATGGTGGGCCTCCCCTATCCCAAGGTCGGGGTCGGAGGGCATCAAGGGCCTCTCGTGGTGGTGGGGGTGTCGTTGTGGCGAGACCTGCACCAGTTGAGGATGAGACAACAACGACAGATCCAACAGTGGTAGTGGACCCGGTGGTCCCGGAAGAGCAGAGCCATCCGGAGGGGCGGCCACCGAGGGGATTCCACAAGATATCCACTCAGGCTCTGGGGAATCGGCTACGCCATATCGACATGCCAGAGAATGTTGTTTTCTCAGAGGTCTGGGAAATATGGCACGTCAACCGGCAACACCTCGGTTCGTCCGAGATGTGGCAACACTTGAACTATCTCGAGATGGATTTACCGAGTATAGGACCTGTCCGGGCCGGTTTCGTGGTGTCTCCAGCGGAGGTGGAGAAATATTTGGATGATCTGGAGGACTACGTACATTCCAGGGGTGCCCCACGTCCAATGAAAAACCAGGTGAGGGTAATTCTAGATCAGACGGTCCCCCCACAACTATCGGCCGCTGGGATGAGGGAGCACTTTCCCCTATCGGAAGATTCAGATGAATCATCTCAGGGAGACGAGGCCGGTGGAGGGATCCCATTGGAGGAAGGCGAAGTCGGCGATCAAGACTCGGGTCTCGATGATTTCGCAGAGGATATTGAGGTAACATTCCATGTTTCTTTCCTTAGGGTCTGGTCTCAGGCCATTATGGACTTCTTACCAACGTCTGCACTGTACAGGAAGAACTTGTACACAGACCTCGCTCTCACCCCTCGGTGGGTGGTGATGAAGGACCCTCAGAACACGCACCTGTGGCCGCGTCCAGTTCTGTGTCTAGAGGGGCTAGGGCTCCCAAGGTGCCTCCTCTAGAATCTCCGAACCTTCCAACAATATACGGAGGGCTATGCTTTGGGGTCTGGTCAACATTAACTCAGGAGTAGTATCGGGAGTTCAATCTCTGTAAGTCCTCTCCAATGAATTCATTACTACCACACGTTGATCGTGCTAACTGACATCCATTCCCTTGTCTGTTATGTACAGTTCTTCGACTGGAATGGGCTGCTGCGGCGAGGCTGGTCGGGATTTTTGGCAGTGCCCCTCCCAGAGGCATGCTAGTAATCATGGAGATAGTTACCTAGTCCACCCAAGCTACAGCTTCCCCCACCATTGGCGGGACCACCAGTGGGGTCGTGCCTGAGGTCATTTAGGTGGGGTCCGACGATGAGGATCTTTCCATCAACCCGAGTCCCTCCGTGTCTGATCCAATGCCAGATGCCGCGCTTGATACCACGCCAGATGCAGATCCCGCTGAAGATTTCCTGAGGGCGTACCCCGCATATGAGCCTTCCAATCGCACAGACTAGGATGAAACGACCTCTGATGAAGAGTACATCGACATAGTCCACCACCGATCATGGAATATGATCGTGCACTTTATCGAAAAGACCCCCCCAGGCATTATGGCTAGATGAGATGGATAGACTTCGCTCTCGGCTGCGCGATCTGTGTGCTGGGGGAGTGGATGCCCGACACCCTCACCTGCTCATCCTAGATCTTATGGCGGAGAAGATTTGGGAATACGATCGCGGCCTCAGCATAGTCTGGCAGCGGAGGAAGGAAATGAACATCAAGAAGCTCCGGGAAGCTGAAAATGAGATCCAATGGCTACAGATCCGGGCGGATGAGCACTCAGCCTCTCTTAATGCACAATCAGAGCTGATCTTGCAATTGAAGGCCCAGCTGGCAGAGGCGGAAGAGTGTCTAAGGAAAGCTTCCGAAGAAATGGCCTTCATCCAGGATGATGAATTGTTCCCCATCGCTGCGGAGGAGGAGCGAGAGCTGAGCTGGTGGTAGCAACTTCTGAATTCTAGAAGTCGGAGGGTGGCAGAACTGCAACTCTCTTTTGACAGGGTCAACCCGTACATGGGAGGAATAAACCCCCGAGTGTTTCAAGGATCAAAAAATCTCAAACATACTTTCATGTTTTGATTTTTGAATACATGAGTTTCATTATTGAGGTTGGATTTAGAACAACCGACGAGATGTTCTTCTAGTGTGCTCTAATGCACGAGCGGGGTAACACCAGGGGTGTTAGGATTAATCCAAACATAGGGAAGTGGAAGGTGTGAATCATGATACCCATAATCTAGAACACTATGGGGATGGCAGGATAATAAAGGATAACTGTTGATCGTGGTAGAAACACAGTATCCTTATTTCATTAGCCTGAAACGAGGATAACAAATGAGGGCCAACCGTTGACTATGTTCAAAACACGGGGCCTAACTCACAATTCTACCCATTAGTCTTCTGGAATGTTGGCCCAGGACAATAAGTGGGCCATAGTCCGAGCATCCATACTGTTAGGGGTTCCTCCAGACATGAAAGGGGATGAGGGTCTGAATAAGGGGGCACTCAAAGCATGGAATGTGGAGTGAGGGTTTGTTCGAACAGAATCCAACACTCTTGAGGTTACGCCATCGTGGTGGAAGCACACTAGATGGACGCATCGGTTTGATCATGGATCATTCCTTCTTTCAGACAGGTCCTCTCTGGCGAGGGGGGATTTTGCTTCCCAATATCATCGTGGGGCATCCCGAACTTCTTCAGGGAAGAATTGCAGTTATGCAGTTCCCCCTGAGGGGTAAGGCTAGGGGGATGGAAATGGGGAGTAATAGGACTTATGATTCCTGTTGCTCGACCCTGGGTGAAATACTAGGGTGTCTCTATGTATCCCATGAGTATGAGAATCAACCCGTACATAGTTATTGAAAGGGTATTAGTTTAAGGTCTTATAACTCAGACCATAAATGGGTAAGGAGAGTAGGAAACACATGGTGAGGTGGTTACAAAACCCGGCGTGAACGAGGACATAATCCCTACTTACCATGTGTTCTTTGGGGAAGTGCTCGAGTCAAGGGACCGAACATGAAATTTAGGCTGGGCCCGCGGGGAAGTGCCCGAGCGCTCCTAAGTATCTCATGAGGATGAGAATCAAGCCACAGGTAGTATTTGAAAGGTGGAACGACACGGTAAGGTACCCGTGCAAAGGATGAAAGGGTGTGCGGGCATGGCCCTCGGGCCAAGAGAAGCGGTATTTGATAAATCTTGTTTGTCCTTTAATGTGAGTGGTTTTTTTGTGAAGTGACAGGCCTAGGGTAGAAAGCCCTGGTGTCGCCACAAGAATCAAGCCATAGTAGGCGTTGACAAATGGCATGGTGTATGACCAATACCCAACCTGACGTCTTCTATGATGAGGTCATCACAATGCGGTGTCGTTTTTCGTCGTGCGTCCAGGACGATAATGTCACAGTTTAGGGTCGTGTGATAGGACCAAGCATGCATTTTAATGTCATGCAGCGCAGACGTAGCAGAGGCGATGCTAGTTGGGGAATGTGTATGGTTCTGTGCAACATAACCGACGTGAATGGGGACATGATCCCACATCACACTGTATGCAATTCCAAGAGGGAGACCTCAGACCGAGTGTCCTACATAGAGGTAAGAGGTAAAGGGGGGAGAGACTAGTTCCTAAATGAAATGGAGCAGAAAACGAGATGTCTGAGTGGTCCTACGTATCCCATGGGGATGATGATCGAGCCGCACATATCCCTTAATGAAGATCGTAGTTTATGGTCTTAGATCTCGGACCGTGGGAGCCTCAAAGGATGCCGTATTGCAGCTTTATCCCCCTGACATACAGAGGTGCACTGAGGGATAGCACCAAGAGTGTCAAGATTCCACCTAGACGCGATGGGGTGGAACATAGCGTGAATCATTCAACCAACATTGAAGTCCTGAAGGGGCTGGCATGACGACGGGGGATTACTGGTGACCATGTTCGCAACACAACATCCTGTGGCGTTAGCCTGAAATGGGGAAAAACAAATGAGCATCGACCACTGACCATGTTCACAACACGGGATTTGTATCAATTTGTTGTCTGAAACCCTCAGGGGCATTGGCACGTAATAGTAGAAGATCCATTAGGCATGGTATCCAGGCCATTCTTGAGGTTCCCTCCGGGTGTGAAAGATGATGGAAGCCCAAATGAAGGGGAACATGAAGCTTGAAAAGTGGAAGGACCATGCCTATGTTGAATCAGACACTCTTGGTCCTAGACCAGAGTACTCTTAACACATGGGAAAACCACTACAAGGGGTTGAGGGACTCAACTTGAGGGCGGCCAAGAGATGGCGGAATCCCGGGAGAAGGGGGGCATGGTGCCAAGAACCTTGTACCACACCTATATATTCCCTTCATGGAGAGGGACAGGCCAAGGGCCCTAGGTGACCGGGAGATTGGGAGATCTCTAAGAGGTGGGGATGGACTAGAATTCTAGACGTTTGGGTGGTCCTACGTATCCCATAAGGATGGGAATCAAGCCACACATGGTTCTAGAGGGTTCCTTTTAATGTCGTGCGGGACAAGAAATAGGAGGGCTAATTTTTTAGAACGGGGTGCGCGTGGTGCAGCTATTGCAAACCCGACGTGAATGAGGACATATGCCCATACCACGCCACATAGTCCTGTAGTCAAGGTCCCGAAGGCGGGACAAATAAGATGAATTAGCAGAACTCAAACTGGACCCATAGACAGAAGGTCTGGGTGTTCCTACGTATCCCCGTGAGGATGGGAATCAAGACAAACATAGTTCTGAGATGATCTTAGTTTAGGGTCGTAGAGCTCGGACCATGAATGGATGGAAACTTTCCAAGTAAGCGCAGACCTGGACCCGATCCCTTAGCCCATGTGATTCAAACTCGGTGTGGGAAATAAGGGAGGAAGATCCTTATTGCAATACACAGAACGTCCATCAAAGGGAAGTCGGTGCAGATCCCTGAAGGACACCCTTACCGCGACTTTTGTCCTTCTAACGCGCAAATGCACACTAAGGAATAGTATCAAGAGTTTTGAAGCTCTTCTTGGACATGATGAGGTGGAGAAGGATGTGAATCATGTAACCAACATTTTGGGCTTAATGGGGTTGGCGTGGCGATGGAGGATAACTGTTGACCGTGGAGGAAACATAACATCCATATCACGTTATCCAAAAGTGGGAAAAACTAACGATCATCGACCGCTGACCATATCTTCAATGCAGTATTTTTATCAATTTATTGTCCAAAACCCTCGGGGGGCATTGGCCCGTAACAGTATGAGATCCCTTAGGCGTTGTATCCATGCCGTTCTTGGGGGTCCCTCTAGGTGTGAAAGGTGATGAAAGACATGATGAAGGGGAACACAAAGCCTGAAAAGTGGGTGAGAACATGTCCGATCAGAGTTCGAAACTCCAGGTAATAAACCAGAGTACCCTTAGGCACATTGGTGAACCGTTGAAAAGGGTCGATGAAGTGGATCACGAGGGAGAGATACATGGCGTGGTCATTACAAGCCCGACATGAATGAGGAAATAACCCCATGCCATGCCATATACTCCTCTCGTGGAGGAAGGTTAGGCCAAGGGGCCAAGGTGAAATAGAGGTTTCCGGGAGATGGGGCTGGACCCAAAGCCTAGACATTCGGGTGGTCCTACGTATCCCATAAGGATGGGAATCAAGCCACACGTAGTTCTAAAGATGCAGTTTAATGTCATGCAGGATGAGAAGGGGAGTAGGATACCCTCAAACAAGGGAGGTGTATGGTATGATGGAAAAATCGATGTGAATGGGGACGTAATCCCACACCACACCATACACTCCCATAAGAGATGACCTGGGCTGGGGGCTCGAAGAGGACAAAGGGCCTGATAGTTAGGCTTTGGTCAGAAAGTCCTGGCCTACTCGCAGTTTAACGTCTTGTAGTGAGGATGAGGGTTGGGGAATAGGATTCCCTGGACAGCGGAGGTGTACGGAACGACGAGTAACCCGACGTCAATGAGGACATAGTCCCAAACCACACCGTACTATATAGGTATGAACTTGGGCTAAGGGGCCCGAGAATGCCAAGGGGCCTGAGGTTGGGCCTCAATCAGGAAGGCTTGACCAGCTTTCCATTTAATGTCTTGCAGTAAGGATGGGGGATGGGGGCCAAGAAAGGCCAAGGGGAATGAAGATAGGCCTCGGTCAGGAAGGCCTGACTAGATTACAGTTTAGCGTCATGCAGTGAGGATAGGGGTCGAGGGCTCGGAAAGGCCAAGGGGCCTGAGGCTGGGCCTCGGTCATGAAGGCCTGACCAGCTTGCAGTTTATCGTCATGCAGTGAGTATGAGGGCTGGATAAGGTGTCTCTTCCGGGGATGTGTATGGTACGATGAGTAACCCGACGTGAATGAGGACATAATCCAACACCACACCGCACAATCCAGTCATAGAGAACCTGGGCCAGGGGCCTGACAGTTGGACCTGCCTGAAAAGAGTTCGTCACTTCGGGACGGGGCAGAACGAATCACTACACTCGATGTTTGGGACATCTTGGGGTGGACCCGAAAATCTAGGGTGGCTGTTGACCATGTTTGAAACACAGCATTCCTATGGTGACCTGAGATGGGAGCAACAAATGAGCATCGACTGCTGACCACATTCGAAATGCGGGACTTTGTATCGGCTTGTTGCTCGACACCCTCGAGGGAATTGACCTGAAATGGTAAGAGGGACCTTAGTCCTGGTATCCGTACCATTCAGGCGACCTTCTGGATGGGGAAGGTGAAAGAATCCCGGTCAAGGAGTGGATGAAGCATAGCTGTACCCATCTACGAAAGAGGCGAACATCTCCAGGGAGGGGGACATACAGCTGGATCGAGGCTAGCTCGACGTGAATTGGGGAAAAAGTATGCACCCTTCCATATGTCTTGACCCGAGGGTAAGATTATGGATTTTGGGCTGGGCCAATAGACAAAATGTTCGAACGTTACTACATATCCCATAAGGATGGGAATCAAGCCGTACATAGTTCTCAAGAGGCCATGTAGTTTAACATCGTGTGGTAAAGACATGGGAGGATAGAAGAACGGGGGTGGGGACATGGTGCGACCGTTATAATCCTCATATGAGTGGGGATAAGGAAGCCTACTCCACATCATGCGAGGACCCTCCAAGGAAACTATACCTAGGGGGGACAATCAAAGAGAAGAGCTCCGGGCTGGGCTCAAGACGAGACATCTAAGTGTTCCTACGTATCCAACGAGGATGGGAATCAAGCCATACGTAGTTATAGACGCAAATTTTAATGTCATGTGGGATGATGAAACACATCTCATATGGGGATGTGTACGGTACGATGGGTAACCCGACGTGAATGAGGACATAATCCCACACCACACCATACAATCCAACAAGAGAGCCTGGATCAGGGAAGGCCATGGGGCCTGAGGCTGGGCCTCGGTCAGGAAGACCTGACCAGCTTGCAGTTTAACATCTTGTAGTGAGGAAGAGGGTCGGGGGCCCAGAATGGGAAAGGGGCCTGAGGCTGGGCCTCGGTCAGGAAGGCCTGACCAGCTTTCAGTTTAATGTCTTGTAGTGAGGATAAAGGAGATCTTAGTTTAGGGTCATAGAGCTCGGACCATTTTGCAGTTTATTGTCATGCGGGAACATCCAGTTTAAGGTCATGTAGGACCATCGTACAATTTAGGGTCATGCAGGACCATCCAGTTTAAGGTCATGTAGGACCATCGTTCAGTTTAGGGTCATGTAGGACCATCGTGCAGTTTAGGGTCATGTGGGACCAGGGTGTAGTTTAGGGTCATGCGGGACCCAGAGGCTCAGGCAAAGTATTTCTTGAGGAACTTGGTGTTGTTGGGAGGAGTTATGCGCTCACCATCCATGGTTTACAAGGAGTATGCTCCATTGGGGTAGACCTTATGAATGATGCAAGGTCCTTCCCATTTGGGCTCTAGCTTGGGTGGTTTCCTGCCGGGGATCATTGGCACTCGGAGGGCCAACACCAGGTCGTCTTGTAGAAAAGAGCGAAGCGAACCTTCTTGTTGAAGGCTCTGGCTATCTTATTCTGATGCCTTTCTAGATTGTGTAGGGCACCAAGCCTGTTCTCATCGAGTGATTCCAATTCATCTAGACGTATTTAGGCCACCTTATCTAGCACCTACTGGTCATAGACTGTAGTGTGTAACGATGGAAGCTGGATCTCGATGGGCAGGACGACCTCGTCACCATGCACTAGGGAGTATGGAGTCACCTGGGTGGAATTGCGAGTCATCATACGATAAGCCCAGAGGGAGTTGGGGAGATTTTCCGGCCAAATTTTCTTGTTCTGAACAACCATTTTTTGCAAAATGTTAGAAAGGTATTTGTTTAATGCCTTGATCTATCCATTTTCCTGCGCATGATAGTGAGAGGTATGGTTCAAACAGATATTGTACTTGGAATACAATTTCTTCAGCTCGGCTGCTCGGAAGTTGGTGTCGTTATCGGTGAGGATAGCGTGAGGGACTCCAAACCGGTGGATGATATTGGAGCTCACGAAGTCAATGATGGAATGGGGCTTGACCTCTTTGAGTGGAACTGCCTATGCCCACTTAGAGAAGAAATCTGTAGCGATTAGGATGAACCTACACTGGAGAGATTTCGCCGGTGGATATGGTCCCACAACATCGAGTCCACACACCACAAATAGCCAAGAGTACTTGGTGGAGTGGAGAGGATCTGGAGACCGATGTAGGAAGTTAGCATGAACTTGGAACACATGGAATCTCTTGGAAAACCCAATACAATCATGGATCATAGAGGGCCAGAAGTACCCCAGCCTCCGAATATGATGGGAAAGCTTTGGCCTAGCCTGGTGGGCACCGTAGGAAACGGTATGAACCTATTGCATGACCTGAGAAATCTTTACTCCTTGAATGCAATGGAGGATAACACCATCGAAGCCCCACTTATAGAGGATCCGATCAAGATTGGGACCACTCTGGAGGGTAAACTGCAGTGCGTGGTATTAGATTCGCTCACACTCATCATGATCATCCAGGAGGCAACCATTTTGGAGATACTCGATAAAAGGTGCCCTAAAGTTGGGAGTGGCCTCAAACACTGCATCTGAAGAACCTGGTGCTCCTGACGTGGAGAATCCAGTGGTAAGATGGCTTACCCGTAGGTCGTCCTCATCCTCTGGGGTGATGGGGGCGATGACTCTCTAGTATGCCACATGTATAAACAGATCATCCTACTTGGGTTCTACAAGTGACGCAGCTAGGTCGGCCAATGCGTCCGCTTGACCATTCTGTGATGAAGGGATATGGGTAACCTCTGGTCGAGAAGGGAACTAAGCCATTAGACAGAGGGTGCACTCCAACAATGGCACGAGCTCTGGCTTTCTGACAACATAGCCTCCATTGACCTGCTTGATGACTAGTTCGGAATCCCCTTTCACGTGAAAATGGGGCACATAGATCTCAAGGGCCAGCTCGAGGCCAGTGATGAGAGCCTGATACTCTGCCTCGTTGTTGGTTCAGCCTTCTGACAACAGGAATGAGTATAGCAGAACGGATTGCGCCGGGGTGATGAAGACAATACCCAGACCCACTCTGTTGAGCTTAGGATCATTGATCCTCCTACTGGTGGGGCTCCATGAGGCACCGTTGAAGTGCATTTTCCAACATGAGATGACATGATTGAATGATAAGATTGCCTCATTAGGAAAATCTAGGTCTAGGGATTGATCCACGGAGGTTGGATGGGAAGCTAGGAAGTCTTCCAATGCCTGCCCCTTGATAGCCTTTTGAGGCACGAACCTGATGTCGAACTGCTGGAGGATCACCGCCCACCGCGCTAGTCGGCAGTCAACATGGGGCAGTTCATATTGTAATTCAGTGGGTCTACCCTAGAGACCAACTATACCTCATGGTGTTGTAGGTAATGTCACAATTTATGTATGGAAAACACAAGTGCAAGGCAGCTCTTTTCGATGGGGGAGTATCTGGTCTCTCTATCGAGAAGCATGCAGTTGAGGTAGTAGAGGATGTTCTCTATCCCCTCATTGTTCTTTTGGGCGAGCAGGGCGCCGATAGACTATTCCAGAGTGGTCACATAAAGGACCAAAGGCTTTCCAGCGATGGGTGGCATAAGGACTGGAGGCTGGAGAAGATACTGCTTGATTTCCTCGAAGGCAGACTGACACTCTTCATCCCATTCATAGGTGGACCCTTTCTTCATGAGCTAGGAAAAGGGCTTACACTTGCCCGCCAGATTCACAATGAATCGACGTATGTAGGATAAGTGGCCTTGGAGACCTCGAAGCTCCCGAATATTGCTCGGGGGAGGCATCTGGCTGATGGCCTTGATCTTCTCTGGGTCGATCTCGATGCCTCGGTATCTGACAACAAAGCCAAGAAACTTCCCAGAGGTGACCCCGAAGGCACATTTAAGCCTGTTCATCTTCCGGTGGTGGGAGCGGAGGAAACCGAACACTTTATCAAGGTCCTTGAGATGGTCCTGGCGCTGGCAAGATTTGACCACCAGGTCGTCCACATAGCACTCCACCAACGTCCCGATAATTGGCTTGAATATGCGGTGCATGGCCCGCTGATAGGTGGAATCTGCATTTTTCAGGCCGAAGGTCATGACCTGGTAATAGAAAGTGCCTTGGGGAGCCCTGAAAGCGGTGGAATCCTCATCTTCGGGGCCATCCATATCTGGTTGTACCCGGAATACCCATCCATGAAGGAGAGGGCTTGGAACCCGGTTGTGACATCAATCAACAACTCTGCCACTGGGAGGGGAAAACCATCCTTTGGACATTGGCGGTTGAGATCGTGGAAGTCAATACAGACTCTGATTTTTCCATTGTTCTTTCTGAATGGAATAATTTTGGCTAGCCACTTGGGGTACTGGACTTCCTTGATGAAGTTGGATTTGATAAGCTTGTCAACTTCGGCCTCAACCATGGAACAATGAGAAGGGTGCATCTTTCTGGGAGGCTGCTTGAACCCGTGATGGTTTTTCGGGAGACCAAGGCGGTGGACGGCTACCTGGGGATCTAGTCCTTGCATCTCGCTGAAACTCCAGGAAAACACATCTCAGTGTTGCTTAAGGAAGTTCATGTACCGCTGCTGCTCCTCAAGGGACATGGTGGCACTGATCAATGTGGGTCTCAGATCTGCCTCGCTACCAAGGTTCACCTGTACCAGTTCATCGACCGTGGTAGATACTCCTTCTTTAAAGGTGAGGGGAACATCCTCTATATCCTATTCTCAACTTGTAGAGGGAGCTTCTATTTAACAACCCGAGAGTTCATGTTTTGTGTAATGATATGTTTCCCTTTTAGTTGGACCATCTTGCTTTAAAAAGAAAATGAAAATAAATGAAAATCTGTAGCAACAAGCATGAATGAAACACTCCTTTATTAAGAAACATGACGATTACAACTTCCCACAATCAAAACATCACTAACCGAGGATTCCAACCAAAAATACGATTACAACGATGGGAAGACTGCTTAGAACCACTAGGAGCCCGAGTATGCGGTAAGGATTTCAAGCATCCATCATAAGGAACGTAAGGATTGCTGAAGCCACCGCGGCCGTGCTCAGCACCAAGGGGATCATACGAACCATCCTTTCTTCTCCTTCAGCCACTTGGGGTAAGGGTCACCCGAGACCTAATCCTTTTATAAGCACCAAAGATGACCGTTGGACCTCAAACGGCCACAAATCTGACCGTTGGACCTCAAACGGCCACCAATCCGACCGTTGGTACCCAACGAATCCCATGTTCATTTTGACCGTTGGGAGTAAAATGATCGGAATGATAGGTGGGATGTTTTTCTAAAATGACACCAACATTAATTACCTTTTGTTTTCCAAAATAAGAATTTTATTTTATGTTTCAAATGGAGAAAAATTAATATTATTGTCCTCTTCCACTATACTTTTTATTTGAATAATTAAACATTTGTTTTTCTAGTTATATCAAACCTGTTGGATTTCATTTATGAGTTTGCATCAAAATAGATACCTTATTTCTCGTATGATTAAACCTTTTATTAATTATTTTAGAAACTACGTCAAATTATGGTTTCTTTCACTTGTGTGTTTCGTGGTAATAATCAACACACTTGTATGTGTGATAAAATATAGTTGCATTAAATGATACCTTCTAAATTAAGAAAATTAGGATAGTTAACTAGCAAGGGAAATTAAAATATATATACTTGTGACATGTTTTAATGAAATATTATGTAATTAATAATTAAGGATTAATAATAATGACAATCTAATATTAATTTTTGATGTTTCAAAAATATATATATATATACATATAATAAAATGTTTTGATTAAATCAATATATTTTTTTAACCAATGATATATTTTAAATAAGAATGGTTTAATAATAATAATATAAATTAGTCTTGATTAAATTAATTTACAAAAGACTTTTTATTAAAAAAAAGAATGTTAATGTAATCTAATAAATTAATAATAACTTTATTAATAAAGCAATTATTTTTTTTTTGGAAAAACTGTAGAAAAACCGTGTTTTAAACCGCGGTGGAATTCCAGCCGTCCGATCTGCTCCCCCCTGATCTCGGCCGTCAGTTTCTTTTAAAGCCGCATCATCCCCAGCCCTCCGATCAACCAGAATTTGATCCCGGCCGTTCATCACGTTTCACGTTTTTCTTCTCCGCGGTTTCTTCTTCCTCGCGCCGAACCAGTAGCCTGCTGTTTTCTTCTTCTTCCCCTAGACCGGCGAAGCGACCCCAATATAGCCTATCCTTTCCACGCGGTTGACGCCGAAACCCCACCTCCCCCGAAGTCCTCATCTCCTTCTTCTTCGTTTTTTTTAAATCCCCTGTTGCCCCGAAGGCCGAACGACTGGCTCTCCCTCGGTCTCCTCGGCTCCTGATCCCTCCGACCTCCAGGCGACGCTCCGGCCTTCCTCCTCCTCGACGAACTGTTGCACCCTACTCTTCCTCCTCCTCCTCGACAAACTGTTGCACCCTACTCTTCCTCCTCCTCCTCGACGATCTGGTAAGGGTCAAGTCTTGTTTCCTTTTTTTTCTTTTCTTTTTGCCTGCTCAAGTTTCGGTTTGTATATATATATACGTTATATATTTTATGGCTTGTAAACCCGTTTTTTTTTTCCCATGCCTCCTTGCCGCGTCTTTCTCCTCCTCTCCGGGTTAAGGTAAGGGTCTTTTGTTTTTTTTTAGTTTGTGTAAATACCATGTTTGTATATAGTTATATATATACATTTATACTGGTTATATATTTATATATATAAATTCTACGTTTATACCATCTGGATCCCGTAGTTGCACCCTACTCCCCCTCCTCTCCGGGTTGAGGTAAGGGAGAAGCCCTTTTACCTTTTTTTTGAGGTTCTTGAGTTTCGGTTTTCTCTTTTTACATATATATATATATATATGGTTTGTATATATATATATATACGTTTTCACCTGATGTTAGTATAACCAAGTCCACTGAATCCACTTACCCCATTTATCAATTCCTGTCCTCCTCTCCAAAGGTAAGAGGCATGATTGTTTGTTTTCTTTTTAGTCATGTTTGAGTTTCGGAGTATATATATATATATATACATTTATATACACATAAGAATAAGAGTATATATGCAAAAAATACAATTCTTCTTTCGTGTTTATAACCCTGATTTTTATTTCGCCTATAAACATGGAGGTTTTGGGTAATTGCACAAACATGCAAAATTATGCAAGTATACGAAGTATATTGGTAAATGCATACATGTGATTATTTAGATGTGTATGTACACCAACGTGTACTTGGTTTTCTTATCCTTTTGTGATGAATTTATGGGTTGATTGGATTTAAAAAAAAATCATTCTCAAAACTAAGAATTTTCATTTATCATTGCTTCGGACAATCAGGATTTTCTTAAAATGGATAGTATGGGTTGCATGAACTTTTAAAAATGCATTCATGTATTAGTAGGTGTGTTCTCATGTGATAATGGAAGAGTTTACACAAATATACATGATGAACATGATTTTGCACTTTGTAAACCTCAGTTTCCAGTATTAAACGCCTAGGATACCCATTTATCATCACATGTGTAATTAATGGGTGACCATGCTTTAATTGGGAATTTTGATGTATGGAATATTAAGTGTTATGTTTACTTTATTAAAACCCATGTGAACTTTTTATGTGCACGAAGCATGAGCATGCATGTCTTAATGTTTTAATGAAAGGGTCCTGTTTTAATTTCGGTTGAGTTTTTACAAGAATCGGTTGTTATATAAATATGTATAGACATATAAATCATTATGAAAGTGAATTTTAAAGCAACGACATGTTTTCAAGATAGAAAACTCCAGTGAAGATATATATATAATT
This sequence comes from Viscum album, assembly GCA_963277665.1. Lineage (NCBI taxonomy): Eukaryota > Viridiplantae > Streptophyta > Magnoliopsida > Santalales > Viscaceae > Viscum > Viscum album. The sequence continues at coordinate 862,488,818 of OY728145.1, forward strand.
AAGGCAAGCTTAAAATGTTTTGGGAAAATTCGGTGCTTGACCGTTGTAAACAGGAAGGAATTGGGGAGTGAACCCATCCTTCGTTAAGTGGGTAGGCCCAGACAGCCTTCAACGATTTCAAGTGACCTCAGCATGATGTTTTAATTTTAAAAGCTTGCGTATTACTTTCACAGACACTGGATTATTTTTATGAAATTTTGAACGTAGTTATTTTATAAAATGATATAGTAAGTAATTTAAAACTATGTTTTAAAAATGATATTTATTGAAAGTATTTTCAACTCGTGAAACCGAGAACTTTCATTTATCACTGCTTGGGGTAAATGAGGATTTTTGTGAAATGGACTCCTTGAATTTTTTCTTTTTACAAGTATATACATGTATTCATAAGTGTGTACCTATGTTTGTTTAAAGTAAAACAGTTTTGGGTGAAAACCCTCAAAAATCCATTTATCAGTATATGTGTAAACAACTATGTTTTAATTACGATGATGTTATGTAATGTTAAGTAATATGTTCGTTCTCTTGAAACCCATGCTTTTAAAATGAAAAGTAACTTGTTATGAGAACGGAGTTTTAGCATGCATGTCATCAGGGTCTTAATGTTTAAATGGTCCTCATGAAAGAATAAGTATGTGAAAATGGGGTTTAATTAAGAATGCATGGAACCCTATGAACAAATGGCCATGTCAAGATATGTAAGGGATGTATAGGACTTACATGTGACGGGTGCGCCCGGAATTATATAGCGCTCCAATGCATTGGGTAAAGCAAGAGTCTCATGAGACGACCATGTGCGACGGTCTTGGCAGTTAGCCTTGACTTGTGCTAAAGAAACAGGGTGGGCAGTGAGCCTCGACCTGTTAAGTATGTAATACGGTCATGATGAAAAGTCATGACAAAGTTCAGGATTATACGTCCCCTCTGTATGTAATGATAAAGGTTACCAGGGGTTAGTTCAACTAACAGGACAACCCCTAGTTGAAAGCTCCTAAGATTATGAAAATGTACTTTATGTGACAAGAACTGTTTTTCATATGGCAAACTGTTAAATGAACTGCATTCTACACACAAACCCTGATATGCATGTTTTACGGCTTAGCCATAGAATTTCCCTTGGAATTAAAGTAACCTTGTTTTAACATTATGCATTGCTTACTCTGTTTATATTGCGCACTCTGATCATGTTTACATTAAAGCTCATTTCAAGTACGTGCTTCTTGTGCAAGTGGATTTTCAAAGAAAGATGGTTTTCTTGTTTTAAGAAATGATAACGTTTTGATTTAGAAAAGTATTTTTATTCCTTTCAAAAGGACTGATTTAAGAAAGATTTTTCTTGAGAATGTTTAAAACCCCCTTACTGGGCATTTTTTCTCACCCTACGTTTTGTTTAAAATTTTTCAGGCACGGTTAATATTAATGAAGCTAATCAGAAGCAGCTGGTTTCCTAGAATCCCGAGCCTCACGATCCTCTTTTGTGATGAGACATGATATTTAAACTTGAAATGATGAAATGTTAAGTGTATCATGTCTCATTAAGCACCCCGGTTTAAGGGGGTCGCTACAGTTGGTATCAGAGGATGGGTTCAGGAAACTCTGGAAAACCAGGTGATATAAATATATTGCTAAGACTAATTAAGTAAAAACGTTATGATTTTCAGATGGGTGATGTACCTACTGACCTTTTGTCACTTCCCACCGAGGCTCTAGAGAACATTATATCTCTAGTTGGCCGTGAAAACTTCCTGAACTATGCTCACATTCGCATGACGTGTAAGCACTTGTACGATGTGTCGAACTCATCTAGGGTGCTTAGTCTCCACCGGGGAATGGGGATGGATTATCTCCTAATGATGATGACCCAGTTTCCCTCGTATGCACGTCGAGGAAGGTATCATGAAGGACTCTTCCGAGTGTTTACTGCAGGCGAGGAATTTGGCACAATGCTAGATAACCCTTTCCAAGAAGCGGCTGCTGCCGGAGATCTTCAAGCGGCTTATCTGTGTCAGGTCCTGCACTATGGTTTCTGGGGCCAGTTAATGGACTTCGAAGCGTTGGAGAATGAGTCCACTCGTGTGTCTCTTAGGCAAGAAGTGTACACCGACGTTTCCCAACTCCACACCCCCCACGCTAAACTCAAGAGGCGATATAAATGTCCCCATGAATTTAGTCATGTTTGTTCTTCCTGTGTTTGGTTTGTGGAGTTAGAGAGTTTCGCCTCTCTTTGTGGTGTCCGTCTGGAAAACTCAGACTTTAATGTGTAAACCTTTTTAATTAAAAAGTTTATGATCTCTTTCTTCTTAGTGTTGTTAAGTGACCTCTCTTGTTTACCTTTTCTTCCAGATGGCAAGTCAGATGAACCTCTCGTCTCTGCCTGACGAGTTAATAGAGGTTGTCTTGATCCGAACTTGTATGGTGGACTTTCCCTCTTTTCTCCACCTACGAGGGTCCTGCCAACGTTTTCTGGATATAGCAAATAGTCTGGAAATTCTCCGCGCATGTCAGGAGAATGAATATGTAATCCACCTCCTTGCCACCACCCAGCTTCCCTACTATAGGCGAAGGGGGAGATACCATGAAGGGCATTTTCAGTGTTTCTCTAACGAAGGTTTCTCACTTATTGCCAATCAAGGAGACCTTTAGTGTTGATGATCTGGGGCGGTTGTACATCCGAGAGATTGTACGTCTGCATGGAGTTCCACACTCCATTGTTTCAGACACGGATGCGCGTTTTACTTCTCAGTTCTGGAAGGGGTTTCAGAAGGATTTGGGTACACAGGTACTTTTGAGTACAGCATACCATCCCTAGAAAGATGGTCAGTCCAAGCGTATGATCCAGGTGTTTGAGGATATGCTCCGAGCTTTCATTCTAGACTTTTGTGGTTCTTGTGAGAAGCATATTCCTCTTGCATAGTTTGACTATAACAACAGTTTTTTGGCGACTATTCAGGTGGCACATTACGAGGATTTTTACGGTAGGTCATGCCGGTCACATTTGTGCTAGCTGGAGGCAGGAGAGGCAGCTTTTCTAGGACCTCATCTTGTTCAGGAGACCTTAGAGCAGATAGAGTTGATTCGGAAGAGGATGGATACGGCACAGTCTCGACAAAAGTCTTATGCTGATCGGCGGAGACGACCTCTAGAGTTTGAGGTCGGGGATCAGGTTTTCCTGCGTGTCACACTGAGGTTGGGACACAAGAGGATTCAGAGACATGGTAAGATTTCACCATGATACGTCGGGCCGTTTGAGTTGTTGGAGAGAGTTGGGCCAGTTGCCTATCGGTTGCAGTTACCACAGAGGTATCAGCCTATGTACAACGTCTTCCACGTTTCTTAGCTCCGACATTACTTTTTAGACATGTCTCATGTCTTTCAACCTGAGGAGGTTGAGCTTGAAGCGAATGCATCATTTGAGAAGCATCCTATCTGGATTGTCGATCGTAGTATGAAGGTTCTCTGTGGTCGATATGTTCCTCTGGTATGGGTGCTATGGCAGCATGGGTGAGTACAGGACAAGACCTGAGAGAGGGAGGTCGATGTACGATCACAGTGGCCAGAGCTGTTTGGGGTTTCTTCTTCTACGCCTCGCTAGAGAAATTCGAGGATTAATTTCTTTAAGGGGGGAAGTTTGTAAGAACTCGGATATTTGTTTTAGGTATGTTTTTCCTTTTCTGGTCATTTTTGAGAAAAAATGAAAATTTTTGAAATTTTCAAAGTACACGCCGTGTACTTCGATGTCGCGCAAGGCCGTGCGATGGCCGTGTCCAGGCCATACACACAGTGTGTAGGGGAAATGTGGAGGATGCTTAAAGTGGATTACGGAAAATCCTAGTACATGTTGTGTACCCTAGAATTACACACCGTGTACTTTCTTTTTTTTTCATTAAACGGACTGGGGTCGCGCCTAATCGACAGAATCATATTCTTCTCCAGGTTATTCGACCGAGAGCATCTCGTACGGCTGCAAACATCCTCCGAGCCCCTGATCCTCCATCTATTTCCGAATCGACCATCGTCAATTGCGTTGGAATCGCAACGATGAGCTCTTCCTTCTTCTTGAGTTTCATTCCATGATTTCCCCTCTTTCTCAAGATATCATGGGTTGAACGTTTTGTGCGTTTTCATAGATCTAGGATGTTTTAAGTAGAATCGAGCCTCGTTGTTAAAGTATATTGATCTCTTAGCATCAAGGTAGGTGGTTTGTTCCTTACCGTTCAAAGTCCTTGAGTTTTATGTGAAAATTCCACTAATACCCGTGAACGGGGTATTGCGTGTTTACCTTTTTTCCCCTATGGTTTTTTCTGCCTTGCTTTTATGCCTGTGTAGAGTTAATTTGATCATGTATAAGGATAATTGTTGAGATTGGATGTTTTGCCATACCTTGTTTTGTTTACAACCTTTGGTTCATGTTTAGCCTTTGGTCGTTGTACCTGTTTTCCATGCTTTATGACTATAGGATGGAATGATATTCCTGACCTACTTGTTATGTTGTAGACTGGTTATCCAAGTATCTCTATAGGTGTGATTTGGACTTATAGTATTATTATGCACTGACTGGAATAGGACTGTGAGAACCTGGTGCTATAAACTATACGGGGATAGATCAAGTGAGCTTCCTCAAAGAGTCTTGGACATTATAGACTACATGGGATAGACCGAGTGAGATTCCCAGAGAGTCTTGGATATTATAGACTATAGGAGGGTTGACTGAGTGAGGTTCCTCAGAGATTCTTTACTTGTTTGAATTTCCTTAAACCATTCCAGGCTAGAGGAGGAATTGACCGAGCGAGCTTCCTTAGAGAGTCTGTGATAGACCTGAGACTATAGGAGGATTGACTGAGTGAGCTCCTCAGAGAGTTTCTAGACCTTGGGGCTATAAGAGGGTTAGACAGCGTGATCTTCCTTAAATATTCCCTGACTACCCTAGACTATAAGGGGAATTGACCGAGAGAGCTTCCCCATAGAGTCTTATAATTTCGTATGACCAAACCAGAGGTGTTAGGCTGAGTACACTGCACAGAGGTTTGTTGGTTCTTCTTGGATAGGACCAAAGGGGTTGGCTGTGAGTACTTCCTAGAGGGGTTACTATTGTGGTTAGCTGTTGGCTTTACTTCTTCTTGTTGATTGGGGATTGATAATTGTTGTATATCATCTTGTTTACTGCTTACTGTTTACTAGTTGTTGTTTACTGTTTACTGTACTATTACCTGCCATATACTCACTGACTGTTAGGCATAGATCTTTGGGTGGTTGCCTATTGGGATTTAGTCTCACACCCTGTTTGGGCCATGCTTTTGGGCCCAAGCAGACTATGTTGTTACAGGTATAGACAAGGGCAAGCGCCCTTCGACTTTGGGTACTTGATTGCTTTGGAGCAGGAGAGCATGGGACCAAGCTTAGGCTTGCGATGCTACGGAGCTGTTTATCTTTTCTTTTGTACTTGTTTTGGTACTGTTTGTATTTCCAGTATTGTAACCTGTTTGGCTGCTTTCCTAGATATGTATCATGCATCATTTCATATATACATATGTGCTCCATTTGTTTATTGTTTTAGTCTTCCACTATTTATTATTGTTTGATATTTACTGCTTCCGCTATTGCCAGTTTTGTTTACTTCCACTGTGTACTCTGCCAGTGAGGGCATAGTTTCCCCACTATCACACCCAAGGCCCTCACTACTAGTCGGAAGCCTCTGGCATTTGGGGAAATGCGCTTGAGTCCATGTGACCAACTGTGTACGGGGCTCCTCTGGGTGGCTCCCGGAACCGAAATGTTACAACTTTCAAAAGCATCATAAGTAAACTCCTTTCCATTATCTAATATCAGCTTCTTGATATAGAGACTCATCTCTTTCTCATATTTCCTTCTATAATTTTTGAGCATTTTTTTCCTCTGACTTGTACTTGATAAACATGAAATTAGTCATCTGGATATAATCATCAATAAATGTAATGAAATACAAATCACCACTTGTAAAATTTTATCTCATTTGGCCATATAAATCAGTATGAATAGGTTCAAGGGGCATAGATGATAGGGTATCCACCCCTTTGTGTGAACTTTGGGCCAATTTCCCCTTTTGAAAAGTTTCACAAATTTCATCCCTTACCCTTTTAGGATTGGGAAAATCTCTCACAATATTATGCTTCAAGATTTTTCTAATACTCCTTTGACCAAGATGGTCAAGCCTTCTATGTCAGAGGTTGTTTTCATCATTGGCACTCAAATAATAGAAATTGATAGAATCACCAATTTGAAATAGATTGGCATTGGTTATTTTTCATTGAGTGATAATTATTCCATCATCTGTGGTTTTGATGATATATGAATCCTTTTTGAACAACACTTCATGTCCGTCATCACAAAGTTGGCTGAGAAAAAGAAAATTGTTCTTCATCCCTTCAACAAATAACACATTATTTGACTTCATATTTTGGGATTCAATCTTCTCTTTTCCAACTCCCTTAATTTTCAGTGAACAATCATTTTCAAAGGCCATTGATCCTCCTTCATGATTCTTAATGTTGCTTAAAATTTTTGTGTCATTGTTCATGTGTGATGAACATCCATTATCATGAATCCATGACTTGGTTTTACTACTGGATTTCAAAGCAACTTCAGTGAAACATGACTTTACTTCATTCATTTTTTGAACTCCCTTGCCTTTCATAATTTTGGTTGTTTGTTTAGGGAGAATACTCATGCACTTTTCATCAATATGACTTTGCAGGTCACATCTACTACAAATTTCTTCTAAATAGTCAAATTTGTTCTGTGTTGGCAGATAGAATGAATTCTTAAAAATGCTTACTTAATTTGAAAATTTTCTCTCTTGTTATCATAATAGCTTCCCCTTTTTCATGTCTCGTTTCTGGTAGGGACATGTTATACCAACATGAATAAGCCTTATTCCCAAACACTCCACAACACCAACAGTGTCCTTTGAATCTTGATCTTCCCAACTGATAATATTCTTGTCTTGAATATTTTCTTTGTTATCTTTCCATATACTGAGATTGTCTCTGTTTTGGAGAAAAATATTCTTAGAGAATTTATTTCTTCCTTTGAATTAAAAGATGATTTTTCACTAGTCTTCATGTTCTATACTTATCCAGAACTTATTTTTGGACCTACAGTGTCATAGATAACAAATTTATTTTGAGATTCATAAAGTGCTGAACAAACCTGCTTCTTTGAACCCCTATTTTCACCAGTTTGTGATGATTCTGCCTTGACTGCAACAGCCTTGCTGAGATCTTTTCTGATATTTTTAAAAAAAATTGTGCTTCAAGAAATTTATATTGAGTCTTCGACTATTATTCTTCTTTGAGATAGAGTTCTTCTTCAATTTCCTTTACCATTTTTTCATTTCATCCACTTTCAGATTGTTTCTTTTGATTTCTTCAATGTAAAGAATCTCTTTCTTTTCACATTCTTCTTTTTCCTCAGTTATATTTTATTTTTATTTCAATAACAATCTATTCTCCTTCTTGATATTTTTGGTTTTCTCAAGATAATCTTCTACTTCATTTTTCAACATGTTCTCTAGTTCTATTCGTTCACTTTCATCATCTTCACTTCTAGAGGTGTAAAAACCTTTTTCAATATGATCTATGAAGTTAGTTTCATCTTATGATTGACTACTTGTGGTATAGTTAGCTTCATTTTACTTTCTCAATAAATTTATTTTACTTTTAAAAAAATTATTCTTACTTCCATCAAATATGGTTATGCCTTTTGAGCTCTTCCCCCATTTCCTTTTATGTGGTTTTTCATCATCTGTTTTAGGTTCCATAGACTTCTTTTTAGGACAATTTTCAGCAAAATTCCCAATGTCATTACAGTTGTAGCACCTTGTAGGTAATTTAATTTTACCCCTAAACTTTCTGTTCTTGAAAATATTTTTGATGCAAGAGCAATGATTCTCTTAAAATCTTCATATTCATTTTCATCATCAGATTCACTTGATTCTGACCTTTTATCATCTCTAATTTTGATCTTTCTCATGGCTTCGAAATCCATCTCATCTTTGAACTTTTTCTTGAAGACTGGGATCTTTCACATTTCATATGCAATGAGTATGTTATGTAATTCATCAAGAGTAAGATCATATCTATCTTCCAAAGCTGATACTTTAGGATAAAACCTGTCAAGAAAATATCTCATTAATTTTTTGACAATAATTGAATCATCCAGCTTTTCACCAAAACCCCGAATATTACTGATAATTTCATTGACTCTTGTAAAATAGTCATCAATATGTTCTTCTTCACCCATCTTGATATCTTCAAATTTTCTTCTCTAAATTTTTAATTGGGCCTCTTTAACTTTCACATTTCCTTCATAACTACTTTACAATTTATCTCATATTTCCTTGGCATTTTTAAATCACATAACCTTTGTGTAAAATTTTTCTGAAACAGACATCAAAATGGAATTTTGAGCTTCACCATCAACTTCCATATTTCTCTTCTGGGTAAAAGTCGCAATAGATTCATCAGCAATAGGTGGAAATCCAACAGTAAATGCATCTTTAACTTCAAGGTCAAGAGATATAATATAGGGCAACATATTATTTTTCTAACTGTGGTAGTTCTTTCCATCAAAATTATGAACACCCTGATTATTAACAAAAATCATATTATCAATCTTCAATACTTAGTGGATCTTGACAGAGGGAACTTGGCACTCAGATTCCAATTTAAGTGCCCAGGAGGAGTTTCACCACTGGGAAGTGGGGTTAAATCAGTGGTGATTTTTGAAATTAAACTCTATTAAGCTATTAGGATCCAATCCACTCTTATGATAACTCAACCTATCCTGAAAGTAGTAAAATTAAATGCCATAGGAACACAATATTTTTACAATATTTGGTCTCATAATGAGCCTAATCCTTATTGTGATTAGTTAAAATCTTTAATCACATATTCTCCACTATAATCACAAACGGTTACAACATGCATTTCTTCACTAGCATAAAGTATCACTATGCTTTCCAGAGTCCCACTCGAACAATAGTTTCACATGGCCTTGTTACAAAAATGATTACACAAAAACACAAGAAAGACCACTTATGAATGTTGACTGGTTCTATAACAACTGATGACGATCTTTCTTTTGAGCCTTCAAGATAAATAAAATAACATATGCTCACAAACCGAATAACTCCATTGAATAGGTTCTTCCTCAAAATTATGTCTCTTGACTTCTCAATTATATATTGGTCATATAGTATGTAAAATTATCTTTATGTTCATTAAATAATTGTGGCATGGTAGATATATATTTTGGGGAACTGTCTGTACAAAAATATAATATTTTGCGAACTAATGTTTGTACTCAAATACACTGTCACATACTAACTGCAAATAAATTTTATTTCACCATGTACTGTATGGAAGTCTGCATACAAATCATCCGCAAATTTAGGAGCTTCGTATTTTCAATTGCGATTGATCACGGGACAATTTATCCACCACAAAGCAGCATCCCGCATAGCATATACCTTCGCAAACAACTATCTGTCATCTACCTACCACCTTCGTAAACCATTATCTACAAAGCATTCTTCATTTGTGTACCACCTTTGCAAACCATTTATTTTCTTTGCAGTACATCTTTCCCATTTTTTCGAACTCCAGAAGAGTCTTGGGAGTTCTCGCATGGCACCCAAACTTGCGAGTTCTCAATCTGCAAACCCTCATTCATGAGGGGTTTGTCCTCGAAGAGACTATTCATGAGGAGGAAGATAACTCTCACATGATCGGATGGCTCGAATTCAAACCAGAGATCAGACCGGATGCTTGAAGTTATTTTTTGTATTTTTAATCGGTGGGTGAACAGTACCATTGAACTTATGTCCCACATCAAAACCAACATACATCAGAGGCGTGGTTTAACAATCAAGGGTTGTTGTTATGTGGCCAAAATTCCTGGACCCCTTTCCGTTGGTAAACAATGTTCTTTTTAGGATGTCTTAAACATTAAAAATCAGCACAATTAATTGTCACAATTTAAATACGAAGAAAAACTATCCAAGTATGATATCTAATGTTATAAAATGAATTTATAACATTTTTTCAGGCATCACCACTTCATCTAAAACAATTATCAAAGAATTATGACTTCATTCATAACTCACCAAACACATATTGACACACTCTGACAACAAGTGTTGAAAACAAATGCAACTTCAACAATTAAGATCAAATTCAATCATAACTCACCAAACACTTATATAGCATGGTATTCTTGAATCTTGAGAATAATGTGGTAAACAATATGTCCTCCTTAGGATATGTCTTAAACATTAAATATCAAGCACAATAAATTGTCACAATTTAAATACCAAGAACTATCCAAGCATGGTATCCAATGTTATAAGATGAATTCATAACAATTCTTCAGGCATCACCACTTCATCTAATACAATTCTCCAAGCATCACCACTTCATTCATAACTCACCAAACACATATTTCATATACTACAATTTTCCAAGCATCACCACTTCATTCATAACTCACCAAACACATATTGATACACTCTGACAAAAAATGCAACACTTAGGTTCAACAATTAAGATCAAATTCAAAAAATAATGGGACTTTTAATTATAATGACCATGAAATAAAATCCAATTATGAAGAAAACATATTTTAAATAATAAAGTGTCTACTAAAAACTGAATACATATTATGCATTAATCAATACATTTTCATTATATAAAACTTTTATACATATTTTTCATAATGTGATTAATTATATTCATACCATCAATTTAACGACTAAGTTATAACAGTTTCACTTAAATAATATTTAAATATTTTTATAATATATCACAGTTCTCTTAAAACTCAGTGTTGCGTGTTAAGTAAGTGGCCAAGTATAGCATTATTTTAAACTAAATTTTTGGAGTGTTTCATTATGAAAACATAAAAAAAAAATTAAAATTTTGAGTTCAAATTCATGTTAAAAACATTCAATCTTCAATACTCCTTACATGGATGGATCACGTGAAATTAAATTTAAGTATGAAGAACAATATCGAAAAAAATCGTAAATGGTACCTTGTTCCTTTGAAAACGTCAATATTATTTTCTCACTGTTGGCATGTTGTAACTTGAAGGCGTCGAAAAAGACATTCTCTAGATCATCCACATGTTCCCCACAGCTCATGGATCATTATTCTTCAATTCTCAAGTGCTATCATGGGAAATTGAAGTGATTTATAATGTCTTGTCAATCGTGTGAAGAACAGGTGATTGATTCATGAGGGGAAATCAATCAAGACCTGTTCTTCCTTCAGTTTTGTTCTCTAAAACTTGAGAGAGAGGTGGAGAGCTTCAAAATTCATTCAAGACGATCACACCACCATTTTTGGGCTAAAAAACATTTATATATTAGGGTTAAATTTTTCATAAATTATGTTTTGGCCCCTATGGAAACTTAATCTTCCAAAACACCCAAAAAACACTTGTGAACTAGTTAACTCATCATAAGCATCGTAAAAATTTTATCATTGTTTTTTGAAATTATTAATAGGCCATGTGATAAAATGTGAACCATTTACTCATTTCGTAATCTCCCCTGATAATTTAACGTACCTTGAACATGTAATATTCTTTTGAAAAATTATATTTTCACGTATTCACTTTTATAATTAAATAAATTGTGAATACCTTAAGAAATAAACTCAATAATTATAATTCTGAACATGAATAATATAATTGAATTATTTTACTTGTGATCGTTTACACTCAAAGGTTCACTAGCCCTCGCACGTGGGGCCCACTTCATCCTAAAATCCTATTCATCTGAATAGATGAAACTTATGGATACACTTAGTGTGAAACCATCTAGGCCCTTATCTCAATAGCATTGAATGTAACTCAAAAACCAAAAGTGGGATCTAGAAACCCATCAAGACCCCAAAGGAGATAAGGAATGTCATAGAAACAACCTCCTCCAATGAATATGCATAGTGTTATATAATATTTTTATCTCACGATATCTCATAAAGCAGAATGCACACTCTGTGCCAACATCCTTTATTGCTTTATTTATTCATTGAACTTACTAAATGGACTTACCTTCAATCACCATGAACATAGATTTAATAAATGTAATATCATCCTAATCAATTGGGCCTGAGATATCTCTTCCTTTTAGAAGCAATAAGTATGATCTTAATCATTAAACCAATGTCATACCAACAATGACACATCCAACACAAGCTATCTCATCACAAATTCAATGGTATGGTTTTTTTTCTTGCATCAAAGTATGCAATCAAATGGTACACATTGATAATGATCTCAAGTCAAGAGACCAATACACATTCTCGTAGATAGGAACGACTAAAGACACACAAAACATGTGGTGTTCCTATTGGCGGGTCAGTTCTCATGATCTCCTCTACTCGAGATCACCAAGTGTGGACTTTTTGAGAAGAAGTCTCAATGATTATGAGCTTTTGAAACCTATGTTAATATAATGTAAAGAGATACATGTGTGTGTGTGTGTCTATATATATAATATATATATCAAACTATATACATGTAATGGTAATCAAAGTACATATAGGATTTGGGTCTAGGGCACCCACTCACAACAATTATCACATCCAAGTGATCCCTCACTTTTTTATAAACGAGCCTCGACTATCATATGGTTCCACAATCATTCGATCTTTATTCTCCATTGTTGTGTCTACTAAGGAAATTTTCATATGTCAATTCCCATACCAAGAAAACACATTCTTTCTTAATCAAATCCAAAGCTTCCGGAACTCATCCTTCTGCATTTTGGATTACCTGATTCTACTGCTCCGTTTGTATGGTTCTACAAGATCTTTCTAAAAATGTCCTAAAATTTTAGTTTGCTAGAAAATGGTCTTCACAACTCTTGACCTAACATCCTTCTCTTTTCTTTACTTTATTACTAATTCATGTTTATGGAATTATGATTCTTTAATGAACATCTATGATTATTAATATGTTCAGAATTGCAATAAAAATGTTTACTTGTTTACTTTATAAGGGAAAGAATGTTAGCTAAGCATGATCGTGATTTTATCACCATGTTAATTCTCACATGAGTTGTGGTCAGTTTTGAATCAATGTTCCTTGATTGTCATAGATTTCCATTCTTTGTTAAGTGTTCTTTCTTGAGTTTGTTGTTGTTGATAAGAAAATTAAGACGTTCCTTTTTATATCTAAGCTAAATGAATCATAAGCTAATGAATAACACATAACATGGGGTTAATATGTTTCTTCAATGGCGAGGTGATGGTCAGGTTTGATTAATTGAATATGGGTGATTTATTTGGTTTAAAGGTTTTCTTCTAAATTATTAATGGTTTTAAAGGGAATGAATTAACATACACCATTCCCATTCCCCGATAGGATAGGTATTGCAACCTAAATATATATTATTCACATTCCTCAAATTCTAAGTTAGGAATGAAGTAGATAAACACTGGTTTAGATCCTCCTAGTATAGGGTGTTGTCTGTTGCCATTATTATGGATTTTTGATTCACATGATTTCAAATTATTATTATGCTATAACTATTATCTTTAAAAACTATTTGTTATGTGTGTAAATGCACACCTGATTATTCACTGTGTCAGTTGAGATATTGTTGGGGTGGTCTACTGAGTCTCTATACTCACCATGCATGTGCACTCTAGTAAACATATAGCTTCACATATTGTGTTTCAGGTATGACACATATGCTAGCGATTGCATGGATGCTCAAATACTAGTGGATGTTGATATTGCATGTGTGTGTTTTAAATTCACAGGGAATTGGATAATTGGAAACCATGTTTGTACTGAAGTGTTGACACATTTCCTTATCAGTATTCTATTTTCTTAGGTTCAGTTTTCCCTTTTTTTTATGATCATTATTGTACAAGTATGACTTGTGCTTGTTTTGTTTTAATAGTCGTGATTGTTTTGCTGCATTTATATAGAAAGTAGTTTGTATTATTATATCAGGTGCCGCCAACATATAGATACAGCTTCGGTGGACAATTTTAGGTATTCAAATGTCCTATGTCTCCTAAGATCGTGTTGGATTTTTGACATGAACCCATGATAACTTAGTTTAAATTTAAAGAGGATGAACCATCTCCCAATATGTTTTATTCATCCTTCGGAATTTACATAACCCTATGGAAATCAAGAGATGTGTATGGGGTGTTGTAAAGACCTAGTTTAAGCATCCAGATTAAGGATGTTACCATAGTGGTGAAGAAGTGAAGAGCGCTCTGGAAAGAAACATGCAAGGATGAAAAACATGTTGAACCTCGCAATATCATTGATGATTTTGAGCATCAATTCAAACTAGAATATACTTGATAACATTCAAAACCTTTTTGATTTCTCAAGTTGAACCAATAGATGTGGAAGATGTTCTCAACAACAAGAAATGGGTTGAAGCAATGAATGGGGAATTGGATCATATCAAGAAGAGTGATACATGGAAATTGGTTCCAAAACCAAAGAAAAACATACATCATTGGTACAAAATTGGTATCTCAAAACAAATTAAAGGAGATGAGTGAGGTCGCAAGGAACAAAGTAAGATTAATGTGCACAGACTATTCGCAAGTAAAGGAGATTGATTTGATGAGAAGTTTACATGTGTTGCAAGATTGGAAAAAATTAGTTTCTTTATTATTATTGTGGATTAAAGAATTCTCATATTTTTCAAAGGCTCAATTGATTATGATATTCTATATGACATCAATAGAAAACATGATTTGTTTGGTTATGTTGATACAGACTAGGATAGAAATTTAGATGATATAAAATCTACTAGCAGCGATGCGAAATGGATGGGTTGAGGAGGGGCAAGCCAAACTCACGCTGGATCAACATGCAAAAATCCCACATGTCAAACTGGTAAATTTATCAAGTCACGGCGGATGCGATCCAGCCCACGAGCAACCTTCATTTCATAAAGGTTATAATTTCATGATTTGAAAAAAAATGTTAGAATTTAATAAATATAAAACAAAGTTATACAAAAAAGCACAATAATAATTTTAGAAATAAAAATTATATATTGAAAATAATAATAAAAAATAACATAATGTTAGGCAGTCGGTGGTTGCATAACATTTCAACGGGGGTGGGATACCCACCCACACCAAACCCTTTTCGCACTACCTATAAAAGGCAGTGCAACCCCCTCTAATGGTGGTAGACTTGAGGAAGGAAATCCACTGATAGAGAGGAAGAAGTGTGATCATCAATAAAAATGTGTCTTTTCTATTCATCTCTCTATTTTATTCTAGTTTTTCCTCATTTCAAATTTGTTTTCTCAACACGTTATCAGCACGACCGCTCAAAAAAGAGAAAGGTATGTTTTTGTTTTTTTTTCACCACCTGGTTGGATGGTTCTGATTATTTATCCTTTTTATTACTTTTACCACCAAATGGGATGGTTTATGTGGTTTATTTTAATTACCACTATAAAGGTCGATTTGCTGCCTGTTCAGATGATTTAAATTTATTTATTTTTCTCTGCCCGATTGGACGGTATAATTAAAAAATCAGTACACGAAAGAAATTTTTAAATGAGTAATGCGATACTAATGTATTTATTTGAAATCCCCACGTGAAATATTTATTAACTAATTAGGGTGGGATATATATATATATATATATATATATATAATTAAATGATAATATTAACCTGATTTTAATGTTTTCTAGTTATCATCATGTCAAATCTCATGAAGCTCGAATTCACCGCTCTTGAAATTACTAAAAGTAATTACATGCCATGGACGATGGATGTGGAAATGCATCTCGAATCAATGGATCTGATGAAAACAATTAAAGAAAATAATTTACAAACCCTCCAAAATAAAGAAAATGCGATGATTTTCCTCAGAAGACAACTCGATGAGGGTTTGAAATGTGAATACCTCATAGAAAGAGATCCATGCAAGCTCCTAAAGAGTTTGAAAGAGATTTATGATCATCAAAAAGAGGTTGTTCTTCCAACAACCCGTGATAAATGGAATTTTTTACACCTCAAATAATTTAAAAGTATTAGTGATTACAATTCTTCCATGTGTAAAATTGTATCACATCTCAAGTACTGTAGTATTGGGATTACAGATGTTGATATGCTTGAAAAGACATATATTACATTTCATGCATCTCACATCACCCTACAGCAACAATATCACTTGCGAGGATATTTAAAATATTCAGATATCATATCATCGTTACTTGTAGCAGAGAAGAACAGTGAGCTTTTGATTAAAAATCAGCAGTCTCGTCCTACAGGTTCAGCAGTAGCATTTTCTGAAGCAAATGTTATTTTTCATGAAAATAATCATTTGGTCTCGAGTTTTTCAAACCCTATAGCATCTTTTTAAGCTCTATAAAGTATCTCTTAAAGTAAAGAAGAATAAAACCACACTTTTTTGGGACATCCTATAAAGAGAAAGAAAGGGAGGTGAATTTTACTGAGAATCATAAGCCATCAAATGATGATTTCACTTACCTCGAAGCGGGTGATTTTACTTGTGAATTTGATGAGATGATAGCTGGAAATAATTCAGAAAAATTACAGTAGTTATGGTATATGATATGTCATTTTGTTCTGTATGTTTTATATTTTAGATGTTGTATTATTTGAATTTCATAAGGTGTTTCTTATAATATTATTCTCTTTACTTTGAATCATTGAAATGGATTTCTTAAATAGGATAGATATTTGCATACCAGATAGTGGAACAACACACGCAATTCTTAAGAATAAAAAAAATATTTTTTTGATCTTTAATCAACAAGACCAATTTTGAATATTATATCAGGTCCCGCGTATCTGATAGAAGGGACTAGTAAAGCGAGTTTTTATTTACCTATTGGGATGCAATTTTTTGTAAAAGATGCGTTGTTTTCCTCAAAGCCCAAAAGAAACTTGTTACTTTTCAATGATATATACAAGCATGGGTATGATACTCAAACTATATCTGAGAGAAATGAAAAGTACATGTGCATTACCATTAATAAATTTGGTAAGAGTCATGTACTAGAAAAACTGCCAAAATTATCATCTGGATTGCATTATACATATATAAGTGCGATCGAAACACATACGGTAGTAAAGAATGGACCACAAATTGTTATTTTTTGGCATGACCGATTAGGTCACCCTGGTTTAGGAATGATGTGAAAAATAATTGAAAGTTCTCATGGACATTCAATAAAGGTCCAGCAGATCTCTCCACTAAGAAAAATTCCATGCGAGGCTTGTTCGCTTGGGAAGTTGATTGTGAGACCATCTCCAGCTAAAATTAAGGCCAAAATTTCATCCTTTATTGAACAAATTCAAGGGGATATATGTGGACCAATTCATCCATTGTTTGAACCATTTAAATATTTTATGGTATTAATTGATGCATCCAGTAGATGGTCACATGTATGTTTTCTCTCGACTCGTAATGTTGTGTTTTCATGTTTTCTTGCCCAAATAATTAAATTGAGAGTGCAGTTCCCTAATCATTTCATCAAGAAAATAAGGTTCGATAATGCTGTAGAGTTTACCTCTCAAACTTTAAATGATTACTATGTGGCAATGGGGATTACTGTGGAGTATTTAGTCACCCATGTGCATACACAAAATGGTTTAGCTGAATCACTGATAAAACGCCTCCAACTTATTGTTAAACCATTAATAATGAGAACAAAGTTGTCGAGCTCTGTATGGGGTCATGCAATATTGCATGCCTCGACATTAATTTGCATTAGATCAAGTGCATATCATAAACACTCTCCACTCCAATTGGCTTTTTGTCCAAGAGTCTGATATCTCCCATTTAAGAATCTTTGGTTGTGTAATATATGTACCAATTGCTCCCCCACAACGTACAAAGATGGGACCTCAAAAGAGGTTGGGAATTTATATATGATATGAATCCTCATCCATCATTAGATATCTTGAACCAAAAGATGGTGATGTATTTACAAAACGTTTTGCTGATTGTCACTAAAACGAAGAAGTATTCCCATCATTAGGGGGAGAAAAGAAACAAAGGGAAGAGATTTCATGGAATGTGCAAACGTTATCTTTTCTCGATCCTCCCACCCGGAAATGTGAGATGGAAGTGAAAAAAAATTATATTCTCAAGAACTGACAAATCAAATGCTTGATGCATTTACTGAGTTAAAGGGCATGACTAAATCACATATACCGACTATAAATGCACCGTCTAGAATTGATGTCCTAAATAAACAATTACATAATGATGTTACATAAATATTAAAAACATGCTTGAAGCGTGGAAGATAAATTGATGCATCCAGTAGATGGTCACATGTATGTTTTCTCTCAACTTGTAATGTTTCATTTTCACGTTTTCTTGCCTGAATAATTAAATTGAGAGCATAATTCTCTAATCATTTCATTAAGAAATTAAGGCTCGATAATGTTGGAGAGTTTACCTCTCAAACTTTAAATGATTACTATATGGAAATGGGGATTATTGTAGAGCATTTAGTCACCCATGTGCATACACAAAATGGCTTAGCTGAATCACTGATAAAACGCCTCCAACTTATTGCTAAACCATTAATAATGAGAAAAAATTTGTCGAGATCTGTATGGGGTCATGCAATATTGCATGCCTCGACATTAATTTGCATCAGATCAAGTGCATATCATAAACACTCTCCACTCCAATTGGATTTTTGGCCAAGAGTCTGACATCTCCCATTTAAGAATCTTTAGTTGTGCAGTATATGTACCAATTTCTCCCCCACAACATACAAATATGGGACCTCAAAGGAGGTTGGGAATTTATATAGGATATGAATCCTCATCTATCATTAGATATATTGAACCAGAAAATGGTGATGTATTTACAACATGTTTTGTTGATTGTCTCTAAAATGAAGAAGTATTCACATCATTAGGGGGAGAAAAGAAACAAAGGAGACTTCCTGGAATGTGAAAATGTTATCTTTTCTCGATCCTCCCACCCGGTAGTGTGAGATGGAAGTGAAAAAGATTTTACATTTTCAAGAACTGACAAATCAATTTCCTGATGCATTTACTGAGTCAAAGGGTGTGACTAAATCACATATACTGACTATAAATGCACCGACTAGAATTGATGTCCTAAATACACAACTACATAATGAAGTTACAGAAATCTAAAAAACACGCCTGAAGCGTGGAAGACCAATTGGATAAAGGATAAAAATCCTCGGAAAAGAAAAGGGATGAGTATAATTGAAAACCCCATTACGGAGGCATGTGTTCTAGAAAAAACACGTAATTTAAGTATTCTTAAAGAAACACATGATGATAATCATAAAGATAATTCAAAGGATATAGAAAACCCTAAAGGTTAGGAAAATAATGAAATCTCTCTTAATTATACCTCTCTTAATTATACCACTACAGGTGATATATGGAATCGGAGTAATATGGAAAATATTGATGAAATATTTTCATATTCTATGTCAATGATATAAAAAATGAAGACTCTATACCAAGATCTGTTATGGAATGTCAAAAACAACCCGATTGGAATAAATGGAAAGACGCAATGCAAGTTGAATTAAATTCACTTAATAGGTGAAGAGTTTTTGGACATGTCATGCTCATACCAGAAGCTGTGAAGCCTATTGGATATAAATGGGTTTTTGTGCATAAGCGTGATGAGAAAAACGATATTGTAAGATACAAAGC
This sequence comes from Viscum album, assembly GCA_963277665.1. Classification (NCBI taxonomy): domain Eukaryota; kingdom Viridiplantae; phylum Streptophyta; class Magnoliopsida; order Santalales; family Viscaceae; genus Viscum; species Viscum album. The sequence goes on from OY728145.1 coordinate 862,508,541, forward strand.
TCGTCTTGTCGCACAAGGTTTTTCTCAAAGACCTGGAATTGATTATGAGGATGCACATTCTTCTGTAATGGATGTTATTACTTTTCAATGTCTAATCAGCCTTGAAGTAGCTGAGAAGACTAATATGCATCTTATGGATGTTGTTACAGCCTATTTATATGGGTCACTTGATAATAGTATATATATGAGAATCCCTGAAAGATTCAAGATACCCGAAGTATTGAAATCAAAACTCAAATACCCATATTCAATTAAATTGTAGAAATCTCTATATGGATTAAAAAAATATGGGCGTATGTGGTATAATCGTTTAAGTAAATATTTGTTAAATAAATGGTATGTAAATAACCCCATATGCCCATGTGTTTTTATTAAACAAACAACATCTTTATATGCAATCATTGTCGTTTATGTTAATGATTTAAATATCACCAGAACTCCAGAAGAGATCAATGAAGCAATGAGAAACTTAAAGGATGAATTTGAAATGAAAGACCTGGGAGAAACTAAGTATTGTCTTGGATTACAAATTTAGCATATTCCAAGCGATATATTTTTACATCAGTCAAATTACACTAAAAATGTCTTAAAATGCTTTAATATGGATAAAGAAAATCATTTAAGTACTCCAACAGTTGTTCGGTCTTTAAATACTGAGAAAGATCAATTTTGACCTTGTGAAGAAAATGAGGAGTTGGTTGGTCCAGAAGTACCATACCTTAGTGATATCGGAGCACTAATGTATCTTGCTAATTGTACTCGTCCTGTTATATCTTTTTCTACTAATTTATTAGCAAGAATTAGCTCAGCCCTACATGAAGACACTGGAATGGTATTAAACATATTTTTTGTTATCTTTATGGCACTATTGATTTGAGTTTATTCTATTCTAACAAATCAGAAAGGAAGATTGACAGTTTTGCAGATACAAGTTATTTATCTGATCCGTATAATGCGCGATCACAAACTGGTTATGTGTTCACAATAGGAGGTATTGTCATATCTTGAAGATCACAAAAGCAAACACTCATAGAAATGTCTTCAAATCATGCAGAAGTGATAACATTACATGAACCATGTTGAGAATGTGTTTGGTTGCGGTCTATGCCTCAACACATTCGAGCGGCAAGTGGATTGACTATAGATAGTAGCCTAACAATTTTACTTGAAGATAATGTTGCGTGCATTACACAATTGAAGGAATGCTTCATCAAGAATGATCAGACAAAACACATGCCACTGAAATTTTTCTCCTTCACACAAGAGTTAATGAATAATGGAGATATCAACATGCAATATGTTCGATCCAGCAACAACGTTGCAGATATATTTACAAAGGCAATATCAACTGTCATCTTTAGAAAGTTTGTACATAATATAGGGATGTGTAGATGACAAAATTTGTAATGTAATGTAACTTTTAGGGAGAGTCTACGTGACTGTACTCTTTTCCTTATTTCAGTTTTTATCCCAATGGGTTTTTTCGGAAAAGGTTTTTAATGAAGCAGTAACAAAACACGTATGACATTGGTAGGGGTGTGCATCCCAAGGGGGGTGTTAGGCAGCCGGTGGCTGCATAACATTTCAACGGGGGTGGGCTGCCCACCCCCACCAAACCCTTTTTACACTGCCTATAAAAGGCAGTGCAACCCCCTCTAATGGTGGTGGACTTGAGGAAGGAAATCCGCTGATAGAGAAGAAGAAGTGTGATCACCAATAAAAATTTGTCTTCCTTTTCTATTCATCTCTCTCTGTTATTCTAGTTTTTCCTCATTTCAAACTTATTTTCACAACACATAACAAATGATTTAAAATTGAAACAAAACCTAACAGGCCTCGAGGGCCCTACCGAATTAAATCTAACAGACCTCGAGGGCCCTACCTCATTCCA